>JANDJT010000199.1:21172455-21196797 GCA_024331685.1 Stegophilus panzeri | reverse complement strand
ATTACAGACATGTACACACCTTAATCACACTATTAACGTCGTGTGGGAGTTTTCACCACATTTTGCGACAGGACACGATCACACACGGCAGCGCTCAACCGTTTGACGGCAAACAAGAGAGCACGCCTGCGTCCGAAACCGTGTACTTACCTACTATATAGAAGGTGAGATGCATGTATATAGTAGGCGAAATACATGTGTTTCGGCTACTATACAGTAGGTAAGTATGCGGTTTGGGACGCAGCCTACGGCTTCAAGCAGTCGTCTATTTGCACGTATAGCATGACAAATAATTAACTGCCCTTTAAGCTTTCGCAAAATTAAAAATAAAAACACCTAAAACTGTATACAGTACCATAACGAAGATGAACTGTATGTTAATACATGAAATTCTGGAGGGAACGTCGGACGGCGTGGCGTGGGGACGTAATGATGTGTGATCAATAATTAGATTATTGCTGTCCGTGTAAACATAGTCAGTGTTTGCTGATCACCTGACTTTCTGCCTGCTCTTGTTTATGGGTTTTTGCTTCACTGTTTGCCAGTGTATTTTAAATAAAACTCTAACCTGCACTTGCATTTGCCTCCAACTTCATAGCATGACAGCTTGCTTAAAATCCAGACAAAATTAAAACAAGAAAACTGCAGTTTAACTGTGCAGCTACAAGTGGATTTGCAATCACGGTCCAGGACAAGACATTATTGAGCAATATTTAAGATCATTAATGTCACAGATGACATCACAAACCTCAATGGGTTTAGAGTGTAGATCATAGGTGAGATTCAATTAAGTCTAAATGAAAGGAAGATCTGTAATATCTTGATATTGGTGCACATTACTTTTTTTTGTGTGTGTGTGTGTGTGTGTGTGTGTGTGTGTGTGTGTCAGTGTGTGATATTGAAGAGTTTTTGGCATCCTAAAGAAAGTTCTGCCTGGAATCTTTTATGATAGGGAAACACTGGGTTCTCTCAGAAGCACAAACTGAAGAATACTTTTCTAAGACTTTTTCCTGAAACCATCCTACTGTTTACTGCACTACAACTAATTGGACAGTTGGATGATTAGTTGTTTATTGACCTGTGTTAGATCATGTAGAAGAGAGGTAATAAAAGACTCTAGGGTAGAACAGCTGAAAAAAAGCTTCCAGTAGAACATAATTGGCATATGTAAACAGCAATTGGAGCTGAACTCTCTTACTGTAATTTGGTTGAAATGTAAATCATAGCATGGTTTTAATGGTGATAATAGTAGTGTCTCTCAACAACAGGACCAAACAAGAAAGCATCAGATATGTCAACAGACAGAGAGTGTTATGGCACCGATATACTGCACTAAAGACTATTATTAAGAGATGAATACACCAATTTGACCTTAGAAAATTTAGAAAAGGCAAGGTACAGCATAATAAAATGTGAATTAATTTTTAATGTCTGTAGAATTTTCATGTATTTTCAAAGTTGTCTAAAAAGATGTGGATTAATCCATACTAGAGTAATGGAAAGAGGAGCTGCTTGTTAATCTCAAGCATAGAAACTCTGCTGTGGAACATGGTGCAGATATGGCTTTGGCATAATGTCAGGGGAACTGACCTAGTTCTCTTTATCGACAGCACCATCTGGATGAATTATGAAGCTTACACAAGCTTAGCACTGGACATATCTTCACCCTTGTAGGGGCAACAACGAAAATCATGCTGCTAAAGCAACTACGGGGTTTTTAATTCCAAATTTGGACTGGCCATGTGAATCCTTTGACCTCAACATGAATACTGAAGGCAATACAGAAATGCAAAAAGGATCTGCAAACAAAAGAAGTGAATATGGTGGAATTACATACTTGGCAAAATAGGAATGATGGTCTCGAAACTTAGACCTGTAGAATTCGCTGTGTGGTACATTTCCCCCACTGTAAGATTAAATTTATGTGCCACTGATTCTATAAACTTTTGCCAGTCCAGTCCAAAAGGCTCATTGTGTCTCATTGTTCAAAAGTTTGTTTTCTGGCTCAAAGCCAGGCAAAAACCAATATCCTGACGCTTGTAGCCAAAAAGTGCCAAAAAAAAAAAAAAACCACTGTGTTTGACAAAAAATTCAGAATTTCCAAACTCTGAGTAGGAAAAAAAAAAAAGAAAATGCCCCCTCAAATCAGAATTCCATCCATCCATCCATCTTCTATACCGCTTATCCTTTTCAGGATCGTGGGGAACCTGGAGCCTATCCCAGGGAGCATCGGGCACAAGGCGGGGTATACCCTGGACAGGGTGCCAATCCATCGCAGGGCACAATCACATACACACTCACACACCCATTCATACACTATGGACACTTTAGACATGCCAATCAGCCTACCATGCATGCATTGGACTGTGGGGGGGAAATCGGAGTACCCGGAGGAAACCCCCCGCAGCACAGGGAGAACAGGCAAACTCCGCACACACTGGGCCACGGTGGGAATCGAACCCCCGACCCTGGAGGTATGAGGTGAACGTGCGCCCTCAAATCAGAATTCCTACATGGAAATTCAGGAAGGTCTCCTCAACCCCGAATTCAGCAAGTCGCATCAAATCAAAATGGCTGCTCGCAGCACAAGCAGTAAGCAAAGTAGCGCTTCTTTTTTTAAAAAAAAAAACCCAACTCATTTAAAAAGAGTTATACTGTAGTATATGCATATACTAATATTTGCTTCAGATCATTCAACATGCACATATATTAGTTAATTCTATAACAATGACTATACAATTTGCTGTACTGAAGAGGTAATTATACATCACTCATCATAGTTAGCTATACTGTGGCTAATAAAAAATTAACATGGAGGCACCCAGGTCGAAAATGCTGTAATTCCAAGTTCCAAGGATTTATAACCAAGCACTAAACATGAAATAGAAAGAAGCTGTGATATTCACCTAATACACTAAACTTAGATTCTGAAATCATTCTGAACTCTACTAGGTGTTTGGTTTCAACAGTTTCTGTTTCCACTCAACATTTTTTTTGTCATTAGTTTGGTATAAAGTCTAAATTGTAATAATGCATTTATTCAGATTGCGACCATCGAATATCTGCATGTCCTTTGCGGCTCTTTGTTTTAGACTGCGGACGTATTCGAATAAGGTTTGACGTTCTGGTTCATATCTTCATCGCCTTTGGTTATGTGGATCCCATGTTCACAGAGATATGAGCTGTTACTGTGCAACTGGTGTAACTGTGTTCACCAGTGCATCCAGAATGGGACTGTTTTATCTCCAAAAAGAGAACCACGACTCTCACAGTTCTCTGGGGCCGCACAGGAGAAGGCAGCAAGGACAGTTAACCTAGATGTGTCGTAAAGATGGTGTTGGCTAGAACTAGTGAAAATATTCTTTGAGCACTTTTTAATAGCTATTCACAAGACTAATTATTCAGATAAAAAAAATCATATAATTCAGAAAGGTAATTAGCCTATAAATTATTGCTAAATTTAATTTTTTTTTAATGTTTACATGAATCTTTTATGAGTAGTAAGCACTTCACATGCTTTATGTAAACAAAAAGTGCATTCAATTGAAGCACAAAAAAACAGTGGTGTAAAAACAGCGTGTTCTTCTTCGTTATGTCTAAAACATTTGAGTCAGGGAGTGAAGCTGGCCTAGGGCACCAAATGTGATAGACCCACTACTGAGTAAGGAATGATAATGATATCTAAACACTATAGGACTAAAGTTATTCATAAGCATGACCCTGCTTAATCCCCAAGCCTACTTAAGCCATATCGATTCTCCAATAACAGCGCGCTCTGATTCATCTCAAGGCCACCCTTAATCAGGACAGTGACCTCTGTAGCTCATCAGAGTTGGACATTCCACACTTACTGTTGACTGTAGTTCAAATTTTAATGTTTACCTTCTTGTCAGACGTCCGGTGTGGAGGCTCTAATGGTTTCCTGTTTGGCAATTGGTGTCACCTGGTGCAACAGGAGAGCTGCCAAATCTGAAGGCTGATCTCACTAATCTAAACAAGAGGCCTACATAATCACTTTCACCCTTCACAGTTGACACGATCACTCTGGACACTCGCCAAGCCCTCATCATTCCAACTAATGTCAAAGTCTTTGTGTTCCTTGCATATGACACCAAATGTTTCCACCCTCTTGCAAATTCTGTCCCCACATGTCACAGCACCATCTCCCTCTGCTCGCCACTTGATTGGAGGTCCGATGCATTCGTTTGGTTACGGCTGTTGGTGTTCGTTGTTCACTATTTTGTAATTTGTGTTATTTTAATTTACAGTTTTAGCCTGCTTGGCTAGCTAGCATGCGCAGTTGTACTAGCAAGCTACATAGTAACCTAAATCACTAAATCACTTTCTTCTGATGATCGTCAGTCATGGACACCAAACTACTCTTGTCTAAATGCCAAGCGCAAGAAGGTGGTCGGACTCATTTGCATAATGTTGAGCTCTGCTGAAATTTGCTACTGCTTAGTGAGGAAGATTTCACCACACAGCAATCATCATGCACTAGGCAAATCCAGTGTATATGACAGACACTGACTGTATGTGTCAGTGGTATAGATTCTGAGATGCTCCTTTGAATGAAAGGGAAAGAAAACAATAGAAACCATATCTTTGCATTCATCACTGCCATTTTGAGGACCAAATAGGAAACATTTTCAATTATACTGATAATCGACTGCCATTATACACTTCACTACTAGGACTTGGGACAACTGGAAAGTTTTTTCTTATCATTAGCAAAAGTTAGTTAGCAAATATTAAGTTACACTCCTAATAATGACACATAGGGTTTTTTTTCTCCTCCTGATGAAATTCCGGAATCCTTTACAACCCTAGACATGAAGATCAGGTAGGTTTGTAATTTGGTACGTTTTCTGCCAGTGGATTCAGCAGTTCATGGGAAAGTACATAAGAATCACAGTCTATTCTATCAGCTTTAATGAAGGATTGTTTCTTCTGTTCCAAAGTAAGGCCAGTCATTTTAGCCAACTTTCACCTCTAGTTACTTTTGCATTGTGCACCGAAGCCAGAAATTTGGTCCCAAATATGGTGACCTCAACAGAAAAATCACATTTATTTTCAACATGGGAGCACGGTGGCCTCATGCCTCCAGGGTTGGGGGTTCGATTCCTACCACTGAGCTGTGTGTGCTGAGTTTGTATGTTCTCCCTGTGCTGTGGGGGTTTCCTCCGGGTACTCCGGTTTCCTCCCCCAGTCCAAAGACATGCATGGTAGGCTGATTGGCATGTCTAGTGTGTCCATAGTGTATGAATGTGTGTGTGAATGTGTATGTTACTGTGCCTGCGATGGATTGGCACTCTGTCCAGGGTGTGCCCTGCCTTGTGCCCGATGCTCCCTGAGATAGGCTCCAGGTTCCCCACGACCCTAAAGGATAAGCAGTGTAGAGGATGGATGGGTGGATGGATGGATGGATGGATATTTTTAACTTTGTGTTCATCAAAATGCAAAACCAGACAGTGAATGATCTGTTCCAGCTCTGAAAAAAATGACCTGGACATGACCTGATATTGTGATATTGTTTGCAGTCATTCCCATTTGTGTTCATAGTAACTGCCGTCTAGTGCTCAAGAATGTGCACATTTCCTCACATTAAAATCAGAACATTTATATAAAACTAGTTTTTAAAAAGAATCTTTTCTTTTTGTTAAATAATTGATTTGGCTTTAGCTTTATATTCAATGTGCCTGTTTGTACAGCTGTGGGCTGCAGCTGCAACTTTACTAGTCATGAAGCATGATCATTTCACAGGTCTCTGTTAGCCAACAAGACTGTAAGCAAGCTGGCTTTCCAGTGTAGGAAGGAAACTTTTAGCCTGTCCAAAACTTTAGTGCTTTGCTCAGCACAAAAAAAGATGCTGTGCCAAACATGTTTTTCCACAAAAGGGAAGTAAACCTTAAACTGGTGTGTATTACTATGGGAGGAAACGTAGTTTGATGTAGAGAGGGTATATATCAATATAAATTCCACCATGTCTTATTTATTTATTGCCTGTCAGTCACTCTCATTCTGTATTCTGAGGACTTCAGCAAATGTTAGCTGTTACCTGCTAGGTTACTTTTGCTAGCTCCTGTGCTAATGAATGTGTTCGATTTCACCACCAATCCAGGAGCCAAAACAAATCCACAATCCAGTCCATTCCAGACATTAGCTCATTCTCACTCACCTGCCAATTGAGCTCACCTGTTTCCTGTTCACCCTCATTTACTTCTGTGTATTTACAACCCTCCATTCAGCTATCTTTCTAAGGTTTTCGCATCGGTTTCTCTATTATTCCTTGTTTTTGACGTTTTCTATTCCGGCCCTTTGTTTTGATTTTGATTGCTCTGTTTGCCTAACAATTAACCCCTGGCTGCAATTGAAACATTTTGATTGACATGTTGACTGATTGTGCATTTTCATGCAGCCATTTTAAGGGATTCTCAGATCCAAGCTAGCTAAACATGCAACAGGAAGTGAATATAATATGCTGTAAGTCATTGGCATAATGGTAACAAATAAACACAGTCATAAATAACAAGCCCACACACCTGCATCACACAAATTTAATTAACCTTAACTGATATCTTGTCGTTGACCCAGTTATACTTGTGAACAAACAAATTTTCCTCACTCATATCGCAATAAGGTCATATCGCATGGAGCTTTCTTAGGTCCATGTTAAAGAAATTGGACTTGATAGCAGCCAGTAAAGCCACACTAATTTTGAGGCCAATCACCACTCCCAATGGCCATATAAGGATGAAAAGTCTGTATGTGAAATCTATCAGTAGCTATGTTTCCATCCAAGTTGCGAGTTTAACTTGTACAAAAACTTGGAATATCGCACAAAATGTATGCGAATAAAGTGCCATTTCCGTCCCATGTGTTCAAGAGAACAAAATCGTCACTTCAGGGGAAACTGGCGCATCTCGCTTTCCACCAGTTTTACTTTTCTGAGCCAATTATCCAATCAAATGATTTGTAGAGACAAAGTTACAGGAATTTATTCAGTAAATGTGTTTCAATCGTAGATTATGCGCATGTTCAATAAACATTCTAAACGTCCGGTATCTTGAATATTTCATATTCACGTGTTGAAGCACGTGTTCAGACGACACTCCAATGGATTTGATCTAAAATGGATCATAAGGTTTTGAACAACCTTGTGGAGTCCATACCAGCTCGAGTGCACACTGTCATTACAGCAAAAAGGGGACGTACCAAATAGAAAGGAAATGATAACCAAATAATAAGAAACTCTGAATTTCATGTAAATATTTCAACAATTCTACTATTCACTCAAGTTGTTGTCAATAACATCATTTGTAATGAAAACTGTTGTATTAAATTAGAAAAGAATGCAAAATAAAAGCACTTCAAGAGTAGAACCCTCACCAGAGCACTGGTTCTGGGAAATATATTAAACATGACTCTTTGTAGCACTTGCAGGCCATAGCACAACTGTAAATCACTGGTGGCACATTCTCTGTCAAGTGCTGGATATTGTCTCCATTCTGCAAAATCTATCATCTCAATTTTCCAGTTAGCAGACTGCTTGTTGGTAAGAACTATGCCGCAATAAAGAGGTTGCGCAGTACAGTTCCCAGCACCAATGTCGTCATTTACCACCAGCCCACCCATCAACTTATTTAGTCGCCTACTCACCTGGTCCTAACAGCTTTGGCTAATGGAGCCTAGAGCAAGAGATTTGGCATTGATGGACCATCTAGCCAAGGGCCTCCACACTAAACATGTACCAGCACCAGGCTTCATCACTTTCTTCCGTCTACATCCAGTGAATCAATCCATCATTCCCCCATACCAGGGTTTGAATGTTCAAGACAATTAAACTCAGTTTCTCTCGTCCAGAAACCCACACAGTCTTCAGGCAAGCAAGATGGGGGCTGCTTTGGCCGGTCCAGAATTGCATTTCTAGTTTGTAAGTCATTTGATCACGGAATTTAATATACTTCAGTCAACAGGTCTGCACCTGATATCACCAGAACACTCTTTGTCCATGGTATAATGTTGTTTTGTGGTGTATATTTTTAAACTTTGTATATCTTACAAAAGTGAAAAAGACTTAACAGATTAAATTGATTGATTTCCAAGCAGGGGTGGTAAGGGATGTTCAATGTCCAGTATATTGTACTAACTGACATGATTGCAGCATAAATAAATCAATCTTGTTCTCTGACCCTCATGGGGACATGAGTCACTGTATATGTTAAGGGGGGATTGCAAGCGTTCAAATAAAGATTGCAAGCGTTCAAATAAACAAACCTAATGGCATGGTTTGGCCTACATCAGCTGTAAAGAAATGGTGTCAAAGCCACCATGTGGAACTCATTATATGCCTCAGAGATGAAATTCAGGGAGTGTGTGTGTGTGTGTGTGTGTGTGTGTGCCGACAGGGAGTGCAGTGGGACTTCACTCAGGAAGCCGTATGGGTGTAATACCCCCACATGTTAACGATTACCCAGGGCTTTATCAGAAAGCCTCCAAATCAGAGCCAAAAAGCCAAGCGATCAGCTAAGATTTATTTACATGTATTGGCTCATTTATTTCATTGGAGACTTTTAAAAAGCACACAGGAAGCAGATTCTGCTTTCTCCGTTTACACAGAACTTCCCTGGCTAAAATCTGAGACCTGCATTCAAATCTAAGCTACGTTAACTGGAAAAATCAGAGTACGTAGCTTCAGGTAACATACTGTAAGTGAAGCTGCTGCTGTAAAACTCATTACATGGCCTTTATAACAAGTATTACACTCAATGGAGGCTCCAAGTTTGCCAAATCTTTTTATTACCTGATATCATTGAAAATTCTCATGTGGAAAATTTTAGATTTTGATTAGAAGCATAAATCGTCCAACCCCTTAATTAACTTTCAGGAGTCTTCAGTGGATACAGTCTTGTGTTTCTGTTTGTCGTAACTACAAGTATTTCATTAATTTCAATGTAGTTACTGAAAAAGTCATGGTGGTTACTGAATATTCCTCATACCACAGCAATGGTGAATTCTCCAATCAAATTCACTAGTTTTAATATATTTTCGTGTCTGTGGTAACAAGCGAACTTGTTTGAAAGACGCTGCAGAAGACATCTTCCAGGCCTATCAGTTATTTTGTCTTTTTATCAGTAGGAAGCCATGTGCTAGCTTGGGTGCAGTAATAACTAGCCTTAAATTGTGGAGATATAGATGCATCTAGTGGCTGCCATGACGAAGAAAAAAAGTTCAAGCTGCACCATTGCTCAAAATCACTTACACTACAAAACATTAATAAAACAAAAAGAGTACTGGAGAGATCTGAGAAATTCAAAAGGCTTTAAAGCTGAGCTTGCTTTTCTTTTGCTTGACAGGTAATTATTTGCTGAATAGGTTTTGGTATAATAACCAACAACAGTCCACAGTGCAATTGAACATAAATTTTACACACTGTAGCACAGACTGAATGGATGAGTTTTCATACAGAATTGAATTTAATATTTAGGGAACCAAGCACAGAAGGTGCGTAGGTGCTTTTTAGTGATTGTTTTTATTATTATTATTATTATTATTATTATTATTATTATTATTATTAAGAAAAGGTAGAATAACAGTAGGGTGCCTACACACCTTTGGTGCTTGGCCCCCTATTGTTATTCTACCTTTTCTTCTTCTTCTCTTCTTCTTCTTCTTCTTAATCTTCTTCTTCTTCTGTCTAGGGTGTCAATGGCAGCCCATAGAACCGTATGGTAAAAAGTAGTGAAATTTGGCACACTGATTGAGCAGGGTCTAAGGAACATTCTGACAAATGTTCCTTGGCAAATGCAAAAAAAAAAAAAAAAAAAGCCAGGATGTGAGGGTGTATCATCACTAAACTTGATAACTATCTTCAAGACGATGCCTTGAATTTACTGAAGACATTTTGTGACTGTGCCACGTTGTGGTCAAGAACTGTAACAATTTTCATTTTTTTACTTATATCATTTGAAGAGCATGTGCTAAATTCACAGTTCATTTTTCATACAATTCCCTGGAGTATGCTGAAGTGAATGCCCACCAACATCTGAAATTCAAGTGTCCTTCCTGTCTACCATCTTGGATTTTGTCAAAAACTGTTTTTTCGCCAGTCCTCCTCCAAATTTGGTCCAATAAACACCACATTTGGCACATGTCATCTGCAGAGCAACCTGGACAAAAGTGAATGTAATGAAAAGAATGTTGATATTCCTCACCCTAAGTATCTCCAGAAAGGTTTGTCTAAATTCACCTCTAGGTGGTGCGATAATTAACAAATTTGTGAACCGTTAGACATTAAATCAAGATTCTTATTCCTCTTGGTTCCCTTGAAGGTGCAGATGTTGTGGATATAACAAATTTGTGATTTCTCAAACAGGACGTTGACCATTTTTAATTTATTTCTAAGCAGCTAGTGATCTAGGCTGTTGATTACAGGGTTGAGATAACAAAATGGTAAACGACACTCTTGAGCAAACCCCTTAACCCTCACCTGCACAGGTCAATTGTATATTGCTTTGGATAAAAGCATATGTCTACATATGTCTGTATTTGTATTGACACTGGTATTAATACCCCTGTATTGTGCACATTTATGAGTTTGGAGGGTGGTTTAAATGGAGAGAAGAGGTTTGGATGGAGTGAGGGGATGGAATCCTTCAGTGACTAAATTTGGTACAAATTATCAAGCATGCCAACATCACTTACAGCTGCTTCACAACAATCTTGGATTTCTTTACAGTTGTTTCATCAGTGGTCAGAAGTAGATAAAAACAACAGATTATAAGATTTACAGTATACTAATACGTCCGTTAGGCAAGCACTTTGAGCTTGGTGTTCAACCAATAATCACAGGTGGACATTTCTAATACGTGTCCAAAACGTATTCTGATAAAGTGGCCAAACATAAATCTGAATTCTATGAAATTGTAATTTTGTATAGTATTTTGAAGCTGTAGACAGTCATGAACTAGCTGGGACTGTGCTCTTACAACTCTGCTCATGCCTGCATGTGTGTTCCTCCTACTGTACTTCCCAAGAACATGCTGGTAGGTGGTTTGGCTAAGATAAATTGCCCCTAGGTGTGAATGAGTGTGTGAATGTGTGTGCATTGTGCCCTGTGATGGACTGGCATCCAGAGTGTATTCCCGCCTCATTCCCAGTGTTCCCAGGATAGGCTCAGGATCCAGCATGACCCTGATGAGGAAAAAGTGGTTACTGAAGATGAATGAATGGAGTTAAGTTCTATACAGTGGATTAGTATTTGTTCTATACATGCAATAAACAATATCACATCCCTGAAATTCACTTTTTCAATTTTAATAGGCACAACAACTGAACTATAGCGTAGTCGGGTAAGCAATCAATCATACACTGTGGGGCCATTAACTTACCATAGCATTAAGGCTTTGTGTAAGAAATAAATATAACCTTTATCAACTGGAGTGACAATGTAGTATATCTGGACACAAATCTATAGCAAACCCATGTTGCTATAGATTTTAGTAACAGAATAGCAAGCATTCACCACTAAGGGTCAACTGTTGGCATTATAACTGGATAATTCTTCTGTACTGTGTGTGTGTGTGTGTGTGTGTGTGTGTGTGTGTGTGTGTGTGTGCGTGTGTGTGGGGCACTTGCCATGCCAAAAGTGACTATTTCCCTTGCAGACATTCTCATTAGCATTTCCAATCTCCAACACAGCAGATTTCCATACATCTGCCACTCAGGAAGTAGAGCAGGCCGTGTTATCTGCCAGTCAGGTGCAAAGATTACTCCATTTCCATTCTGTCTTCCTGCAGTTTCCATGGCAGATTGATCCCCTGTCAATGAGCACTTTAATGATCTGCTCATAGAGTGGCTGAAACCTTGTTAACCCAAATCCAAGGCCAAAAAAAACCCCCAAAAAACAGTCTACATTAGCATGTGACTGTGCTATCACAGCCATAACGGCTAAGGAAACAAGCTGGATCATGTTTTCAAACCTTTTTGGCTAATTATATAAGGCTAAATACAAAAATACAAAGAAACATTCAGACCTAGTTCAAGAGAGCTTCCTACCGTGATGTATAATCTTCAGGAGAAAACAGGAGAATTAACATAGTGCAGGTTTAGCCAATCTGTAAACCGTTCCTACATGCTAATGCTAGCACAACCCCACTCTAATGGTGCCAACGTCATATATTCATCCATTAATCCTGATCATATTTGAAAGGTTCTCCTTGGCAAAGGCCACGTTTGTCTGGTCCATGGGGTGAAGTCACTGTTATTCCAAAATCAACTGGAGAGCACAACGAGGCCTTCAGCTTGGGCCTAATAGGACGGTGCAGTCACATGCAATAACACTCCAATGAAACACGTTTATAATGAGCGCCCTTCCCAGTGACTGAGCTGTCTCTGCGGACCTATAAACGTCTGGAGGTGGGTGTGGGCCAAGTCTGTCTATAAGCTCTGGATTACTTGAACTAGGAGTCCAATTTCATGTGAACTACAATCAAAGGGATTTTTTTCTGCATACTCTTCGAGAAACCACAGAGTGATGGATATTGCTAGACTGCCAGTGACGTTCCAGATCCAGGGAATGATGTGGTCAATTTCAAATATATTTCAAAAAGAAAATATTTCCTGGCTGTAGAGGTGTATGACTGTTTTTTATGTTGTTTCAGATCAAGCTTGTCTTCCACTGACGGTACAGAAATGGGATTTCTTTCACACTTATCTGAAGACACTTTTAGGCACTTCTTACATCTGGTCTAAAAAGCTGTCACAGGGTGTTATGTTGCGCTTTATGTATATGATTACAGTTTTCACTAAGATGCTGATTAATACTTTCTCCTAAAACTATTTTAAAAAGCTATTTTTCTGAAGAAACACAAAGTGGCCTTAACCGTTAATCATCCTTGCACAAGTTACATCATATCTTAGTCTGATCCTGAGTCATAGCATTGCTTGACTTTATGCCTGCTGCTGTTATGTCAGTTGGCAAACTCTGAACATTACCACGGGTGCTGTTTTTCATTTTTCATTTGGTGTTTTGGCTCGAAGTTAGCATTTTACTGCAATTCAGTTTTACAACACGTTCGTACAATTAACGTGGCAGGAAAATAACTTTGCACCACACTGTTTCTATAGTAACAGTTCATTCACAGGGGTTTATATGGCAGATGCTCCTCATAATATAAGACTAACGATAAACAGATTTTTAAATAATCTTATTTAACAAAGTAAAAGGTCGAATTGCTGATATGATAAAGCTGTCTGTTAGAAGATGTTTATTTATTGTTTATGGAAGGAGTCGCCAGCGTCTGCACTTTGTGACAGTCAGAAGTTTTCCACCATGGGAGAGTCTTCAGGACAGAGGGATTTACGCTTTCTGGTTTCATGGTAGCATGAAAAAAATTTTTTTTTAAAGTTTGCGGACACCAGACCATCTCACTCGTGTGTGTGTGTGTGTGTGTGTGTTCCTTCCCAAAACTTTTTCCCCAAAGTTTGAAAAACACAATTGTATAGAATGTGTTTGTATGCTGTAGCTTTACAATTTCCCTTCACTGGAACTAAGAGGTCCAAACCTGTTACAGCATGATAATGCCCCTGTGCACAAAGCAAGCACCATGAAGACATGGTTTGCCAAGGTTGGAGTGGAAGATCTAGAGTGTCCCGCACAGGACCCTGACCTCAAACCCATTGAACACCTTTGGGATGAACTGGAAGACCGACTGCACCCAAACATCAGTGCCTGACCTCACTAATGCTCTTGTAGCTGAATGAACACGAATCCACACAGCCACGCTCCAAAATCTAGTGCATTGGCAAACAAAAAACAAAAAAAGGAATAAAGAAATTGTTGGGGTGGGAACAATCATATCACTCTACTGTGGATTATTGTCTGTAACAACAAGCCCTGTCATGTATTATTCCTTGTGTCACCTATGACTGATTGGTGAAAATGAAGTGTTTTTATGCTTGCAGATAACCAGAAAAATCTGTAGATGCTGTATAATGCATTATAAGTTGTATAATGTAGCATACTGAGCAGTTATTTGTGGAGCTTTTTTATTTTATTTTATTTGGTTTTGCATTCAAACTTGAAGTTTGTGTGTAGGTTGAGACTGGGAGAAAATGAAGCATATGTATGTATGCAGCATTAAACTGAAGTTACATTGCATGAGTGACATCTCGTGTGAAACTTTAATGGCAGGCAGCTGACCCCTCAAGCTGTCCTAAAGCTAATCTGCTGTTTCATAATGTACCCATTTTCACAGCACCTCCCTTCTGCGACAACTTCACCTCTGAATAATTCAGAAGAAGTCCATCCAGGCCCTTCTCCAGACTCGAGCTGCATGATGAAGATAGCTGATTTGCTGCATCATGAAGTATATTTTAATGAGAGAACATGACTTTTTATAGCAGAATCCTTCTCAATGTTGTGGAAGAGCTCTGAGATCAGTGCAATGCATGGAAACAAGTTTTTGAATATGAATGCAATATTAACCGGATCATCAGTGTTTAACAAAGTAAAAGGTCGAATAATTACGTTGTGGGGAAAAAAAAAAAACTGTGCCAGTTTTCCTCTGTAGTATACCCGTCTCCATCTTGGAGATGCCACGCTCTTGACCTTGTGTAGCTTGTCTCTATGGCAACCTTGACTTTAAACATTTTTATGAGATTTACTGACTCACATGTCAAGAAAAAATAAAGCAGCCAAAAAGTGAACTTCAAACTGCCATACCTTACAGCAAAAATTCATTCTCAATAAACTATGGTTATTACTGGGAAATTTGCATAAAATTATTAACCATTTAGGGACATATTTCAATGTATTCCACTTAAAAATACAGTTGGGGATTAATTAAAAGAGGATTAATCACTGGGATTTTCAGCTAGTTCCCTAAAGCAATTTCTTTCTGGTTTTAAAAGGATGTAATGTGCCATGGTGAAGAACATCTAGACCCAATAAATAACACAACATAGACACAATCAAGGCAAGATGGCATTATCAAAGTACAGGACTTAACCTTTTAGTTAATAATGAGTCAGGAGGCTAAAGTGCAGGTAACAACGGACCCAAACCTATCTATTTAAGAGTCTCCTAGTTTAACGTTTTATTTTGTGAATGGTTCATAAGATCAATTTCAATACATGGTACGATAATATTTAATAGGGTTGTAACACAAGTCCACTATCTGTATCTGTTAGTAATCCAAATACATGTGTCTGTATTAGAATTTAAACTGGACATCAATCAGACCATTCTTCTGTCCTACCTTCCTTCCATCCATCCATCCATCCAAATAAACCCAGGGGTAGAAATGCCAGCAGTGTCAACAGTCTCAACAGTTTCTCAACCTCAGCTACATCACTTGAGTTCATAACTGGTCTCAACTAGAAATGTGGGACTGGTTTTATTTTTTGTTTATTTTTTTAAAATCCTGCTCATACAGTTATTATTTTGTTTGTCCCTGGCCACAATATGTTCTAATGAATTTAATTGGTTCTGTTTCCCAAAATTTAGATTTAAAAAAAAAAAAACATAGTAGCCTAATTTAAACCACCTTGACTCTGAAAAGGCATCGCAGTTAATACAAGAAGAACTCGATGCTAATGGAATGCCTCCACTGCCAACAAGTGTGGGCCTTCTTGTTACTAATTTGTATGCCAGAAATATCCTTAAAATATACTTCAAACATGAAGGGAGATATTGAAGAAAACTATTTCTGACATTTGACCTTGCTGTGACCTTGACCTTATTTTGATCAATTCCAAAATCGAGTCTCCTGGTTATAGTGATAATTCCATATAAAAATTATACAAACATTTAGCCACTTGTTTTTGAGATATCGTGCTAAGGAGAATCTGTTTTGTCTGGTAAACAGCATGCTGGCCGTAGCAAAGAATTTCCACCTCATTTCAGTATGAACCAGTATCTGTTTTTCAGAAACGGTCAGAGGAATGTAGGATCTGAAAGCACCAAATGGCAAAAATGTCTGATTCTGTGTTTCTGGGGATGAATTTGATGCTGCAGAGACATTAATTATTTACATCTTCAGGCTGTTAATCTTATTTAAACGACTGTGAGTGAGTTAAATATTTAATGCTATGATTTTGACGTCTCTTTTCAATTGCTTTACGTTTTTGTTTTTTTCAGTGATTAGAACAGGAATTCTAGTATGTGTTTCTTTATTTGCAGGCAAAGTAGGAATGGTAGTGTTTCTATTTTCATTTCTAAAGGCTTTATGTATGTATTGTTCACCATTAAATATATCTATCTGACTGATGTTTTTGTTGATGCAGAATGCATACGTACATGCTGATTCTTCTGGGCGTTGGGAGCGTCATCCAGCTAATCATCATCTAAGCCTTTTAATTCAAGTCTTCAGTTATAGCTGAGCACTGCCATCTAGTGCTACTAAATCCTAGACTATAAATCACAGCCAAGATCACACTGAACCTTGACCTTTCTGTGATTGCGTCAGTCATGCAGAAAGACACACCGTCCCTTAATATACATAAGCAGCTTTAAGAAATACACTGCAGCCTCAGCTTGAATAGAATTTGATTTTATTTCATGACCTAAAAGGATATCAAGCTTGGGTCATGTCAAGCAGAGAAAAAAAATACCCATAATTAATGGTGTGAATCAGAAATATTGAAATAAATATTATGTCATCACTGCTTTTTCTGTGGCAGTCCTGGTGCATAAAAACCAATTTAGCTTCAATAATTATTGAAATAGCTTCAATTGAATAATTAGCCATCTGTTTTACTTAGCATAAGCCACCTCTGAGTATAATATTCAGTGATGTTTCATTATTATTATTTGTTAAAGCCAATTGTGATTACCATTTTTACGAGCCAAGGAAAGCCAAATCATAATCGTCCTTAGTAAAGATATACCTGATAATGCCACATTTACCTCAGCTATGTATAGGAAAAGATCAATTTGCCATAACATTGCTATAGGAAAGAGTTTGCATGTAGTATCTGCAGACGATTTGCTTATTGGGCTTCCTCTTTAGCGCAATCCTCACTGAAGAAAGCCCTCAGTTCCTTTCCATGCGAGACATATTTAATGGTCTCCACCTCTCCGCCATAGTTGCTAGGCTTCTGGAAATGGATCTCCAGATGGTCCTGCATATCTTCTTCATCGCTTACATCCTGAATGCCTCTGAGCAGTACGGTACGCTTTGGCACCCCTGAGAATGTCTAGAATGGACCACATATCACCCAGTAAATAACCGACAGTGCACAGAGGTTGGTTATTGAAAACAGCTTGGCCTGACTGTTAAAGCAGAGTTACACAATCCTGCTTCTGGAGAAATCCATTTCTACCTTATGAAAGGCCTCTTAATCATAGTCATGTGTGCTGGTAAGGTAGAACGTGCCAAAATATATAGTGCACTCAAATAGATACCTCAGAATCATTGTGCCTGATGTAAACTGAAGCAAGGTTGGTGGTCAGTGGCAGGTGTAACCCTAAAACACATTCTAAATCAACATCAGCAAATCACCTGAAACTTCTTCAGCTGGTAGTCATACAATGGCGACACGGTGACTTCCATCCCGTTGACGGCATCTATGTACAAATTTCCCCTAAGGGTCAAATTCTCTGCAACTGTAAATGAAACAAAAAACGATCATTCAAAACACTGCAGGTTTGTATGAGAGAAGAAATAATCAAATATAATTTTCTTTGCTTAAATATGAGCTTGCAAGAGATTCTACCAACTCACGCCCAACCAAGAGCGAGCTGTGATTGCATATTGTATATGTATGTCTAATGTAATGTGTAATTTAACACCACTATCTGTATCTGTATTGGTTTAGTGCTCCAATTATCTCTAAATAGTATTCGAATTTATACCCAAAGTCAGCGTGATTTTAAACTGTACGTTTTTTTTAAATTAAATATGAATCCTACCACTATGACCGCAGAAAAACTGGAAAACACTGTACAAAACCCCAGAGGTAGAAATGTCAGCTCCGACAGCATGGTGTGTGAATTCTGGGTTGGAAAGTTCTTCAGAGATGTGCACAGGACTGTATTAACAGCCTACCCCCACTACCCTGACCAGGCAGTTACTAAGGATGCTGTAAATGCATCTGCACCACATTCATGTTAATGAACGTGGTCTTTCTTTGTCCTGCAAGCTTCATATCTGACTTCACTTGCATCCACATGCAACGCTGGAAGTCATGCAACTGTTTTGTCATGTCCTACTGAATCCCAGTCCTGATGCACACTTCTAATCTCGACCAGACATGATTTCTGGTAAATTTTCTAAAAAAAAAAAAAAAAAATTGAATAGTACACCCTCTATTTGTATCTGTATCCATTTAGAACACGTCTGTTCAATCTGAATAAGGTTTGTATTTAACTGAATAAGGTTTGTAATTAGACATCCCATGTCTAATATACAATGTGGATGTCAGTTGTTAGTACGTCCAGATCAACTGCACTACACTGCCATCTAGTGCTGACAAATCCCAAGCTACATTATAAATAACAGCCAAGGCTGTTGTAGTGGTACAGTAGATCCAATAAAAACTACTTCTGTCAATAATAAAGTATAAACTCTATGTAGTTTTGTATGTAAGCAGCTTCAATAATCTCGTCTGAAATAAAATAAACAAATATTCCTCACCAGGCTTAAATGGTATCAAGAAAAAAGGGACATTTAGGATGATACTATTCACAGAGTACTGGAATATTGGTGAAAAAGATGAAAAAGATACCTTGAGAGGAACCAAACTCAAAAGGGAACCCATCCTCTTCTGGGTAGCAGGATTATACATCACTCAGTATACACTTGTAGAAGAGTAATGTGTAACACATACAGACCTCCAGTATTGAGGAAGGTAATGCGCCCTGCTCCAGAATTCACGTCATATTCCATTCTCTCCACCTCGCCTCCACCACGGCTTGGTTTTGAGAAGCCCAGCTCCAAGCGGTCTCTCATTCGTTCCTCAGGCAGACAAGCAAAAGCATTTGAGAACTCGATGGTCCTCTTGGACACCCTAATATGCACCTGCAGAGAAGAAGCAGAGATCAGAAACAACCATGGTTTCTTTTTCACAGTGCGTATTTTGAACTGAAAGATGATATAACTATCCATCCATTTTCCATACTGCACACAAACATTCACACACTATGGACACTTTGGAAATGCCAATCAGCCTATAACAGGTCTTTTGGACTGGGGGAAGAAACCGGTGTACCCGGAGGAAACCCCCAAAGATGGGGTAGAACATGCAAAACTCAGGGTGGAGGTGGGTTTCAACCCCCAACCCCGGAGGTGTGAGGCAACAGGTGTAACCACTAAGACCAGATGAAATTATAATAATAATAATAATAATAATAATAATGTGATTTCACCGTACCTCAAATTTCGCAGAGGGCTCAAGAGGTAAGGTGCTTGGCTTTACTTCGCTCCTGGTTTTCTCGCAGGCCACAGTGCACTTCGGCAACCTGAGGATCTGATCCGCCACTTAAAGACAGGATGAGTGAAAATGTTAGGTTATATGAGCTGATACAGTATACATCAATTTGTCATATGCTAGCCACTGCAATGGCTAATAATAACAACTTGATCCATTTTCTGGTTCCAATAAGTATCAGTGATTAGAGCTGTTTTGATATGTAGATGTTGTAAAAACAATGTGTGCCATGCTTCAGGCAGAAGTCTTTTATTAGATATGTGTGTGAATTGGATAATAAAATTTCCCACCACATTCAATCAGTGGTAAGGTTCCACAGCAACAACTAGCAATGCTAACAAGGCCATAATTCATATCGTGTCTATTGTAGTAAAGTGTCAAAAATGCTGTTCTCCTACGTTCTATGTTTTTTCTATGAAGAGGATGCTATTTTGGGATTTACCGTTCTCTTCCTCAAACGTGATGAGAGCTTCGCCACCTTTCAACAGAAAGGAAGATCTCTGGATGATGGTGAACACTGCCTTGATATCCTGACCAGCATGCTCTTGCTCATCAGTCTCATCAGCCTCCTTTTGTTCGATGTGAGTGAATCTCATTCTTTTCTCAGGGATCTGAGCTTTGATCTGAGAAAGTACATTTACACCATTCTGACCTCAAATTGATCATAATACTCATCTGTTAAGTTTGGTTATTGTTAGATATAACATGTTTGCATTGTTTTCTTTAACTCTTTTAACAAGGGAGAACTTTTACTTGGCCATAATCACAGAACAATATCAAACCGGAAAGTTCTGCACTGCCCTCTTGTGCTGTTGTAGTTTATTACATCGCACCACCTAAAATAGCCAGCACAAATCCACAACCAGTCAGTACCTTAAATCTCTGTTGCAAATTGTCCATTTCAGCCTTCTTAGATTTGAGCAGCACTTTATAATACTGTAGTTTCTTCTGCAGATCCTGGTTAGCTTTTTTCATATTATTTATTTCCACCTAAAAGAAAAACGATCGTCTTCAATTATCAAGTAAGTGAGGTAACAGCAATAGACTTATGGTTTATAAATATAAACATGACTTTACTCATGTAGTCTAAATTTGTATTTGATTGAAATTAGTAAAGATCAAATTTCACCATGGTTGTGGTATTTACACTGTATCCATGGACAGAGTTGATTTATTAACAACCCCAATTCCAAAAAAGTTGGGACGCTGTGTAAAATGTAAATAAATGTAAATAAAAAACAGAATGCAATGATCTGCAAATCTCATAAACCCATATGTTATTCACAATAGAACATAGAGAACATATCAAATGTTTAAACTGAGGAAATGTACCCTTTTATGGAAAAATATGTTCATTTTGAATACCATGGCCACAACACGTCTCAAAAAAGTTGGGACGGGGGCAACAAAAGGCTGGAAAAGGAAGTGTTACTAAAAAGAAACAGCTGGAGGTTAACTGGCAACAGGTCAGTAAAATGATGTTTTCTATGTTTTATTGTGAATAACATATGGGTTTATGAGATTTGCGAATCATTACATTCTGTTTTTATTTACATTTTACACAGTGTCCCAACTTTTTTTGGAATTGGGGTTTTATTTATTTATTTATTTATTTATTACATATATTTGTGTATATCACTAAGCTTTTATATAATAATATAATAATTTATATAATAATATATAATAATAAGAAGAAGAAGTAGAAGAAGAAATGTTGGGTGCCAAACCTTTTGTAATAAGTAACCATTAAAATGCCAGTAATAACAATAAAATAAAACAACAAGCAGCAAATGAACAAAAAATATCAGAAAATGACTAAATTAAAAGGTGCTTCATAACAACATGCATAAACCAAACTTTGAACAAAATAAAATGTCATGTAATTAAATCATAAACCTAAAATAAGAACATTATTCACACAGTATTAAGGTATCCAGCATACCTCTATATCCTTCTTTGTTTTGTGGAAGCTGTTTGCAAGTTGCTCTTCAGCGTTCATCACATCTGTGGTCTCCTGCTGGGCTTTTTTCTTTGCCTCTTCCGTATCCATTTTTTCCAGAAGCAACCTGGATTTTTCTGTATCTGCAGCCTCCACTAATTTCTAGTGAATAATAATAATAATAATTATTATTATTATTATTATTATTATTATTATAAATCATTATAAAGCCTTGTAAGAAGTACATTTATATAAAATTTAATAAAAACCATCACAAATTAATGAAAAAAAATTGTTATTTACCTTAACATATTTATCTACTGTGTATTGTTATTATAATGTTTAATGTCACTCAGTTTTTTCACACTGCTATTAGTTATCTGACATGTTATCTGCAGCAAAAGCAAGCTTGTTTTAAGACACTACAGGTTGAAATTACTTTGGTCAATTAATCATTTTTCATGTAATAATCTGCATCTATAACATGTCTACTCCTAAACTGCAGTAATAAAAAGGAACTTTATTTCAATGTTTTTGTCCACCTGCAACCACTGCTTTAGCTCCGCCCACATGACATATTCATGTCATGTTATATCAACTTGTTTCCTAATTACATATGTTCATTTATATGTCATTATGATATACTGTACATGTGAATTTCCTTTACAAACCTTATAAACCACACCTAAGAGTGCAGAAACAGATAAAATCATGTTCATTTTTAAACTTGTTTTTCTCAAAATCAGTTTTCTCTTTGTTTCTAGCTGACCTGTATTCATGAAATTTTACATGTGCTTTCCTATTCCTATTTAGTCAGGTATTATAGAGGAATTTCTCAAAATATTGATAACTGTTCAATTTATGATTATGAATCTGTACTAAAACTGTCATTAAAAATTACTTAGAGCATTTCATGGTACTTTATTAATTAAACAACACATAATTGGCATTCCAACAAACTGTTCTAGCAGAATTCACACAAATCTAGTGGATACATGATTAAATTTTTTGAGAATGCACACATAATGAGTGATCCAATTTGGTGGAAAACCTAAAAGAAAACATAATGTAGATCTAAACGTACTTTCAATTTCTCCAGCTCCTCCTTGGCATTGCTCAGCTGCTGGTCTTTTGATACATCTTGAAAAAGCTCCTTGGAAAACAAACATGGTAAGAAAATGGTAAAGATAAAGAAAGAAAGGAAGAAAAGGATAAAGAAATAATATATAAGGAAAAAGATTTTTTTAAAGCACTGAGGCAAACTGTGTTTAACGTGGCTTAATGTAGGCCACCAAAACAACCCAACGACACTAAATATCTCAAACACTTACCTTGTAATAACCACTGTCCACTTCCCAAAGGACAAAACGGAAAAAGAGTGATAATTCTCATGTTTTTCGTTCTATAGAAGCTCGTTTTAAAGGAAACATCCCTGCTAATGCCAGCTGGTAAGCTATTTTCCAGCTTCCTAGTTACTGGCTTGATCAATAACTGTCTGAGATTTTCTAACTGCCTTACTGTTGTGTAAGTTTGTTTTTTTGTTTTTTTTAATTAGGCTACTTGTCAACAAGGTTATATAAGTAGCGGTAGTTCAGAAACTTTCCATTCTACCAGCACTTTACCAGTTTGACCAGCTTGGCCTGTGTTTTGGTATCTAGTCAGACCAAGGTGTATTATATTACATATAGCTGTATTATATTATATAGCTGTATTATATTACAAATGTATTATAGGCTTAATGTAGGCCACTAAAACAACCAAGTGACACCAAATCTCTGACACACTTACTTTGTCATAAAAATTATCCATTTCCCAAAGGACAAAATGGAAGAATAGCAATATTTTTTTGCTCGATAAAATCTCATTAAAAAGAAAACATCCATGCTAAATAATAATAATAATAATAATAATAATAATAATAATAATAATCTAGTTTTGTTTAACCAGCAACCAGCTGCCAAAACAAAATGGCAGACCATTTTTGCCAGCTAGTAAGCTATTTTTCAGCTTCCTAGTTACTAGCTTGATCAATAAATGTCTGAGATTTTCTAATTGCCTTACTGTTGTGCTTGTTTGTTTGTTTGTTTGTTTGTTTTTTATTAGGCTACTTGTCAACAAGGTTGTATATGTAGTAGTATTTCAGAAACTTTCCATTCTACCAGCACTTTACCTGTTTGACCAGCACGGCCTATGTTTTGGTATCTAGTCAGACCAAGCTGAATTTTTCAGCAGGGGGAATAGTATTAAACATTTAATGTGTTAAAACAGCCACCTAAGTACTATATAGTGACACACAGGGACATAACTATGAAAAAATGAACTAATGGCTAATAAACAAATTAACGTGGCTTAATGTAGGCCACCAAAACAACTAAGTGACACCAAATCTTTCTTTGTCATAAAAATTATCCGCTTCCCAAAGGGCAAAATAGAAGAGCAGCAATTTTTTTTTGGCTCGATTAAGATTCATTGAAAAGAATACATCCATACTAAAAAATAAATAAATAAATAAATAAATAAATAAATAAATAATCATCCAGTTTGGTTTAACCTGCTAGCAGCTGCCAAAACAAAATGGCAGACCATCTTTGCCAGCCGGTCAAACTATTTCCCAGCTTCCTTACTGTTGTGTTATTTTCTTAAAAACTTGTCAACACGGTTTTATTAGTTCAGAAACTATCTATTCTACCATCACTTGAACTATATGTTCGACCTGCTTGGTCTGTGTTTTGTTATCTGGTCAAACCAAGTTGAATTTTTCATCATGTGAAAACGTGTTAAAGCACTTGATAAGTACTGTGTTAAAACAGCGACCTAACTACTATAGACATTTCTACACTATACAGTCTACTATCAAAACAGCGTCGACATAAACTAAGTATATATAAGCGTTTCCGGTTAGGCGTTCCACTAGCCTATAAGCTATTGAAAGCTAACAAATAATAGCCTGTAACGCGACCTACAAACAGAAT
>JANDJT010000199.1:21154016-21172410 GCA_024331685.1 Stegophilus panzeri | reverse complement strand
AATGATCCTATAAACTAAATTCGTACTCGCTTGGTCGTTGTTTTTTGTCCATTGTTCTCACGCTACCGGTTTTAGAAAGCACTCGAGCTTACCTCTCCGTTCATCTGCTCCTCCATGATGAAGCCCGAAAACAAGCTCAAAAAATTAATTTAAATATTTAATTTTTAAAAAAAAAAAAATATTTCGAAATAATGTTCACTTCGCTTCCTAATGCGACTGCGAGCGGGTGGAGGGATTCTAGGAAGTCCAACTCAGAGCCGTGAAGCGAAAGTGAAAGTAACACTAAAAGTTGTTTGTGTAGAGAAAAAAAAAAAAAAAAAAAAAAACCCTTGACTTTAATATCCTGGTGATTGAGTTTACTGATGTACTTCACGCGGTGAAGTCTATCAGCTCAGTTCTAGCACTACTTGAATAGTAATGGAGGAGAAAACGTTGGTTCTTGAGGGTCTACCCGGGGATTTAGACCTGGTGAGACCCAAACTAGAGCTTTATTTCAAAAACAAGAGGAAATCTGGAGGAGAAGTCATGCAGATCCGAGAGCATCCTGAGGACAACCGGAAAGCCCTGCTCATCTATCTACTAGAAACAGGTACCAAATTACAACACAATTTAACACTAGGACTATCTTTAAGTAGACAAACACTGTTGAACATGACTATTTGGATATCCAGCAGCACTACACATTTCCTTGACTAACACTTCCAGCTATGGTTTATGGTAAACAAACCATTTACTGCACTCTAGCACCAATAAACCACAAGTACAATGCCTCTTGTTTTAATTAAAGATCTTTTTTAAAGCGTTGACTAATTAATGAGTATTAATCCATATGTATTCCATTCGTAACAAAAAAAAATTAATTAATTCACAATATGAAGTTAAATATGTTCTTGGTCATTTCAGGACTTAAGTGAAAGTGAATAGGGGATTTCTAAGAGTTACACCCAGTGATTGAGTTCAGTCCATAAAGATTAAGCAGCCTAACATGATTACATTTATGCCAGTTTACAGTATGTTCGCTTATTTTTTGGTACTAGATGGAATAGGTTTGACCATTTAATAAAAACTTAAACAGATATTTATGTGTGCAGGACCAGAAAAAGTACGAATGAGCCTAAAACTTCTGCTTTGTCGACACATAAACTATAACCATGGTATATTCAGAGCCTATAATCCTGACTATACACAGATACAATCTGTATCTATGTATAGTCTATGTATAATTACATTTAAACAAACATCAGTTAATTTCTTACAGTTGGTTTAGAAATGCCAACTAAAGCAGCACATAATTATAAGGAAATACCATTTGATTCCATTTTGTGTCTTTTTGCTCTTAAAGTACATTAATTACTTTAATTTTGGGGTAGGGGAAAATTAGACTCCTTTCTTTTCTTTTTTCATTTTTAAACTGCAGATTTAAACAATGTCCTTAAACAAGGAATGCACAAAATCGATTTCAAAGCCCAGGGAGTTGTTGAACTGACAGTGAAACTCTTGAATGGCAAGAAAGAAAAGGTTAAACCGCGTCTTTTACCAAGGCCAAAGACAGAAACTCTTGAACACGTCCGATCTGCACAAGCCACTACAGGTGAACAGGTGAGTTTATTTGATCCCTCTGTTTCTAATGACTGCGCAACTAATACCTAAGTTTTTGCGTCAGAAGCATTCCTATTAGCTTGTTCTTCCAGTTAGGCCTGTGTGGACATTACACTGTAGGACGTTAAAGGAATATTGAGACACTGCTGGTAAACGTGAAGAATGAGGAAGTGGTTCTGTTTATTTACTTGTTACATAAGTGGTTCTGTTTATTCACTCAATATGCTGACCATGTGAGTAAGAAGCCTAATCTTTTTGTTTTGTGTGTTATCCTTTTGTATTTTACATGTAATATAAGAAGTCTGGCTCTAAAGTTCAAAAAGGTACTGCAATACACTTCATAACATGTAATGTTTACTGCTGTGCTATGTAAAGGCTATAAAAGTGGGCTGCTGAATAAGTTTATCATGAAATGATTTGTGTGTCTCAGGAAATGAAGAAAATGCAAAAACCAAGGACCTGCTTATCAGCACCATGGAATCAGTTGACAAAGATATTCTTACGATGTACTTTGAACAGTTTACAGACAAGGTTGAAATCACAAAACATGGAAAAAACAAGTGGATCCTAAAAGTAGCCAATCGGTCAGGTACATTTGTGTCTATTTATAGCTTGAACAGAGCCATCTAAAACTTGCTGCTGCTTAAACTCACCCAGTTCTGTGCACTAAAATGAAACAAGAACTTGTGAATCACATACAGTGAAATACAGTAAAAATGAATTATAATAACAGCACCACAGAACCTAAAAATATTCACTCTGTTCTTTAGATTTATTGACTATCCTGGACCAGACGAAACATGACTTCGGTCTGACTGTGGAGTTGTATAAAGAAGCAGGTGTTGCAGAGCAGTGGGACCCTCGGCACTTCATCCTAACTGGGTTCAAAGACAGCTGCCAATACAAATTAATTAGCATGTTCATTGGGAGCTGCAGTCAAAAGGCAGCACACTCCTGGGAGATAGTAGATGATGAGAGAATTGTGGTCACCTTCAAGGAAGACATTGGTGAGTTCAGGAGCTAAAATAAACAGTTTTCTGTAAGTTTTACCAAATTCTGCTCTGTTTCCAATTAACTAATGGTTAGGGACTGGACACAATATTTTTTAGAACACAAAAGCATTTTTTCTACAAAGCACTGATTTCAAAAATTATCATCACTCCATCAATTAATATCTGGAGAGGCTCCCTGGGGAGAATAACAACACGGAGCCTCATTCTGTCATCATGTTTAACAAGTAGTAGGCTGCGTCCGAAATCGCGTACTATGACAGTACGTACTGCATTGCCATTGAAACAGTACGTACTAATCAGTATGTGTGTGTGTTATGACTACAATCCCGGACACACTACATCCGCCTTGTTAGCATTGTCATGTGACCTTCGATGTCATCAGAACCACAAAAATCTTAAATAAGTTAAACAATTTATTCTGGTATTGTTAAACAAGTCCTGTTTAACAAAGGTTTAATACTTAAAAAGAGCCGCTGTCTTTTTTTATTTTTCCTGCGCTCGTCCGCACCAGTCTCGTTGCATTGTGGGATTGTTTGACTCGCATAGTGTCCATCGGTTGCATACTGCAAAATCTCTCCAGAAGCAGTATGCCATCTGGCTATTTCTTGCCTACTGTTCCTCGCATACTTAGAATTTGGACATACTACCCCTCTGGCATACTGCTTTTCGCCTACTATATAGTAGGTAAGTATGCAGTTTCGGATGGAGCTGTAGTTTTATGTAACTTCAGTGGCTCCGGGCACATGAAGAAAAGCATGAATCTCATTGGTCGGCCAATTTTTTAAAAAAAACAAAAAAAAAACCCTTGACCTTTGATGCCACGCATTTTACGCGTGGTTGTGAACACTCCCACTGACAGACATTTGGGCATTAAACGGACCGTTTAACACGCTGAGAAAAATGTCCTGGTATGAACGGGCATTAAGGCAGGATTCTGGAGAGGAGACTCCATCTGATAGTTTAGCCTAGGATTTAGGATGAACCTAAGATACAGGAAGTTTTGCCCAGGCTGCAGAGGACCAGCTCTTTACTTTTGCACAGCTTTATGAGGGGTCATGGGAGCATCATAATCCAATCCAGTTGGGGGGAAGGGTGGTAGAAGAGTAGAGGTAATGTCCCTGTTTCTTGCAAATGATGTTCTCTTAGCACCAATTGCAGTGGATAACCAACACACACTCAAACATTTCATTGCTGCATGTAAGGCAGCTAGGATGAAAAGCAGCACCTTCAAGTGAGGCTTGTTTCTCTCCCTGGCAAGAATACAACGCTCCCTTTAGCTGTAGGTAGAGACCTTACCCCCTGGTGGAGAAGTTTAAGTGTCTTTGGTGATGTGGAAAGAGATTTCATAGAAATGGCTCAGCAGTGGGGCTCAGTGGCCCTGGGTTACTGATCAGAAGGTCAGGAGTTAAAGCCCCAGTGCTGCCAAGCTACCACTGTTGGGCCCTTGATCAAGGCCCTTAACCTTCAATTGCTCAGTTGTATAAATGAGATATATATAAGTTGCTCTGGATAAGGGCGTCTGCCAAATGGCGTAAATGTAAATGTAAATGAGATTGAGAGATTATTTGTCAGTGTGGTAATGCAGGAGCTCAGTTTGTGGATGAGCCTCTCTGTTAAGTAGTCATTATATGTCCCTATTCTCATCAGTGTTCATGAGTTTTGACTGAAAACTGAAAGAATAAGGTAAGGAAAGAATATGAGTAAATGAGGTTTTGCTGCAGGGTTTCTAGGCTTAGTCTCTGTGATGAGGGTGAGGAGGCCAGCAATTTGGGAGCCCATCAGAGTAGAGGTGCTGCTCCTCTAAATTGAGAGGAGCCAGTTGAGGTCATTTGGGCACCTTAAACAGATTCCTCCTCATCAGCTCTGGTTAGAGCTATATCCAGGCCACACCCAGGGCATCAGAAGGAAAACTGATGTAGTTTCTTAACATGTCAGTTTTGCTTGTCTTGTAAAAGCACATTTACAGAGGTTGACTTTCTTTTTTTTTAAATCCAAGAGCAGGATTGTGCTACTGATAACACTAGATGGCAAGAACACACGTCTTTGTGTAAAGACACTGGCTCTACATTGAGAAAAATAATCTATAGGGCACAGAGATGCCGAATGTCTTCTGAATGTCTATTCTCCTCAAATGAAGATATGTGATCTCAGGAGGTTATGAGAAATCCAACAAAATCCCTTGCACATTATAATACAATTGAATCAAGGAAGAAATTAATATAATTTCTCATTTTTATTTTTCCAGATTCAAAATCTTTCTTTGAGAAGTGTGCAGCCAAAAACCTGCAGGGTATGAAGATTGAAGCCTCTCATTTAGAGTTCACAGATTCCGTTCTGGTACAGGGGGATATGGGCAATCTTACAGAGGACATTCTTACACTCTACTTCAGCAACAAAAAAAGGAGTGGTGGAGGTGACATCAAGTCTTTAATTTGGGTCAACAAACAAAAGAGTGTGGTCATATCCTTCCAAGATTGTCATGGTAGGTTTTCCAATTATCTTTTGTATTATAAAGTACTTTGAACCATACAAAACTCATTTTTAGTATGCCACAATGTGAACTTATTGTAAAGTTATTCATTTTACACTTTTTTATCAAGACATTTGGAATCAGTTTATGTAAGATGGTGACCAGAGGTTCTTCTGCATTCTTCTCTTCCTACAATAGTTCCTCAAGAAGTTGTGGAGCGGAAACATCATCTTTGTGGCAAAGACCTTAGCACGTTGCTTTTTTACTCAAGTCTTCAGAAGGCTTTGACAGGAGAAACACCTACATGCTCCAATATATCCACTAACACTATTATTCCTGTTGATGAGGCAGTCCGTAATTTCATTGAAAAAAACAAAAAGTGCAAAAATGATTTTGAGACTCAACTAAGGGTAGTTCATGCTAATGTCATTTTTGACAAGACCACGTCCCCTGGAGAGATTGCACTTGAGATGGCTGTGGACAAAGAGTCTTTAGCTGCAGTTCGACTAGGAGCAACTTGGCAAGGTAAAGCCCAAAGAGAAGCACAAACCTTTCTGAACAGGTACAACACAGCTGAGTTTGCAGTTGAGGCCGAGATCTGGAAAAGGGTAGCGCATGATTGCCTTGGATTTGTCACTTCTGATGCTGAGGTCAACTACCTGGAAAACAAATCCAAAATTTCAATAGTTGGCCTAAAAACAGACATTACAACCCTCTTGGACAAGATTCAAAACCTTCTTGAGGATGCAACTGCCGAATTAGAAGTGGAAAGTAACACCGTTGAAAAAGTGATTCGGTGTGACTCAAAAGAGACACTAGAGTTGGTAGAAAAACGTGTACATGCCAATCTTCAAAATGTAACATTAACAAAAAATGAAACTAACCTGACTTTTCAACTGCAAGGTTTGAGGGACTGTGTAAGTACTGCTGAAAGGATCATCAAAGAAGCCCAGGAGAATGTTATCTTTCAACAACTGAACATCTCTGTCCATTTGCTTCAGTTTCTGAAGTCCTTAGAACTAAAGACATTTGAGCAAAAGCATTTTGTAACAAGCCATATACCAGCTTTATTTCTGAATGATGGAGAGCTTCTTGGGATCGTTGCAGAGAAAGAATACATCAAGGAAGCTGAAGACAAAGTTAAAAAGATCCTTCAAGAGGAGGTTATCAAACTTACTCCTGATGTGAACCCAGTAATTAACAACGATAACTGGGTGAACTTTTTGAACAAAATTAAAGTGGAATTAAGTCAGTCACAGGACATTAACATTGTATCTTCAGAGACACAGATTGTAATCTGCGGATTTGCTGATGTGGTGGCAAATGTTTCAACAAAGGTCAAGGATTATCTGAAGAATAAGACACCAGCAACTGAATATATCCATCTAAAATCTTTTCAGGAAGTGGGGTTTGTTGACTCTTGCATGAACTTGTTAGAAAATCCAGAAATCAGAAACCTTGGCATAACGATTCGATCTTGCAGAACAATGAATTCACCACGTCTGAAGGTTACAGCCTCAAAAGAAATAATGCAGGATGTAGTAACAATTGTGAAAAAACATTTATCTTCCATTTTTACTGAGAAGCAGACTTATTCTAAAGCAGGAGAATCTAAGGTCATACTTAAGAATGAAGCCAACATTCAGGCCAAAGCCATGGAGTGGGGTTGCAAGGCTTACATTTCAACTCAGAAGTCTGGCCCCTCAAAAAAATACAGCCACCAAATAAACAGCTACATCACTTTAACAACTACAGAGGGCGATCTGCAGCACTTTCCAGCTGATGCTTTGATTTGTCCTATGAATAGCCAACTAGCATTTGACAATCCTATTGCTCAAAGGTTTCTTCAAGTCGCAGGTTCAGATATTCAAGCAGTGTGCAAGAAATTCCAGAAAGAAAAGCAAACTTTACTTGCTGGGGACGTGGTTCTCAGTGACCCAGGAAATCTCAATGCCAACAGCCTTATTTTCACTGTGTTGCCCCAGAGTGGCCAACAGTTCACTCTGGCCTCTCACTACCTGAAGTCAGCCATTCTTAATAGCCTCCAAAAAGCAGAATCTAAAAACGATACTTCTATTGCAATGCCGATAATGGGTTGTGAAACTTTTGGGTTCTCCACCAAAGAAAGTTGCATGGCAATCAGAGAAGCAATACTGCAGTTCAGCAATGATCAGCAAAATCCACCAAAGAACATAAAGAACATATTTCTGGTAGATTCTGATGTGAAGTTGCTGGAGGATTTCAACAACATCATTGCTCAACTGGTATGTGTGCTTTTTCTCCACCATGCCTGTAATTCATGTTATTCATGTACTTCATATGTACTTCAAATACATATACTTGGACATCATAGTTCTACAGACCCAACTATTTTAATTCTCCTCTCTTGTCACCAGGGTTTTTCTAATGAAAAAGCATCTGCCACTCCAACAAACACTATCTCTAAAGACCAACCAAAAGCTCTCAATCTTAAACAAGCATCAGACACAAAAGGTACCCTTTTGTTATTATAACAGTTAAAATGTAACTATTCATCTGAGACTTTACAGTGTCTGATTGTTTCATTTTGGTCTACAAACAGTAACTGTTCATGGAGTGACCGTGTCTCTCAAAAGAGGAGATATCACCAAAGAAACAGTGGATGTGATTGTTAATTCCAACAACAAAGCCTTAGATCTTGACACAGGTATGTTAACCTTCTTTTTGTTACTGTATTGCATTTGATAGAAATTTGGGTTTGGTGTGAGGAGAAATCAGATTCCCGTTATTTAGCGTTGGTACACAACTGTAATATGGCAACGTGTTTTTGAATACAGTACTAAAAGCAAAAGGAAAAGAAGGGCAGGTAGAGTAGGTCACCTACAGCAGACTAGCGTAGATAAAATTTGGTAGCGTGATCATATTTGGGGAATAAAGCAATACTTACATGGTACGATTTTAGTGTGAGTAGATTTGGTTGCTAGGTAACCTTATTCACATGCTAAGGCTGTATGCAGAATGTGACTGACTAGTATATTCATCAGTAAACACTAGGAATCTGATGTGGCACTAATTGGACAGTGGCAACAGGTTAAAACTGAAAACATTTTCAACATTTCCAAACTTTATGTAGATAGGGCATAAGAGAACTGCACATTGCATATGATATCGCCTTGTGTCTGATTAAACTGAACTGTGTAACCAGAGACATAAGTATGCTGGGGATCAGTCCCCACCACTTTTTGAAACTGTGTTGTGTTTATGGTGCCTTGTAAGCGGTAATTTGTAATAGCAAGTACCATTAGCCGACTAACATTAGTGATAACATTAGTGATGTTGATGATTACCATCTCAAAACAGTGATTAGTATGGCAAGTGTTATAGATTTAACCAAGTACTGTGTCTGTATATTAACTGATCTAAAGCCAATACTGTTATAAACTCATTTAAATGAAGAGAAGGGTGACGTTACACTGTTCATGGCTGTATACGGCCATGTTGATTTGACATCACTCTGTGAACTGGGAATTTAGCTGAGAAGTCTGCCCAAAGTAGAACTTGTAAGTTGAGGGGGCGTTATTGGTGGCTGGTTATTGGTTATGGTACAGTTTGACTTAGATGGAGTCATCTCCAGAAAGTGCCAATTCTGGACCTCAAAGGAGTGTTCGTTTGTACTTTAGTCGTTAGACTGGCTTAGACTTATCTAGACTCCGTGACATTGAGTGCTGGATATAAATACACTCTTACTAAAAGGGGTTCCTCAGGGGTTCTTTGAATGGTTAGTGGTTGTGTAGTTTTCTGAAGGAATTCTACCTGTTGTATGGTTCTATATAGAACCTTTGACAGTTTTCCTAGAGGGACAAACTGAAGAACTTCTTTTAGGTGCTGGATGGAAACCTCTTTTCCTAAGAATGGTGTTGTGAATCTGCTACACCTGACAATTAATACTGGCAAACTAGAATTTCAGTAGCTGTGACCTCTGGTGTACAGGATTGTGACATGGGTGATGTGACAAACTGTTAACTTTATATAATAGATCACTGTGTACTGTTAATGGTGTGTCTGTCATGTCTTTTATGCATGTCATTTTAATTTGTTTAGGTGTATCTGGTGCAATTTTGAAGGCAGCCGGACAATCAGTTGTGGATGAATGCAAAAAGCATGGTAATCAATAAGTATATATGCCTGTTTGATTTCCTGCTGAATTACCGTAGCAAAGCGCTAAACTGTAGGTGTGTTGTGCTCAAACCCAAGAGTATTTGATTGTATAATGTTGGCAGGTCATCAGAAAGAGAATGGAGTGGTACTGACAAGCGGAGGTAAACTTTCATGTAAGCACATTGCTCAGATGGTTGGGCCCAATAATGCTGCTGATATTACTACTTCTGTGGAGAAAGTCCTGAAACTATGTGAAACTACAATGTCTGCCACAGTAGCCATCCCTGCAATTGGCACAGGTGAGACCACAATCATTCAAAAGCAACAGATGTATCAAATGAATGTAAAATATTCATTTAAAAAATGTTTTCCCAGGGAAAGGTGGTATTGGAGCAAATGACTCCATCAAGGCTATTTTGGCTGGAGTGGAAAACCATTTGACTCGGTCAACATCGTCCAGTCTTCAGAAAATAACCGTGGTGGCATTTGAGCAGAAGATTTTAGATGCATACTGCAACTATTTCAAGGAGAGGAACAACAAGGTTAATGCTTACACTGATGTGTAATAGTGTCATTTTGTGGTTGTTTTTGTTAATTTTTGTACTTAGTAATAATTGATTTTGCTCTTTCTTCTTTTTTTTTCTTTTAGACTGCACCTACCAATATGCCGGCAAATAAAGGTATTGTATACTGTCCTTCACAGTCCTGGAAACATAAAGTACAAAATAGAATTTTTAGGAACTGTGGTTCGTTTTCTATAGTGATTAATTGTATTACAGATGAAATATATATGGTTTTTTTTCTCCCAATAGTTAAAATTGGAGGTGTGTGGATTGAGATTAAGAAGGGGAACATTACCAACGAATCTGTCCGTGGTATTGTCAACACCACCAATAAAGAAATGAACTTGACAACAGGTGTGTTAATGATTTATACTTAAGAATCATCTATACTCATACTGTATATTCTGCCCATGTGGACATGGCACTGCAATGTACCATAAAAAAGATTTGACCAACAATCAGATACCCTATTATATCAGTACAAAGGTTTTAGTAATGCAGCAAAAGTAGAACCTTTTCAGGGTTACTGGTGTATCAAAAGGATTTTGGAAGAACTTGGTTAATTTGTCTCAAAATAAAAGTTCAGATATGCATACTACTGTATTCTCAAGATTTTTGTATAAAAAATTAAGTTCTCATCATTATTGTCGGATGGTTGGATGTCCCCAACCTGAATTAAAAAACTATCCTTTTGTTTGGTTTTAAAATGTCACCTTTTGTACAGGAGTCTCAGGGGCCATTTTCAGAGCTGCTGGATCCTCTGTTCAAGAAGAGTGTAAACAACATGGTAAGATTCCAACTGTATATACACATTCAACATAATGCCACACAAATTGTTTACACTGTCCATGAGCAAGGTTTTTAAAAATATATATATACTTCATGTACATTATATATGAAAATAAATCAAGTCCGATATTGTGTGTGTCATTCGTTTGGCTTACATTTAGTTTACTGTTTGTCTTTTAAGGTCCACTTAAGGATGATACAGCTGCAGTGACCAGTGCTGGAAATCTGCAATGTGATTTCATCATTCACATGAGAGGACCCCACTCCACTGCAGAGGCAAGATTACGGGTAAAGAACGTATTGGAAAGATGTGAGGAGAAGCAGATCAGCACCATTTCTTTCCCTGCTGTTGGCACTGGTATGCATAAAATGTTCAAATAAGCGTCTTGAGAACTATTTTACACAATCATAAATGCAATTCTCATCTGATTTCATTCTCCTAAAGGTGGAGGTGGTGTTAAAAGTGTGGATGCCATTATTGCTATACTACAAGGCTTTCACGACCACTTGTCACAGCATTCCTCCACTGCCCTCAGACTCATTTATGTTGTCGTTGACCGAGATGAAGTTCTGAAAGATTTTCAGCAAGGACTGAATCAATGGAGTACATGCTCCCAGGTAGAAAACATCTGCATACACTGTGTGACCAAAAGTCTGTGGACACCTGACCATTACACCCATATGTGGCTGTTCTCTCAAACTGTTGCCACAAAGTTGCACAGGGAATGCCCCTGTGCACAAAGCGAGCTCCATGAAGACATGATTTGTCAAGGTTGGAGTGGAAGAACTCGAGTGTCCTGCACAGAGCCCTGACCTCAACCCCACTGAACACATTTGGGATGAACTGGAATGCCAACTGCACCCCAGACCTCCTCACTCAACATCAGGGCCTGACCTCACTAATGCTGTTGTGGCCGAATGAACACAAATCCCCACAGCCACGCTCCTGAAGCCTTCCCAAAAGAATGGAGGTTATTATAACAGCAACAGGGGACTAAATCTGGAATGGGATGTTCAAAAAAAACACCTATGGGTGTGATGGTCAGGTGTCCACATACTTTAGGCCATATGTCAGTATTTACTGTACATACTGTGAATTTATACTGACACACCAGTCTTAAATATAAAAATATTAACAACATTAACAGGACAGTGATGACACTACAGAATATGAGGATGAAGATGATGAATATTATTATGGCTCAGATGAAGAAAGTTTGCCCTCAGAAGAAGAGGATGACCATAATGGTAAGAGCGGCGTCACAAACAATTTTTTTTTTCTTCCACATTTTATGAGATACTAAGATCAACTTTATATACAGGAAACATCACAGAAGCAATCATTGGCCGAGTCAAAGTTAAAGTGCTTTGTGGTGACATCACGAAAGAGAAGACAGACGCAATAGTCAGCAGCACTAATACCAACCTTAATCTAAGCTCAGGTACACATTTATTGTACATATCAGTACTATTATATATTTACAATTTACATCAGTGTTTACATGCAATGGTTCTGAACAAGGAATTAGACATATCACAATCCTGTAATTCATTGCTTTCAGGTGTATCAGGAGCTATCCTCAAAGCAGCTGGACAGACCGTTGTGGATGAGTGCACAAAATTAGGTATGAAGTTGGATCTTATTCATTCTGAAACACTACATAGCTTTACTTGTACCAGCAAATAAAGCTGTGGCCTATATGCTAACTCTGCTTTGCTCATGAATGTCGATGAGGGGTTGTGATCATTTTTTTCCCCGGGATAAAGGTGTTCAACCCAGTGATGGCGTGGTCCTCACAACAGCCGGAAATCTTCCAATTAAGAACATTATCCATATGGTTGGTCAGACCAAGGAGAAAGAGATCACAAACAGCATGTATAAAGTACTGAAGAAGTGTGAGGAAAACAAGATTCAATCTGTTTCATTCCCTGCTCTCGGAACTGGTAAGCAGAACTATGTTGTTTCTGCTAAATATCCTTCAGGAGAAGCTATAAATCATGATATGCTGTGGACATGTTTCATAGGAAAATAATCCACGATGGGTTGTTGTGACGTGGCCCGTCACAAATGTTATGTCTCTGAATTGGATTATTTTCTAATAGCAGCACAGTCCAACGTGTTTCACTTCTCTTATACCACAGCAATTTGCCAACAATGAATTTTATTTTGTATTAATGAACAAAATGTCATGCTTTTTAACCGTTTATAGTTGTGTGTAATGTTATAAAACGTCCACAAGACAGGTTAGTTGTTGTTATCACTCAGCAGTCCGTACAGGATTTCGCTGAGGTATTATTATTTTTTTTTTTGTGATTGTTGTGGGCAAAAATGGTTGCTTTTGCTTTTTGTTTGGTGCTTTTTGGCGGAAAACTACTTGAAGTGGCAAAATTGCATTTGCACGAAATTGTCTTTCGCAGTGATGTTTGTTGGTAAATGAGACCTTTTCGCTGTACTCGTGTTCGATTCATTTGAATCGAAGAGGGCTGTGGCTGAATGCGTGTTGTGATGACATCACATGGCGCATTGTGATGATGTCATATGGCGCGTCTTCGGCCAAATCTGCAGAATTTTTTTTTTATTTTTTAATTGCAAGCTCCTCCAAATTTGCTTGATTTTGCCTTAATTTCTGTGATTGCAAAATCCTGGAAGGACTGACTTAGATCAGATGTAAACAGTTGTCCCCCTACTGAGAAACCAGAAAGCCTGAAAGTGCTGACACTGGAGACTCCTTCCACAAATGTTAAATAAATGTCTCCTAACAGAAAACTTCACCATAGTAATGATTATACATTCTCCTATGCTTTTTTAATTAACGATGATCAATCTTAGATGATGCAGAACGTCCGCCTGTGAAGGAATTGTTACAATAGGAATGAGAACATATTAGAATGAATGCCTTAATATAAACTTAAAAACATTTACTTTAAATTCAAGTAAAGTGTGCTTTCCCACAGGAGCAGGAAACCTGGCAGCAACTCAGGTAGCAAATGCCATGATGGACGCGCTGGCAAATTTTTCTATCGACTCACCAGTATTTTTAAAAACCGTCCAAATTGTGATTTTCCAAAGTACAATGTTGTCAGACTTTGAGGATGCTATTAGGAAGTTCAAAAGGATTTCTCCAAAACCCTCCTCAGGTAAACTTTGCGTTGCGCACTGACCATTGAGACACATGAAGCAATACACAACGTGATATTTAAAGATTTGTAACCAACATTGCTATATTTTTGTGCATTCTGTACAGTAACTATCCCCAAATCAACTCAGCAAACAGGGACATCAGATTCCACCAAGCCAAAATTGTGTCTCGCTACTGAGACGGCTGCAGTGACTTTCCCAGTCACAAATGTAGACGTATATGGAACCTCTTCTACGGACATTGCCAAGGTCAAAAAATTGCTGGATGATCTAGTTTCAGACGAATGTACTAGCGTGGATGTTCAGTCTGAGCATATAGCCAACCTTCCTGAAGCTGACAACAAGGCGATTGTGGAGCTGAGCCAAAGCAACCAAGTGCATGTTCTTGTGGCCGCAAAGGACAAATTGATTGTGTCAGGAAAGAAGGAGGATGTTTTAGACACCGTTCTAAAAATCAACAGTTTCCTCCAGGCAGCCCGGGACATGGAAATCCGAGAAGGCGAAGAAAGGAGACTGAGCAAAACTTTGCGCTGGGAAGTAGCAGAAGGAGAGACTTGGGTGCCACTGAACTCCACCATTAGCTATGAACTGGAGTTAGCTTTTCACAAGAAAGAGCAGAAATATAGCTACCAGGACAAAGGGGAAACCTTTACAGTGGATCTCAAGGAGATGAAATGGGTAAACACCAAGGGGAAGACCTGTAAAGTCAAGAGAACCCTGTTTGCTGACTCGGACACAGGTAATAATCTTACGTTTCTGCAAGCTTGTACTGCAAGGCACTTACTTAACTTTTAAAACTAGCTGTGATTCTAAGATACTGCAAACAACAGGTCAAGGCATCAATTAACACACTATGGCAGTATTATTAAGTACTTTTTTGTTTTTCAGCTATCATTCAGCCTCCACCAACCTGGACCAAAATGAATGGCAGCGATCTGGAAATTATTGTTCTGTCTCCAAATACAGAAGAATACAAGAAAATAGAGAAAGACTTTTTACGCTCAAGCCAACACAAAGACGTAGCTCCTGTCCAAGTGGTGCAGGTATAAAGACCATTTTGGTCAGATTTATCACTGTATAGTAACACTTGCAATGTTGTGAATAATTATTAACAAATGCGTTAATCATTAGATCCACAGAATTCAGAGTCAGTCACAATGGCAGAGATACTGTGTGTTGAAGCAAGCAGTGGACAAAAAATACCCCAAGCAGAAAAACGAGCAGTTTCTCTACCATGGCACTACCAAAGACATTTGTCAGAAAATCAATAAAAATGGCTTCAACAGGAGCTTCTGTGGGAGAAATGGTACCTCATGAGTTGTCTTACATTCTAAACACACTATGTAGTATTTGGTCCATAGTACTGAATTTTATCCGCTCTTCTTTTTAAGCTGTCGTTCACGGTGATGGCACGTACTTCGCCAAAGAAGCTTGGTACTCCTGCTATGACCAGTATTCAAACCCAGATGAGAGTGGACTGAAGTATATCTACAGAGCTAGAGTTGTGACCGGGACACCATGTAAAAGTCGAAGCGGAATGAAGGAGCCAGACCCTCTGGACCCAAAAAATCTCCGTGCTGGACTATATGACTGCGCTGTGGACGATTTGCAAAACCCATTCATCTTCGTGGTGTTCTGTGATGCAGGGGCGTACCCTGACTATCTCATCAGCTTTAAGAATGTCTGACCATATGTTTGGGTACCTTTTAGCACTTTTTCTACCAAAGAACATCATTTTTAAGTAATCAATGATGTGCAAACTTAAATAACAGCGAAAAAGATATGTTCTAACATTTTTATTCTATAACGAGAGTGTAAGCAATCATTCATATTCGTATTTAAGCAATATTTCAAATTCATTCCATTTCTAGAAATCATGTCATGCCTTAAAAGTTGTCACCTCAGGCACTAGTTCAGGTTGTGTTGTTTACTCTTTGTAAAACTCGGGTTTGTACATGTGGTAAATAAATACAAAGAAAAATAAATACACCTGATACGTTTGATGGTGTACCTTAAATGCAGCAACGTAAGTAATTCAGAGAACTTAACTCAAGAGCACGGTCAGGTATCCACAAAACGTTTGGACATGCATCAAACTAATTTATTTTCCTAAATTTTCCTGGTATACAGTCAACCGGAGTAACTCAGTACCGTGATACACCACCGTGGGACTATACCCAAGGAAATGAACTCCACAGATATAGACTCGGAATGTACATAATGTACATAAAATAATGATACCATGTTCTTTTGATTCACTACTGTGATTTTTATGGGATCAATATGGGATTTTTATGGGATGTGTTAAATGGGACTAAAATGGGTTTAAAATGGGACTAATAGCAGGCAGGCTGTCAAATACAGCATTGGGTATTCATGCCATATTTAGATATTAAATTAAATTCAACATCAGTGCCCTGTGATGGATTGGCACCCTGTCCAGGGTGTCCCGCCCCGCCTTGTGCTCTGAGTTCCCTGGGATAGGCTCCAGCCTCCCCGTGACGCTGTGTAGGATAGGCGGTATGGAAAATGAATGGATGGATGGACAAGACCATTTGCAGAGATTGTTTGAGAATCCCTATCCCTTAAGATAATTAACTCAACCCCCCCCAAAAAAAAGCCTTTGTCATGTATCAGAAGCAGAGGTTTTATTGTGGCAGGGTAACAGGGTCCAAACATTCAACAAGTTCTAGCTTTTGGGCAAAAATTATAAGTCAAAAGCCTTAAGGTTTGTTGGAAAAAGAAAAAGACAAAACCCTCTTACATTACATAATTAGCAAGTTGACTACAGGGCATTACACATTTTATGTTTGTTGCCAGACTGCAATAAATACTTCCTACTTCCTGTTGCCTGGCTCAGAGAAATCTCAGGGTCTCAGAAGAGATTACATTTAAATTCAGAGATTAAAGTATTTTCAGTGAGTCAAGTCATTTCAGTTCAATGATTCATTCATGTTTGCCCAATTGTTCAGGGAGATCAAGCGGCCAAAAAACAGCTTGAGTAAAATAGCTAATGATTGTTGTTATTCATTTATAGTGTCCTGATATGTCTGTTTATTTTAGAAGAATTACTTTCACACCCATCTCAAATGATCGACATCTCCATCTGACCAAATGATTCAGATTCATTAAACTCATTGACTCCGCTGATCCACTGAACCTGTCTTGATTCGCTGACTCATGGTGCGCAGATCTGATTCACAGTTCACAGACATAAACTCTAAACATAGACATAAACACAAATCTACATAAACTCTATATTTTGAAGTCGGCTGTTGGGAAATTCAGTGGTTTGGCTTCCATGTTTTAAGTTTGTAGGAATGACTGGAAGTTTCTGATGCAGATTCGTTCACCTGTGTGATCAGTGAGGAGTTGGAGCTCTTTAGAGTGTACAGCTGATGGTTATTGGTGGCCGTGTTTAAGAAGAGTGTTGATCGTGCAGCTCAGTTTGCACCAAGCAGGATTGTGTAAACCACAATGTGAAGCTTGAGGTACTGTAGCCTGGGCTATTGCAGTGTAAGGTGCTAAAATAATAATAATAATAATAATAATAATAATAATAATGAGAAGAAGAAGATATGATTAGCAAAATGCAGGCAAAGGGCATTCAAACAGCATTTGCATGGAGTATAAGGTCTTTAATCAAAGACAAGCAGCACAGCAGAGTATCTTCATAGGGACAGATCATAAGAAATCATATTTATAGATCTAGCTAACAAAGTTAGTTAGTTAGTTAGCTAGCTGGTTGCTTGGTTAGTTGGTTAGGTAGTAGTCTTGTGTTGTCAGAGGCTTCTAGTGCAGTTGTTGAAATGAAATTTATGACTGAATGAAAGTAAATGTGACAAAGTGGGTGTTTACAATGGACAAAAGACTGCCTGCCATGTTGTAGTTGGAGGCAGGGTGACCTCATATCGTGAATATTTCTGTTTACTCAACATGTTGCTTACTAAGGTGCTTCAATCTGGCAGGTCTTTGAAGGTAACAGTTCAGGACTTTTTGCTTCCTTAAATACACCAATGGGATATCCCCAAAACAACACCAACAAAAAAGCAACCTAATTCAATAAACCTGGCTTGTTTCATCAGTTTAAATTCCAGGAAGGAAACCATGTTTGGTTACTATGACATTAGGGAATTTCCCCAGTGTGGGATCAATAAAGTTTATCTTATCATATTAGTTTTTGCACAAACCTGCTCTATCCCTGCTAGGAAAAAAAAAAAAAAAACAGTAGAAACCTTTGGAGAGTTTGTAATGGTTTTAATGTTTACAATGGGAATTATATTGGTTTTAATGGAAACTGTAATGGTCCCTGTGGGTCTCTACTGGTCATTTGTTGCCTTCTATTGGTGGCATGTTCTGTCTAGTGGACACCATTAAGTACCAATAATGGTAATGGTTTTAATTGTTAGCTGATGGTTTGTAATGGTATTTGTAGTGGAAAACATTAGAATTTCTGTGATGGTTTCTATTGTTTAGTTTGGGGGGTTTTTTTCAGCATGGATGTCAGGTTAATGTTGAGACTTGACATTATCGATTCCAAGAGAGAATCTGTCTGACATCATGGGTCCATGGCACTAAAACATGTCCAACGATTTAGTCCAAGAAGATTTAACATTATAATAAGGATATAGTTATCTTTTAAAAAAAAAAAAAAAAAAAAAGGGGGGGGGGGGGGGGGGGGGGG
>JANDJT010000199.1:21089477-21102322 GCA_024331685.1 Stegophilus panzeri | reverse complement strand
CTCAATAGGGATAAATTCACACACTTAAAATCTGTATCCCGTGTTTATATGTTTCTGTAAAGCTGCTTTGAGACAATATCCACTGTTAAAAGCGCTATACAAATAAAAATTGAATTGCATTGATTTGAATGATGTAGATGGTTCATCATACACGTGAATGAGATGTTAGTGTAGAATTGATAACATATTAGAACGAGTGCATTTCAATCATGAAATTGAGTCATTTGAATTACAGCCTTCACTAATGTTGGTGCTGCTGTTGTAGACGATTAATCAATACTTTCAGATTTGAGAAGTTAGCAGCATTGTGGTATTGGGACACTTTTTCCACTTCCATCCTTCCTGGGGAGAAAATTTGACCTCTTAGTTGCATTGAAAAATGGGGATAGGGTTTGTGCACATATCATGGAACGGGAAACTTAGTAGCTTAATTGCTTACTTACTGTTAGTAAGTAACTTACTTAGTAACACAAACAACCTAATTTTTTTTAAATTTTACTTTAGGTATACCTTAACAGAAAAGTGTCATTTTCCATTTATATGTTTGAAATTAGCCTTAGTGTTTCTAGAATAATTTTTCTATGCAATTACCTTGTATAGTTTAAAAAAAAAAAAAAAAAAAACTGACACGATTTTATCTTTGTACACAAAACCAGCACTATTAAGGAATTGTCATCCGACAAAAAAAAAAAAAAAAAAAAAGGTTTTAAAATGATGTCTGTCTTTGACATGTACATACAGTACTGTGCAAACGTCTTGGGCACATGCAAAGAAATGCTGGAAAGTACAGATGACTTAACTGTATAAAATTTTAAGAAAATCAAAAATATCATGATTTACAACATAAGATTTAGCAAAATTAAATCAAATCCATCTTCTATACCGCTTAATCCCCCGACCCCCGACCCTGGAGGTGTGAGGCGAACGTGCCAACCACTAAGCCACCGTGCGCCCTATTAAATCAAATTTTTCTACTTAAATCTTTCTGTTGCAGAAATCCATTTATTTATCCAGCTTGATCAATAAGGCTGTATGTTGTCTTTTTGATTAAACGTAATCGAAATGCTACTTACTAATTTCCCTTCTTAGCTAAACACTTGTGAGAAATAGGTTTGTTTTCTCTCGTGACAAATTTAATTGAATAAGTCGTCGTTTATGACGATCAATATCATGGAAAAGCGATGCTCACGCATTCGATATGCTGCGGAGAGGACCATATTGTTAAGCATATTCTATTTTACGTTATGGCTTGTCTGTATACGCTATATGTGGGTACAATCTTTGGTGTCGTTTATTAGTATGCTATAAATGCTGTATGAAAGTAGATGTTCCAACTTTTGTTGCAACAACATAACGCTCTTGGAGAATAACTTTTCTCCATTTTTCACTTTTTCTTGGCAGCCCTTTGTGGTTTGAACCTTCTGGCATATTGCCCTGAACTAATGCAGCTCCTTTATTATCGGCAAGAGATGTGCAAATTAGCTCTTTTAGAGTGTAAAACCTAATGAATCTCACTGTTTGGGCTGTTCAATCAGCATCTTATTATCACAGAAAATATGAAAATATAGTTAACAACACAATATCTCACAATATAACACATACAGTGGTGCTTGAAAGTTTGTGAAGCCTTTAGAATTTTCTGTATTTCTGCATAAATATGATCTAAAACATCATCAGATTCCTAAAAGTAGATAAGGAGAACCCAGTCAAACAAATTAGCCAAAAATATTATACATGGCCATTTATTTATTGAGGAAAATGATCCAATATTACACATCTGTGAGTGGCAAAAATATGTGAACATCTAGGATTAGCAGTTAATTTGAAGATGAAATTAGAGTCAGGTGTTTTCAATCAATGACTCTCAGTTGTGAGTGAGCGTCCTGTTTTATTTAAAGAACATGGATTTATCAATGTCTGATCTTCACAACACATGTTTGTAGAAGTGTATCATGGCAGGAACAAAGGAGATTTCTGAGGACCTCAGAAAAAGAGTTGTTGATGCTCATCAGGCTGGAAAAGTTTACAAAACCATCTCTAAAGAGTTTGGACTCCACCAATCCACATTCAGACAGATTGTGTACAACGGGAGGAAGTTCAATATCATTGTTCCCTTCCCCAGGAGTGGAGACCAACAAAGATCATTCCAAGAGCAAGATGTGTAATAGGCCATGATGTCACAAAGGAACCCAGGGTAACTTCTAAGAAACTAAAGGCCTCTCTCATGCTGGCTAATGTTAATGTTCATGAGTCCATGGGTTGCAAGGAGAAAACAACTGCTCTCCAAAAAGAGCATTGCTGCCGTCTGCAGTTTGCTAAAGATCATGTGGACAAGCCAGAAGGCTTCTGGAAAAAGAATGTTTTGTGGACTGATGAGACCAAAATACAAATTTTAAGTTTTTTTTAATCTGTGAAACATGGGGGTGGTAGTATCATGGTTTGCGCCTGTTTTGCTGCATCTGGGCCAGGACAGCTAGCCATCATTGATGGAACAATGAATCCTAAATTATACCTGCAAATTCTAAAGGAAAAATATCAGGACATCTGTTCATGAACTGAATCTCAAGAGAAGGCGGGTCCTGCAGCAAGACAACGACCTTTAGCACACAAATCGTTCTACCAAAGAATGAGTAAAGAGGAATAAAGTTAATGTTTTGGAACGGCCAAGTCAAAGTCCTGACCTTAATCTAATAGAAATGTTGTGGAAGGACCTGAAACAATCAGGTCATGTGAGGAAACCCACCAACATCCCCGAGTTGAAGCTGTTCTGTACTGAGGAATGTACAGGACTGATCACCAGTTACCGGAAATGTTTAGTTGCAGTTATTGGGGTCAAACCAGATACAAAGCAAAGTTTTTCATGTACTTTTGCCACTCACAGATATGTAATATTGGATCATTTTCTTCAATAAATAGATGACCAAGTATAATATTTTTGTCTCATTTGTTTGATTAGGTTCTCTTTATCTACTTTTAGGAATAATGTGAAAATCTGATTGTTTTAGGTCATATTTATGCAGAAATATAGAAAATTCTAACACAAACTTTGAAGCACCACTGTATCTCTGATACCAACAATGATTTGTTGATCGTCATCTCTTGAGATTTGGCACAGATATCCAGGGATGGTTAGTACATAGTAAAACATTATTTTGGTGTACACGTGTTCCATGATGTACATGCTGAAGAATTTTTTTTTTGCTCATATCTACGTTTGATTCAACATTCTAGAATTTTCAAAATGGTGAAATTGGGGTAAAAATGTCAAATCTAGAATGTTCTCTCTGAGCTCTGATATCTTTTAGCTTAAAAATGCTTACAAATTTTCAGTCTTAATTAACGTCAGTGTATTCATATAGTAAATGCATTGTTTTAGGTTTCACAGGCATTTAATAAGGCTTCTGATAAGCCCCCCAAATAAAGGTGGCTCGGGTGTAAGAGTACACTCCGTGATGATTTCATTCACGATACTAGCTTCATGATGCTAATCCGATTCTCAAAATATTTTTAAACAATAAAGAAAAATTAACTGAAAAGACTTTTTTTATTTTTTTTTAAAATTGTTTTTCTTGTTGTGAAACAAAAATTGCTACAAGCAGACATTTTAAGATATGGTGAATCTGTAGTACATTTTGTTTACCATATTAAAACTAAATAACTAAATGTGTAAATTCTCCCCAAAATTTTGATTGTTTGATCTGGGTACTTTGAAAATGATCTACTGAAACATCATAACCTCTGGAGCAGAATTAGAGCTTCAAAGTCGGCTAAAATGCCCGTTTTCGGCTACATCTGGTGCTGCTTGAAAGCTACTAAACGGCTCCTTTTTTTTTAACCGTTATAATGTGTGACCATATGAAATATAATGTGTGTTGGCCGTCCACGAAAAAACTTAATAGAATGATTATTATTCTATTAATAGTTGATAGTATAATTAATAGAATGCTGATTTCCACAATGCACATCGTCACAATTTTGCATCGCAGTGCATTATGATAACAAATGGCAAAGATTTGAAATTGGATTGAATTTTTTTTTTTTTTTTAGAGACTAGACTGTTTTTAAACCTTATACTTTATTATATTTATGTTTACAATATAGGAATATTGTGTGAAAGAGTTTAACTGTGAAGAGCTTCATTTAAAAAAAAAAAAAAGAAAAAGAAAAGAAAGAAAACCTTTTAAGTCTTAGCTTGTACTCTTAGCAGTTTCTGACGAAAACCTTCGATTGATATCAGTATGGATTGATACTCAAGGTTTCAGTATCAATATCAGTATTGGAAAAGAAATTGTGGTGTTGTGCCATCTCAAGTGGCAACCTTTTCACTTAAAATACCCTGTAAATGATTGGAATTGGTAATTGAATGTAACGAGTCTGTTTAGCTATCAAGGTTGGATTCTAACAGTTTCTTTTTAATTGAAAGTTTCTTACTGTTTCTTGTAATGAATTGTGTGTTTCTTTGTTGTTCTCTAACGCGTTCCTATGAGCTGAGGCTGTGTGTCTTCATTCTGTTCACTTAGCGATTTGGACCCGCTCCAAGCTCCTCACTGGTCCGTGAGGGTGCGGAAAGCGGACAATCCCCAATGTTTGCTTGGTAAGAATATCACACTTGTACTTGTAACTCTTAAACTAGGTCATTAGAAATGGAGCAAAGGTGCACAATTTATTATTTGTAATAATATTATTCAGTTTCATTAGAAAGAGTGTTTTATTTGAGTAAACATCACAGCAGGGATGAAATAAAAGGTGTGGGGGGGGGGGAAGTGTGGATGAGTGGGCATGTCACACGTCTTCCTGCCAGCTTTTTCTGGGCTGTACATGAGAGGATTTTGAGAAAAGTCTAGTTTTAAATCTTCCGTTTAATCACCGCAACATGTTCTGATAACACCACAGAGTTAGCTGGGAAGGTTACGTGCAGCCTGTGAAGAGTAAAATGCAGGTAATGACTCAAGAGGTGATGTAGGATTAGCTGCTTTTAGTGTTTCTAATCACATTTCATAATGTAATGTGAAGGAGGAAAGGGATTATAGTCGGCTCTATCTGATTTTTGTTCACGATTGCTTTAGGCACATGGAGACTCTTGTACAAAAATGGCAATAAAGCCTTTGTTGGTAGAGGGTCACCACCTATTAGATTCCCAATTGGTACCCTTGTCTTCACAATAGTACCCATAATGCTGTGGATATTGTAGCAGGGAGCTTTGAGTCCCATCCATCTGTCTGATTGCTCTCTGTGGAAAAATGCACAGGACTTAGTGCTGAGTGTGCAAAATTAAGCCCCAGAAAAGGTGTTTTAAAAAGTACTTTCAGTAGACACGACTCCTTGGTCTCAGTAGAAAGTGTGTAAGTTCTAATATCAAATGTAGGAAGGCTTGATATTGCTGACCTTAACATTTTTGTGGGGTTTATTTCTCAAATTATTTTGTTGGTTTGGATTAATAACAGGAAACTCTCAGAATGTAAGAAAGAATAGATTTAAGACTGATATGGGTGAATAGAACAGGTTTTATGACAAAAGCCTGGATTGATACCTTTTTGAACCCCAGGCGATTTTCTCACGGAGTTCCTCAAGCTGTGCAGCCGGAAGGAGTCCACGGATGAGATACTGGGAAGGAGTTCGGCCGAGGAGGAAAGCAAAGGTCGGTTTCTGGAGCTTCTCGGTGCTAAACAGTTTCATCTACTGTTAATCAACAAAGCTTATGATAGCTGTGGATTCTAGTGCTGATAATGGAAAATATCACGATGAACAACACGCATGATAATTTTGTATGCTTCCAAGCTGGCATTGCATTCAGGCCGCATTTTGAGTTGCAGGTATAGTTAAGAAGGAAAATATATAGCTAAGAAGCTATTAAGATATTACAGGTAAATACAGTGGATATATGTTTTTAAAAAAAAAAAAAAAAAAAAAAAAAAAAAAAGTAGTGTAGACAACCCTGTTAAAATTGCATGTTTTTGTGATGTAAAAAATTAACCCAAGATAAGTCGCGTCAGATCTTTTTCCATCTTTAAAGTGATATAACTAACGATAATTCAAGTGGAAAACAAACAAACATTTGTGTATCATGCACACCCCTTAACTAATACTTTGTCAAAGCACATTTTTGCTTGTAATACAGCGCTCAGTCTTTTTGGGCAAGACTCTACTAACTTGGCCCATCATAATTTAGCCATTTTATTCCACATTTCCTTGGAAGAATTCTCCAGATCTATCAGGATCTCCTGTGCACAGCCTTCTTCAACTCATTCCACAGATTTTCAATTGGGTTTAGACCAGAACACATTTTTCCACATGGTTCGGTGTGATTGAATGAATGTTTTGGCAAAGTTTAGGTTCACTTCGGTTTCATTTTTACATCATTTTGGTTTCTTTTCTCTTTTCACCCCATTTTTTTTTTTTTTTTGCATCACAACCTACATGCAATTAGTACTGTTTGACGCACAAAAATTAAGGAAAAAACTCATAACCCTGATTTCATCTTATCCTGTCATACTGTATATGACCTCCAATGAAACGTGTATAAAGACATTATGAAGAAAAATAAAGCTTGGAAGGAAGCAGCAGAGCAGTTAGCAAATTAAGTCTAGAACATAACACGTAAATCAAACTCGAATACATTTTAAACAAAAGTGGTGTTAATAAATCATGCAGTGGGCTGTAGACTATATATTTTGGCTAGTACTGCTTCTCATCGGGGCTAAAACAACACCGGACAGTGCACGACCACACCCACAAGAGACAAACTACAAGCAACACGAGTAACTTTTTGCTCGCTAGTGTGAATGTAGGGTTCGAAATGAGAGAAACATACTAAAATATGTATTTTTTTAAAATTAAATAAACAGGAATATGCAGAAATACTTAATGTCGTATGGATACAGGAATGATTTTTATTTTTTTACGGGTTCTGACTTCTCAGAAAACAGTGACATCACTCAAGCACTGTCTAAGCTGACGGAGCCCACAGCGGTGCCGATCCCCAAGCTGTCCGTCTCGAACATGGTGCACAGCGCCCGCAAGCACATCCGCCGGCACCGCCGCAACGATCAGTCTCCACTCAGTAACGACGTGCTCAATTCTATCCTACTGGTGAGACACTCGCACGTGCACACACACGACTCTGCTCAATGTTGGGCTGTAATACAAGACAAGTTATGGTGTTATGTACTCAGGAATTCTAAACTGAAGCATATGCAGTATTCATTAAGCAAAAGTCAGTATTCAGAATACGGTTACATTTGTAGGAGAATATTCTGAATACGTCTCCACTCATTAAACAACGCACCATCGATACGTGTTCATGAATTATTTACATATCAGAGAGTAACGCCGTCCCTCCCACCCAGAGAGCACAACCAGTTTTCCTAGTTTTGCAACTTGATCAAAGCTTGACATTTACTTTGTGAGGAAATCACACTTAGCTAGCAAGGTTTTCAATGACTTTAGGCTATTTTTCCAGCCACATTTGTCGAACTGGCTCTTTATCCAACGGTTTGTCAAGATGCAAACCACTGGTAACACTCAAGAACAGAAAGGCCAGATTAGATTTCGCTAAAAATCCTCTTAAAAAAAAAAAACCCCCCCCAAAAAAAAGCCTGACCAGTTCTGACGCAAGATTAAATTGTACCAGAATTATGGGGAGAGTATGGAGAAGGAAAGGAAAGGCTCATGAATCAAAGCATACCACATGTGGAGGAGGTGTTATGGCATGGGCGTGTATGGCTGCCCCTGGAACTGGGTCACTGGTGTTTATTGATGATGTGACTGCCGGTAGAAGTAGCAGGATGAATTTTGAAGTGTATTGAGCTGTACTTTCTGCTCAGATTCAGTCAGATGCTGCAAAACTGACAGGATGCAGCTTCACAGTACAGATCAATAATGATGCAAAACGTACAGTGAAAGCAACCCAAGAACTTCTTAAGGCAAAGAAATTAAATGTTCTTCAATGTCTGATGACCTCAACCCAACTGAGCATGCTTTTCACTTACTGAAGACAAAACCGAAAGCAGAAAGGCAACAAACAAGCAGGAACTGAAGGCAGCTGCAGTAAAGGCCTGGCAAAGCATCTCAAGGGAGGAAACTCCACATTTGATAATGTCAATGGATTCCAGATTTCAGACAGTCATTGACTGCAAAGGATTTGCATCCAATTATTAAAAATAATCCTAGTATTTATGATTGATAGTTTTTTCACTCTGTGAAAATTGGCTGTAATTCCTAAACGGTTAATGCAATATTTTTTTTATTTTTTTATTTTTTTTTGTTGTTAAACCACTTGAATTAAAGCCGAACGTCTACACTTCAACCACGTCTTGATTTGTGTTTCATTTCAAATCCATTGTGGTGGTGTACAGAGGCAGAATTACGAAAATTGTCACTAGTCCAAATATTTATGGACCCGACTGTATACTCCGTGTGTTTTTTTTTTTTTGTTTGTTTGTTTGTTTGTTTGTTTTTTGTTTTTTTTTTGGTTGGTTGTTTGTTTTCTTCTCTTTTTCTTATACTAGATCCACCTGAAATCCTAATGGTTTAGTAAAAGGAGAATTGGTTTAAACATTTTGAGTAGTTTGGTCTCGCATTTCCGTTCCCGCTGCTCCCTGACTATTCTATGTATCCATATGTTCACCATGCAGAAGCATAGCATAAAGAAAAGTGTTGATTAGTAACACCTATCTAATATCTAGTGCTATCATTTTATAGTAAATTATACAGTGCTGATACAGCACAGGGTTGTTTTTTTTTCCCCTTCTTCCCATGTGTCTTTTCAGGATGTATTTTAAATATAGTCACTATTTATATATTGTAACGGTGTACATTACTGAATAATAGTGTATTGCGAAGTGTCTGCAGTCATCATCATTTCTCTGCCCAGCCCTGAACGTGCTCAGTCACACAGGTTAAATTGCCATTTCCATCTCACGACTGTGAAGTTAGCGACAAGCAATAAATCCTGAGTATGAAGTTCCGCAAACAGACAGAAACGTGCAGTCGCTGATATTATCTTTGAGCTTAAAAGTGCCATTCAGCTAAATCGTTTCGTCTTATGTGCCGGAAATCTGAAATGGCAGCTGTAAATAAGTCCCTGATCTTATAGTCCGTGTGTAATGAAACCTAAACTAAGCTTTTAAACTTTTTGCGACATTTTCAGCATGTAGGACTGACCTTAATAAACAGCGATTAAATGTAAAAAGTAAGTAAATTAATAAATATTTAAGGGAACTCCAACTAACTAAACTGTCAATCAATCAACGAAAGCTGACCTAGCATAAATAAGGGGAGGATAAACAAAATAAACCAGTAACTACCATTGTGTACGGAATTACTGTGAATTTTGCTGTTAAGGATGTCAACATGCGCAGTTGAATTCTCAGGTCTGATTGGTCAAAAGGTGTGCATGATTTCATATAAGAGCGTGGCATGGAAAGTAGTTCCAGCTGTAACATGAACGACCAGTTTATACTAATGCGCTCGTTCTAATACATAATTGTTTCTATAGTAACAGCTCTCACACGGGGACTTGTACGGCAGATGCTCCGTAATCTAAGACTAATAATGAACATAGACGCTATTTAAAAAAAAAAAAAAAAAAGTGTTGTTCAACAAAGTCAAACATAATAGTTGATGTGGTGGAGTGTTTTTTTATTTTATTTATTTATTTATTTTTTTAAGTAATTGGAAGGAGTCTTTGCTGTTAGCACTTTTAACAGTTACAGTGCTTTGCAAAGATTCCCAGTACAGGAAAGTCTCAAGACAGTAGAACTTAGGCATTTGTAATGACGGGCTGTGACAGAGAGAGAGAATAACATATTAGTGAGCCCATTAATGTAAACCTGTGATTGACTTGCAGCAGTCACTACTGTCAGAGCTGCTGTTATAGAAAATCAACACCACCTGGCCAACCATAATCAAGAATTCAGCAGTGCTGTGGTATTATAGGTTGAATAAAGACACTAAAAAGTTGTTATAAGACCCGTGAAAGTGGTCGAGGGGGGGTGGGAAGCGAAGCTGGTGAGCTATACAGCTATAGCGTAAGTGAGAACAGGAAGTACCTTGTTTTTTTTTTTTTAGACGTTCCGCAGCATTAAATATACATGTTTAGTAAATTAAACATTGTAGTTTTTGGCAAATCGCTGTGGTATGAGCGAAATAACACACGACAGACAGAAAGCGAAGTTACCGTTACCACCCTGAAGTTGGTTATTTTTCTTTTATTGCATGTCCTGAAGTGTTTTATTCCAGTTACACCACAGCACTTTACCAAGAATAATATATATATATATTTTTAATTAAATGTAAGTATAGGTATCTGTTCATAATTAAAGTTATAGTTGTGGAACAACTGTGAAACTCACTTGTGTTATATCAGCTATAAACAGTTGTTCCTTCACCAGTCCTCAGTCAAGAAAATTTTACCATGGATGAAACTCTGGGTACTCTGGTTTCCTCCCCCAGTCCAAAGACCTACGTTTTAGGCTCTAAATTGTCCATAGTGTGTGTATGCGATTGTGCCCTGCGATGGGTTGGAACCCCATCCAGGGTGTCACCCGCCTTGTGCCCCGAGTTCCCTGGGATAGGCTCCAGGCTTCCCGCAGCACTGTGTAGGATGAGCGGTACAGAAAATGGATGGATGGAAACTGCTGACACTGGAGACTCCTTCCAAAAATCCTAAATAAACCTTTCTCACAGAAAATTCTAAAGATAATACCAGTCTTAAGTTTTCTTATGTTTTTGTTTAATAGTCTTAGATTATGTATTGCATCTGCTATGCAAGTCCATGTGAAGTATATTACTATAGAAACATTAAGGTATTAGATCGAGCACAATTAATATAAACCTGTGATTGACTAGTAGCTGACATTACTATCTGAGCTTCTGTTATAGCAACTTAATCAACACCTTTTGACCAATCAGAATAAAGAATCCAACAGTGGTGTAAGGGTGAATAAAGACATTTAACAAAATACATTTACAGCATGATTCATGAAGGGTTCTGATTTTGATTAGGCTGATTTTATTTTTATTTTTTTGCCAAGAGCGGCATTGAAATGGATTGGACTGGATTGGATTGAGGTAATCATTAATAATGGGCTTTAAAGTGGAAAGTTGTTGTAATCTTGGCAAAAAAAAAAAAAAAAAAGTCATCAGGACTAGATGAGTCCTTTGCATTCTCTTTGCTTGAAAGAAAAGTAATGAACATTTTGTGTATTGTTATTAATTATTTTAAGTTTAAGTTTGTCATGAGTTTCTACATCGTGGAACCTTTAATCTATAAATTATATGTATGTATGTATGTATGTATATATATATGTGTGTGTGTGTGTGTGTGTGTGTATATATGTATATATATATGTATGTGTGTGTATGTATGTATGTATGTTCTCTCATTGCCTTGATCTTATTGGCTTAGAGCCTCAGCAGTGACTCAATGACGAATAAAACATTGCTGCGATTAGTGCACGGTTGTTTGTATGTTCTCACAGTGAAGATTACAACTGAACTGGTGAGTCATGATTGCAGGTTTTTGCTAATGAGTCTTTTTTTATGTCTGGGACCAATTAACAGTCGATTGGTTTTGCGAAACTAATTGCATCTGTGCCTGTACCGTAGATGCGGAGTAGAGGATTAGAAAATGTCACCAAAAAGCAGTTATTACAGTGATTTTCATTGGGGAAATTTCATTTGGAAGATGCGTGAAGGTAAAAGACGTGCTAGCTGATTGCAGGTGTTTCTGTTAGTATCTCTTCCCAGATGCAGCGCTGGACAAATCCGACTCGAATGAAGCTAAAGCACCGCAGTTGAACCCGGGAGGAAAGAGCGATCAAGATAAAGAAACGGAGGACTACGTAAGTGCAGAATTACGTTCAACGTTACGTCACTGCAAACCTCGGACCAATCAGACCCTGAACGGATTTGTGAAATCTGATTCGGTCATCGGTTAAGTTGCGCGGGGGGGGACGACGTTAATTTTATTTCTAAGGACAAATTTTACTTTAATATTTTTTTTTTTGTCCCCTGAAATAAGATCTCATTATTCTTCACTAATAGAAATCGAAACAGCGTGTCCTGAATGTAGAGATGATAATGATTAACACCGGGTGTTAGAAGCTGTTGTGTTACTCTTAAATGAAGCAAATGATCTGTAAACAGGATGTTCAGATAGATTTGAATTTAATAGGATTTTTAAAGCCAATCTCTGCTTTAAGAATTGACCGGATAAAATGTTGATTAATGATATAACCACAACAGTTAATGGCAGAGGGCATTTGGGTTTCACTATATGCATTAAATTAAGTGAAGCGGTCAATTGAATTAATGAAGTGTATCTTTTTTTTATTTATTTTTTTTTTTTTTATGCTGGCTTCTTGTTTTAATATGCACTGCGGTATTAGGGAGCTTATTGACTGTGGAGTGTTACATATTATGAGTGTTATCTGTTAATAAAACCAGGAACGTAGTGTAGCCAAAAGTCAACTCTGAGTGCAGCAAACAGGCTCGTGTATGTTTGTAAACAGTGCTGGCGTCTTTGTCTTTCAGACATAATATCATACAGACACAAGACGTAACAAATAAAGCCAGCGCACGTACAAGACAACGTTTTTATATCGTGGTGTCTCGTATCTGATTCATTTTGCGCCACATGATAACGAGTTATCTTTGTTGAACTTCACCATTTACTATGCAGAGTGCTAAAAATAATTTTAAAAAATCATGTAAGGGGGGAGGTTTTTTTTTTTAATTTATATATATATATATATATATATATGTATGTGTGTGTGTGTGTGTGTATATATATGTATATATATACGCAAACAGCTACGTGTTAGGGAATTACCTATTTTACACAC
>JANDJT010000199.1:21061574-21072470 GCA_024331685.1 Stegophilus panzeri | reverse complement strand
ATGTCCATGTGGAATTGAGGTCCAAAACCATTTCCATGGTACTTCAAGCAGCACCGTCCTCAGCAATCTCCAGGCTGTAGCCTCCAGTTGATGAGAGCTCCATCCACAGATAGGGCATCATGTTCAGACAGCATGGTCAAGTCCGATGGAGTACTGTACAATGCAAAAAAGAATCTTAGCAAGCAAAACTATCTTAAATATTAGGAAATTCAACTAATATTTCTCTTTATTAGATGTCTGGTCTGTCTGACTCATGGAAGAGTTTTGTGAAAAAGGCTATATTGAAAGTGTACTGACTTTTCACACCTTCAACCCTCCCGTCAGGACCACTCATTGTTCCACTTAAGGCATTGGTTCTCAACACGGGGGGATCGGAAGGGGGCGCAAATTGTTTTTAAGACAGGGCATCGTTTGGGTACTCTGTTTATTTTATTGCTTTTAAAATAGAATGTGCATAAATGAAAAACCCAGCGTTCCCTCTGTATTTTCTTTTTGCTGGGAGAGGCGGAGCTTAGCCTGCTTTTTATCTAGCAGTCAGTGCAGACTAGTGTTATCCAACATAGCGACTTTTCAGACCCCTTTTTTGATTTTTTTTTTTTTTTATTTATTTTTTTTTTCTTTAAAAAAAAAAAAAAAAAAAAGCGCCTAGCGACAAATCGAGCGACTTTTTGGACAAACCTTAGCGACTTTCCAAGTGTGGCCAAGAGCTGAGAGCCGGAGATTTAACAATGTCATGGATAACGAGACGTGCCCTTCGTCCCAATTTACATCATTAATATGCGAGTGTTTTTAGAACGCAAGACGAATGGAATTATTACAGCCTAGCTCTCTTGTTCGAAGTAGTTATAGTGTTCAGAAACATTTTTGATCATTCGTGTTCCATACCTGTCCGTTATATAGTTTTATCAAAGGCATAAAAGTTATTTTTAAAAATCACACATTATAAAAAGTAATTTTAAAAAAGTACAAAAGCAAAAAAAAAAAAAAACTCCATCCATCCATCCATCCATCCATCCATCAAAACAGATTATAGATTAGGTTATATATAGATAGATTTTTACATAGAATAGATAATCATTATACCTGGTCTCCATCAATATGGGGGTGGGATTTAGTTAAGGGATCGCGGGTCTGCAATATCTTTAACAGGAAGTAGGAGGGTGGCCGAGCTGAGAGCGTGGAGCAGTATCAGAAATGAGCACGAGGTGTCGTGTATTGCACTTTGACTCTCATGCAAAGTGTAGACCTGGCGAGCGAAAGGAAAGGAAGCGTGCATGTCTCAGTGCTCAGTGCTCGCAGAATCGAGCTGCTCTTACATATGACGGTTGCTCTGGACACTGTCTTCAATGATCTATGCTTGTGAATGCCGTGTGTGTGTGTGTGCGTGCAATTTACGCAACTCATTTTTAATGACCGCGTTCGTCGATACCGCTCTTTGCTCTTAGGTCAGCCACCCTCACACTCTCTAGTAAACATGCTATTTAAATGCCATAAAATGTATTTTTTTTTTTTTTTTTTTTTTTTTTTTAAATCAGGTTACTCATATCGTAAGGAGATGCTGTATTTCCTCTTGAGCACAGCTTGCAGTCTGTTTCAATACCGTGTTCTCGTAGAACATTCAAATCTGGTGTCCGTACTTTGTCAGTATTTGTCAATACAATGGACTTGGTTAAGTGGGATGTTGTGTGTTTTTGTCAGTTAAATGATATTGTTAAATAAAAACAGAAATGAAAGATTTCCCAAACAGCGCAGTCCCCCGAGGTGTGTTGTAGGCTGGAAAAAAAAAAAAAGACCTTTAGATCTTATTTGCATTACAAAAGTGAAGATAAAACGTTGCAGCAGTATTGTCTTGGGGAGGAAAAAAAAAAAAGAGACTGTGAAATAAACGAGGAACATCCTCCAGATAAAATATTAACACAACCTGTTTTTTTTTCACAGTCTGGCAAATGTACTTAAAAAAAAATAAATAAATAAAATTCTGCAAGGCTAAATTGTAGGCTGTTAACATGAAGAATCTAAAAATGGGAGTAGCATTATTCTGGGCATTTTAGGCATGTCAGGCAGAATGTGCCAGCATGTGGTTTTGCCGTAGTCTGTATTGAGCGCTTTATATACAGACGCTTGTGTGTTTATGTGCAAATTTTGCTAGTAGAGAGAAACTTGGCTTATTTATCCACACAAAAGAAGACTCTTTTTTAAATTTTATTTATATTTTTAGCTGTTCTCCTTGGTGTACTCCTAGTAAACGCAGGTGTATTTAGTTTTATTTTAAGAAATGAGTCACGTCAGGCGGAGGAACTTCATCCTATCAGTTTTGAGTTGGGTTAATCCGACGTAAGAGATTGACCTCTATATCAAATCTCCAGCGTTATGAGGTTGATCTCACCTGGCTGTTCAAATGAATCTGGTAGCTTGGCAACAGAACACGAGCCGGGCTTTGTCTTCCAGTAATTGCCGATCGTGTCCTTTTTCGGTCGTGCGAGTCACACGGTCATGTCATAACGAAATGCAGGAGGTCCTGCTTATGCTACATAAATGTGCAGTGCTGACGAACGTTGCGAAGCCGTGTAATCTCCCGGCCTGCGTTCAATCTCCGCAGTCCACTTCTCACACAGAGAAATGTAGATACCGCTTTTGTGTACTTAATTTAATCGCTTATGATATCTCGGTCACCGCTGAGGATTCAGCTAATTAGTAAAGACTGAACATTTGAATTGGATCAGGGAGTTGGCCTAATGAATTAGCGTGGCGGATGCTGAGGTGATTCAAGGTAAGACATTAAGCTGATTAAGCTACATTAAGTGAAGTATTTCTGCTTTTCTTGTTTAATTTCTGAAATAAAGTTATATTCCTGATGTATTCATCATGCTCAAATGGATTCCAGAAGGGGAAAAAAAAAGAAAAAAAAAAAAAACACTAGTCAAGATAATAGAATTTTTCTCTGTTTTTCGGTCACATTTCTGATTTTCATCGTTTAGGCTAAAGGCCTTGGCGATTTCAAGTCCCGCTGTAGAGATTTCAACTTGCCTAACACATTCGTCAACGTCACCGAAATGTCAGCAGGTGCAAAGCCAGCGCGAAATATCACTCCATATCTTTAACGTAACAGTGACAGGACTGTAGAGGCAGAGCACTGCATTTTCAGGCAGAAGATCAAATATCCCCACTTCCTCGTGCCTCTGTCTTAATCTCTGCTGGCCAGAATTTGTCAACCAATTTATAGCTTTCACCTTTATAAAGCGGCAAGGAAATTTAAAGTTGGCATTGCGAGAGGTAAGAGCTGTTCAGCTGTCATTCGCGGACACCTATTCATCTTCGTAAGCACCTTATTCCGCTCTCTACATCCATGTCTGTCGGATAACGTGGAATTATCCCACGGCGCTATTCCGCAGACCATCCAGGGAGATTAAGGAACGAGAGATTTGGAAAGAAAAGGAGGGTGTCTTAAGCACAGCAAGAGCACCCTTGTTTCCAAATCTAGTTTATGTATCGTCTGTGCCGACTGGTTGTTTTTAACTGCAGGGGGCGAAGCTGATGAGGAAAGGTGACGCGTTCTCCCAGCATTTTCCGCTGGCCTACAAAATGCTCTAATTTCTCTCGACGCACCAGTGTTTTTTTTTTTTTTTTTTTCTTTTTTTTTTTTTTTCTTCTTCTTTCCTTCCCTGAACTCTCTGAAGCTGCAGTGGATGACTGCTGAGAGCTCAGCTATTGCACTAAATGGCCCCCTTAGCTGAAGATGGCCTCTAAATTTAGCGGCAGTGCTGTCTTTAATTGTGCTTAGCCAAGCATAATTTGGCATTTTGGCTTTAATTGCCATCTCCCTCTGGGTGGAGAAGGGAGACTCGTGGATATGATGAATGAGGTGACTTAAAAATATGACAGCGTTTTGAACCCTCAAAGCACCCCCTCCTCTTTCAACACCACCACTGCTTCCACCATCACTCAAGGCCCTGCAATATGATCTGTTATGGTACCAACGTGCATTTCTGCTGTATTTGGCCTCCATTTCAGCTAGTATGGATACCATTCATGATGTCTTAAATAGCTTTGATGTCTCATCTAGTCTCTTGATCAAACTCCATTAAGGGCAGATCGTCAGCTAGAAATCTTCCTTTAATCAGCAGTGTGTGTGGAATCGGGGGCATGATCGAGCACCCGTTTGTGAATGGCCGGGCATTCGCAGAAATGTTCGCAGGTGGTGTGCGGCATGTTGCAAATGTGAGCTGGTGAATCCACCGGCCACCCAAAAATCACCATTGCCCATTAGCCTTAAGTAACCTCTTTTAAAAGAATTGGTATGCACCTTGTCGGGCCATTAGAACGGCCTGCACGAGGGCATCGCTTTGTTCATTCTAGTGCACTAAGCAAGACAATACCTGGAACCAGTGCCTCACCGCAACATCTCATCACGCAGTGTTGCAGAGACACTCATCCATGAGTCGGGATCCCGAAAGAGATCCTAACTGAACAGGCCATTCTCAAACCGGGGCTCGGCCACGCCCCCGCTCCTACAATGTGAAATACCGCAATATCCATGGCCACATCATAATACCATTGTACTGACTCCCCTTGTACTGAATTTGCAATGCAGCGACATTAGATATGTGCCACTCTTGTATAAACAGGTGCAGGCCTAACGGTAATTCACATTTGATTGAAGTCTGAGAACTCTTTGCTATACTGTAAAACGTCTCAGTAAACACCCTGTGATGAAATGTGATCAGACGAGCTTGTAGAAATCTCCCTCCACCACCACCTCACCTCCCCCTCGCCTCGCTCCCTTAAGTCTCCGAGCTGCCTCATTTCTGTAAAACTTGAATCATTATGTCTTGTTGCTCCGTCTCCTAGTAATTATCGACCATGCAAGTGCACAGGACTTCCACAGACAGGCGGAAAGGTCACGCCGAGAAAGTTCGCCACTGGAATTTGTCAGCCGGCTCATTTACAAAGGCAGCGGCTGACAAGCCTGCACACTCATTGCTCACCGTTGGGATTATTCATGCACTGATATCTCTTTGCCAATAAAGAAATAAAAACCATTATAGAGGACATGACTTTTTTTTCTTCTTCTTTTTTTCTATTCCTCCCATTTTCATTCAGGCTTACAGGATGATGCCATGTTACTAGATCTGGGTTGAGCAGTCGCTTAGGGGTGGAATCGGGGATTTTATTTAACCTAATGTTGATGTTTTGTTACTATTTGTGCACTGTTAAGAGATAGCATTGATCATCTCTGTAATTCAGAAGTACATTGGGGAGATGCATTGAACTTTGTTTGCTCATGATGAAATGACTTAATATGATTTATAACACTAGTCTCGTGCGATATAGATTTTTCGTTGCTTGTGATTTTACCTTTTTTTCATTTTTTTCTTTTTTTTTTTTTTTAATAAAGGCTTTAATCGTAAAAATGATTGAATCTTCACACCTCCAAGTTGGAGTTTCCTTTGCATGTCCTCCCAGTGCTTTGGGGGTTTCCACCGGGTGCTCCAGTTTCCTCCCCCAGTCCAAAGATATGTTGTAGACTGATTGGCATTTGGATTGAAATGGATGGATGGATAATGTAATCAGAGTAAACGTCACTGGATATCACGGCAGTGTAATATTGTATGGAGATGAGTCAAATCATTAAATCACACAAGTATTTAATACAGCAGTGCTGAATAGTTGAAACAGATTGGTCAGAATGGTTCTGGTTGTGGTATCTATGGTAACGGCTAAGGCAGGAATTGTATGATGGAAGCTCCACAAGGATGTGTGGAGAAGTTTTCTGTGAGGAGATGTTTATTTGACATTTTTGGAAAGAGTCTTCAGTATAAGTGCATTGTACAAGTCAGAGGTAAAGCAGTGTATTTACATTTTCAACACAAGAAAGTCTTCAGGACGGAGGGTTTAGCATTTTGCAATATTTTGATTATTTTTTATACTTCCTTGTTAGTCATTGTATGCAAACAATCCAATGTTAGTTCATCAAGGCAGCTTTTGATAGGCTCTTGCATTTTCACCTTCCCCTTTGTGAAATGTTTCTTCTAGCTGTATAATCCTTATATCTGTTATAAATGCAACTCTGACAATGGGTTGGGTGATTTTTAGGTAGATTGATACTTTCCTCTGAAAGTATTGGAACCGCAAGGCCAATTAGATTGTTTTTGCTATACAGTGCTGTGAAAAAGCATTTCTGACATCCTGATTTCTTCTGTTTTTGCGTATATCTCGTACTAAATAGTTTCAGAAATTAAAACAAAATCGAAGATAAAACAAAGGCAGCCTGAGTAAACACAAAATACAGTTTTTAAATGATAATGTTATTTATTGAAGCAAAAAAGTTATACAAATCCAAGTGGACCTGTGTGTAAAATAAATAAATAAATAAATAAATAAATAAAAACCATCAATTCAACACTTAGAACTTTTTCAACAGCATGAAGTTGGTTAAAAGATTTTACCCAGTAATACACTATGCCAGAACTGAAAGAAATTTCAGAAATGATGAGGAAGGAGGTGATGTACATCAGTACGGGATGGGTTACAAAACTATTTCAAGGTTCTGGGACTCCAAATGGAAAAACTCGGCACAGTATTGAACCTTCCCAGAAGTGGCAGACCTTCCAAATTTCCTCCAAGAGCACAGCAACTACACATCCAGGAAGTCACAAAAGAGCCAAGGAAAACATCAAAGGAACTACAGGCCTCTCTTGCATCAATAAAGGTCACTGTTCATGACTCCACTATCAGAAAGACACTGGATGCTTTGTTGCTTCAGGGCCTGGGCAACTTGCAGTAATTGAGGGGAAACATGAATTCTGCTCTCTACCAGAAAATCCTAAAGGAGTCCTAGAAGTAAATGAAAGACTGATCTCCAGTTATCAGAAGCGTTTGGTTGCAGTTATTGCTGCTAAAGGTGGCACAACCAGATTTTAAGTTTAAGGGGGCAGTTAGCTTTTCACATGAGTGATAGATGTTGGATAACTTTTTTTTTTGCATCAACAAAAAAATAAAATAAATAAAAACTGTATTGTGTGTTATTTCGTTTGAAGGTCTAAAAGTATTTAGTATGAGCTACACAAAAACCGAAGAAATCAAATACATTTTCACAGCACCGTACATTAAATACATTTGGGTTTGAGATCAATAGATGAATATGATATGACATCAGAATTTCAGCTTTCATTTCGTGATATTTACACCTAGATGTGTTAAACAACGCAGAACACGGCACCTTTTTGTTTAAACCAACCCATTTTTCAAGTGATCAAATAAATATCTAAACATGTGACTGACAGGTGTTTCTTGTTGGCCAGGTGTGTCCTGTTAGATTTCTGGTTTAAATAATTTATCGATCTGGATGTCTACTCTTGGTTTGAGCTGCATGTACTCTTGGTGAAGACTACATTTTGTTGTTGAAAAGGATAAACTAGCATGAAGACTATAGAGATGTCTATGGGAGAAAAGCAAGCCATTTTGAAGCTGAGACCAGCAGGAAAATCAATAAAGAGCCATTGCACAAGCATTGCGCATAGCCAATACAACAATTTGGAATGTCCTGAAAAAGAAAGAAACCACTGGTGTGCTGACGAAGCAGACAACGAACAGGACGGCCAAGGAAAGCAACAGCAGCTGATGACAAACATTGTGAGAGCTGAGAAGAGAAAAACAGCAATCAGTGACCTCCCTAACAACCTCCACATCTTTTGATTGGAAACCTAAATGTCTTGAGTGTATAGCAAAAGAGCTGGCCTTGCTGCTCAAATACTTTCAGAGGAGACCGTATAACAGCCAATATTTCCTCGTTCAGCAAGATGTACATTTAGCAGTTTTCATGAGGCTTTTCCTTAGACATACATTACTGCTACCAAGTCTCCTAATGAGCAAGTAGTAAACTACCTGACCAAGCAGTTTGAAGCTTCATGTAGCAATTAAGGTCGTTAAGGCTTTACAATTCAACGTTTCTTAATTGTTACACCGTCTTTTGTATGATCAGTCGATCATAACATTTACGTTACAGGATGATTCCGTAAGGATAACGATTCAACAAAAGGAAATATTTCAGATTCATTTGCATTCATTATACAACAGTCCACGGCTGTGTTTAAATATATTCCGAAACCTATCCAGATGTAGCACTGTAAGTGCGATGTAATATATCGCCCATGTCAAGAGGAAGATCCGAAGCCGAGGGGATTAGAACCCTATGCCGACCTTTTGTGGTAACAATTTCCAAATCGTACGGACTTTACTGAGCAGCGAACGACAGATCTAATGTTTAATGGTTCTTAACAAGATTAATAACGGAAGAGGTTTGTGTGGAAGAATAATGCAGCGTTGCTTTTTATACTGGGCAACACGTAGCATCCAGATTCCGATTTCTAAACGCATTAAATGATATCGCGATAAGTCATACTTCAAACAACAAAGTTTGTCAAAGATATGAATGTATTTGTATATGTATATGTTTACATTTGTTTCTGCTGTGTGTGTGTGTGTGTGTGTGCAAACTCCCTCAGGCGGCCAATCCTGGCTGTTCCCTGGAGGATTTTGTGCGCTGGTACTCGCCAAGAGACTACGTGGAGGAGGAAGTGAGCGATGAGGCGGGCGGGACAGTGGTCCAGGGATCGCTGAGTGCCAGGATGAAGATACCGGGCAACATGTGGGTGGAAGCATGGGAGAGTGCCAAGGCCACACCAGCACGTAGGCAGAAGCGGCTGTTCGACGACACTAAAGAAGCCGAAAGGGTACGCATCTTCACTGCATCATTTCTCCTGAGCTGGTAGGAGCTGGTGTGCAGAAGAAGCTTTAGACACTTTTTCTTTCTCTCGATTCCTTTTGAACTGTCAGCAAAAAAAAAAAAAAAAAAAAGATTCATATCAAGTGATATAACCAAGCCATTTACAAGCCTGTGTATACCATGTGTCTCATTAAATATATATTTTTTAAATGAGTATGACCGGGAGGAATGATTCGAAAAGACGTTCATTTGGCAGATCTATAGTAAGACAGTTTAAGCTCCCAGACAGTGCTAGGTTTTTTTGTTTTGTTTTTTTTATAAAGTCCCTTTAAAGCAGTCTGAATTCTTGCACTGTCCCCAGTTCCTTCAAGGACTCCTGTGTGAAAGTGATAACAATTAGCAAGATTCCCTTTCGAATTCTGCAAAGCTCCTTCAGACTCAAGGACTCTTTGAAGTCCTGTCCCATCTGCATGCCACCTGCGCGATGGATAAAAAGAAAAATGTTTAAAAAAAAAAAATCCGTACCCAGTTGCTGCAGTGATCAAATGCAGGCTCGAGCGAGTCCCGAGTGGTTGCGTGCCTGCAAAAGCGGTAAAATGGGTCAGAACGCAAAGCTTGGGCAAGGTGTCCTTTCCCACGCGCTGAGTTGAAGGAGAGTTCAGGAGAACCGTTGCCAGCGTGAAGGTCGTCGTCGCTGCGTGTCCTTCAGCAGTCTGTTAAGCTCTTTTGGGGAAACACGAACTGGAGGGTTTAGTTTGAATTCATTTACTGATTTAATTTTGCTTTCCCTTTAGGTTTGGGTTTTTTTTTAACCGCTCTAGTAACTTGTCCTAGCCAATGACGCATTTTGCTTTGGTCTGGTATACCGAGTAGCCTCCAGCAGGTCACCGAGACGCAAGGCTTCTATTTAAAAATAAATAAATAAAAATTTAGGCATATAGGTGATTGAAACGGGGACAGGACAGAAAATATTATGGAGACACTTAACACAGTGTACTTGTGTCCACCTGGTATTTGTTATAAGGGTAAGGAATGGATTAGTGTCAAATTATAGACACTTAATATGTGTGTGTGTGTGTGTGTTTATTTGTGTGCTGTGTAGGTGTTGCATTATCTGGCAGTCCAGAAACCTTCTGACCTCACACGACACCTGCTGCCCTGCATCGTCCATGCTGCTATACTCAAAGTGAAGGAGGAAGGTGAGTGCACTCAAGGTTACTCACATGAAGTGTTTGTGTGTGTCATTGTGTGAGGGCTAGATTTTGTTTTTGTTCTTGTTGTTGTTTAAAAGAATCTCCTTTTTCTCTTTCTCGCACACACACACTCACATGCAGAGGCGGTTGAGGACATCGCATCGGTGCGTAAAATCATTCCTCAGGTCAGCTCTCATGCCAGTAAACTGCTGCGCCACCCCAGTCCTGATCTCAAGAAACTGGAGGTGAGGCATAAAAGTCAGCTATGTTAGCCCTGTTAAAGCGCGCACACTTTTAATATCATGGCTAATCTTTTCTACGCTTTGGCTTTTATTCCCAGGATACTATTAACCAGATCACGATGCTGGAGGCCACAATTGCTCGGGCTCGATCTCTCAGAGCTAAGTTTGGCCTCGGGAAAGGAGAGAGACAAGAGGACACTGAGGATCTCGAGCTGTACATATCCTGTCTCATATATCGGTTTCATATATTAACATTAAATCAGTGGCGGTCCGTTTGTGGGTGCGGATGAGGATTATCCAGTTTCTACCTTACTACTTTCGAATGGCCAACGAAAAAATTCAAAAATATTTCTATTTGACAAGCCGATGTGCTATTGATTTGATCTTGGGGGTTATTTAGCTCCGTGGAGTTATTATTACAAAAAAAGTAATAACTACAACAAGCGCTAATAAGAGGCCCGTTGGGGCAGGATTCACGCTGCCACATGCTTGCGTTCTATGAATGTTGTTATCAGCGGAGCTGGAGCAGCAGACATGATGGTTAAACACAGGGTTGCCAAGGTCACGGTTTTACACTTGTGTGTGTGTGTGTGTGTGTGTATTAGAGATGCACCGATACTAAATTTCTCAGCCGATACGGATAACCGATTATTCAGATCGTTCTGCCTTTTATGCCTTCTTATAAATGAATAATAATTAATTCCACAATTCTGAAGGAAATGCAAATAAAAACTTT
>JANDJT010000199.1:21043489-21055239 GCA_024331685.1 Stegophilus panzeri | reverse complement strand
TGAGTAATGTGTTAATGTTTATGAGACCAGTTACTGTGAAACAACTTGTTGAAATGGAGAGAATAAAGTTTTTATTTTTTAAGGCAGAACGATCTGTATCGGTTATCGGTATCGGCCGATATCACTCTGAATAATCGGTTATCGGTATCTGCTGAGAAATTTAGTATCGGTGCATCTCTACTGAGCTGTGAATTCAAGAAGCTCACTCTTGTGAGCCAGTAAAACAAGAGCTGTGGTATTTTTGTGTGGGTAAATGCAAGCAGAAAGCAGACGAGGAAGTTTAAATTAAATTCAACTTAATGAGGTTTTAGGTCTTGTCGTCTTTTATTTCATATGTGGTCGCTTCGTGAGGAAGTTCTTCAAGCAGTCACTATTTTATTTTGAATTCAGATAATGATATTGTGTGACTAATAGACAGTCCTTGCAGAATTCTATGGTCTGGGGGATATTTCAGTTAAAATGAATAAATACATTTGTAAAACCCAGGCACGAGTAGTTAGATTGGTAGCCAGGCAAAAGAAAAACAAAGTTCTGACGTTAGAATTGTACAGAATTGCCATTTTACGAAGGACAAAATATGTGTTTCGTTACATATATTAATTTCGATTGATAGTCAGGTGAAATATCAATCTGGAGTGGTCTAGGGTTCGATAAGTGGTCTAGGGTTTAACTCCTGGATGTTGTCCATGCTTCACAGTGGTTGCGTTTAGACAATTACGCGTGTAAGCTCTTTCATCTTTACCGCTCCTACACGCGTGTCGTTCGCAGAGCGTTCATACGACTCCGTGAAACGAAATACACCGGAAGATGATCAGCGGAGAAAGGTCACGAGACTCCAAAGACCGAGTGTTAATAGTCTACAATGTGTCTTAGTCAGAATCCTGCAATCCCTTATCAATTATGCAAAAATCCCCAGCGCGAGCGCAAAACGTGTGTGAGGTTCGCGTTAGGTTCAGATTAGCCGAACGCATTAACGTTTCGTGATTTGATGACGTAATGGCTTTTAAACCTTATAAACAGAGGACGCGTCTATATCTCCGGAAGATTTAACAATAAACTTTTTATGGAATTTCAGGAGGTGCCGATCCAATCCTCTGACCGGATTTATTATTTACCCAGGCGTGTAAATAATCGCGTTATACTAACACGGAATTGTGAAACTTTTTAATAGGGAAGTAGCCCAAGAGATGCAACTTAACCCAGAACTTAGCGTGGTTTAATGCACAACGCTGCAGGACTATCGTTAATAAGCACTCTGTGTCACTAATACGCCTCGAGCAGTTTGAATTAGCGGTCATACTGGCAAGTTAACCATTTATCAGATTAGAGGCGTTTATGGAAGATCCTATGGTGCAATAAAAGGAAAGGAATTAAAAAAAATAAAATAAAAAAAAGTGTTGAATTTTGGGCGTGTAGTTTAAAGTGCAAACTGAAATTTGAAATTAATTAAATATTTTGTGGCTCTTTGGTGACACCATGATGCGTTTGGGCTCAAAACTTACATCGACACTCCAAGTATCTGTTCAAGTTTAGGATATTCTTCTCCTAGGTAAACAGGCTAAGAATATTCCAGCTGCGTTAAAATGTCCAGTGTATTATTTAGCAAGGGTGTGTTTTGAGAAACGCCAATAAAGACATGGCTGGCTTTTCTTTCTTTAAGTAAGAACTCACTGAAATTGAGTTTGTTTGCCCAAACTCTCTCTCTCGCTCTCTCAATCAGTCTATTTTTTTCCCCCTCTCTCTCTCTCTCTCTCTCTCTCTCTCTCTCTCTCTCTCTCTCTCTCTCTCTCGTTCTCTTTTTCCTCCCCGTCTGGAAGATGTATGTGTGAGTGTTAAATTATACCCTGTGTGTTGCCAAGCTGGAAATAGAAAGGCAATAATTATCCCAAGCATCCTCATGTAAATCATGCGAAATCAGGGGATTCAAATGAGGTGAGCTTTCTTGGAAAAGAAAGCGAGATAAACAGAGAAGGGGGGGGAGGAGAAAGAGAGGAACAAAAGGGAAGAGGTGGAGAAATGTCGGACGCCTTAAAACGCCGTGATTAAAATTTGACCACTGCGCCGCAGGGATGAGCCGACTGACTGACACGGAGCTAGCGTGTGTGTGTGTGTGTGTGCGCATCTGCATCGTACATGTATGCGGAAGTTGGATACCGTGCTTGCTTTATCTGCCACTAAAGAGAGCATGGCATGTGTAAAAAAAAAAAAAAAAAAAAAAAAATCTGAAATCTAGATACACACCGTGTCATGTATTCTTATTTGATTATACCGAATACAGTCGTTTTTCTTGATGTGTAGGATAAAAAATATTTTGACTGTTGTGTTCATTGAGAAAGTGAAAAGCTGGCACCTTGACTTTATTTCTTTATTTGATATTTGTGTGTGTGTGTGCATATGATTTTTGTTTGCTTGTTTGTTTATTTCTTTATTTATTTCTCTCTCCTAACACGGCTTGCCTCTCACCCTTTGCCAAGCTGGCTGATTCCAGTGATGAGGTAACCACAAGCAATATCCTCTCTCATCTGCCTCTTCCTCTTTCTTCCTGCTTGGTTTTCAGTTGTCTGTTTTGGCCCACCAACTTCTTTCTCTCTCCTTGCCAAGTGAAGGGGGGGGGGATGACACCGATTTATTGAAGTTATACAGATAATTAGTTATTAGTCCTGTAATGACCAAGCGGCAGAGGTGTAGGATGTCAGTGATCATTGCTCAGTGAGTCAGAGGAAAGTGTTGCGTGTTCACAGTCGGCTTTTGAACCGTTTCCTTTCATTTCTCAACCTTTTATAAGCTCTGTCTCGCACTAATCAGTTATTTCTTTGCTCACCCGTCTATTCATCTCCTCACCGGTGCTGTCTAATAACAAGGGTTTTCTCTTGGACGTGGAGGTCAGTGTCGTCAAAGGACTCATTTGCTTCCCCCCCCCTAGTCCTGGCCTATTAGGACAAAAGTGCTGTTTGTCGTTTGACTCCTGGTCTTTCTGTCGCAGTTTGTGCGCGCTTGGCCTTTTCACGAGAAGTAGACGCCCGTCTTTCTCTCAGCAGGCTTTAGACGCTGTCTTTTTAGTGTTTCCCTACCAGCTCCCCCTCCTTCATTATCTTCTGACATCTTGTGGATGTGATAAGACACTTGCTAATTTGCAATCAGCCTGCTAATTAGTGAGATTTGTTCCACCACTGGAAAAAAAAAAAAAAAAATTATAAACTATGTGAATTTGCTAGTTTCGCCAGTTCTGAAAAACACTCAGGGCACACAAGATGGATTTATTTATTTATTTTCCCCGAATGTTAGACTTCATGCATGTTCAGCTAATTAAAGTTTATCTTGGAAGCATGATGTCAGGTTGAAGTCTTCTTTCATTTCAAATCAATCCAAACCTGTGGAAAGACTCGCGATCTGCATTGCCGTTGCATAACTTGAACAATGTCTTTCGATCCACGCAGGCCGCCCTGTTGGCGCCGTTAGACGAAGAACCGGGCCGAGTGGGTGGGCCCGACGATCGCAAGCCAGCAGGAGGCGGAGTTCCAGATTTCCCGCCCCCGGCTGGACGGGAGATCCTGCTGCGTACGTGCGTACCGCGGCCGGCGCCGTATTCCAAAGCCCTGCCCCAACGCCTCTTCTGCGTCCTCCTGAGGGAAGACTTCCGGCTAGCTGGAGCGTTCTCATCCGACACCTCGTTCTTCTGAGGAGAACCGCTCGAGGAACCGAGGTGAAAACTAAGGACGCTGTGGATGGTTTTTAAACGCATACGTTTTTGTCTTGGGGGAGTGTTCAAGTTGCCCTGAAGAACTAATGAAGAAACAAGGTTGCCATGGAGTTAAAACCCAATTAGGATCTTTTATTGGTAGGGTGGCTTGTTTCTAGACCAGTTCTTTTGGGTAACTTCACCCTTGAATGCCATTATCACCTCTGATAGATGTGAAAAACTTGTTCATTTGGGTTGTCAGACACCTCAGTAATATCAGCCTGTCAGTTTCCCACATACTTGCAGCATTCCGTTTCTTAAATCATGCTTAAGGAAAAGAAATCTCAGCATTGATGTGGGGAAAATATTTCTTTGTTATATATACACTAATATATATATATATATATTTACACACCTTCTACATGGGCATGTCATGTGCAAACTGAAGTAAGAACAGTAAGGCATTGTACAGAAAAGCCAAAGTGAAGATCAGCTTTGCGGATAATACAAAAAATAAAAATAAAAGTTGTACATTTATGTATATCAGTGTTCACAGAAATAACATGGATGTTTTATGGAGTAACTAGAAGAATAAAATAATGTTTCTTTTCTGGTAACCGTAGCCTTGTAAAATGATTAAACAAATGACAGCAGATAACGAACTCGTATGTATGATGATATATCACTATTTTTCACAATGATTCTAGATGTTCATCCCGCTGTATGTGCTGTTTGTTTTATTGGACCAGTAACATGCCACAGTTTGTATGTTATGACAGTAAAAGTCTCAGTTACCTACAGTATGTAACAGGTTTAAAGTGCAGGTTTAATTCTAGACTGCATATAGTAGCCTTACAAATTTCCGAAGGTTGCGTAGTAATTGTAATTGCTGTTAATTGTCAAATCGCAGAGCGCGTTTGATCAGCTAATCTTGCGCTAAGCCTGTTTTATGAATACGAGTGAAATTGGCCAGAGCGTGTAAATGTCAAGTCAACGTTTCAATCTTAAATGTGAGACATCCTTAATTTAACACTGTTGTCCTGAATGAAATAAAATATTTTAATGGTGCAAATCAGCTTGTGTATGGCCTCAACTAATGTGAAAGAATTACTGTATTGTGTGGATATTATCTGTTTCATTTTGAAAGCTGTCTTCAGTCATCATAAATTTCTGTGTTTCTCTGTGTGCATTATGAATGTGTGTGTGTGTGTGTGTGTGTACATATACAGGTGCATCTCAAAAAATTTGAATATCGTGGAAAAGTTCATTTTTTTCCCGTAATTGAATTCAAAAAGTGGAACTTTCATATATTCTAGATTCATCACACATAGAATGAAATATTTCAAGCATTTTTTGTTTTAATGTCGATGATTACGGCTTACAGCTCATGCAGATCAAAAATTATCCAGTATCTCAAAATCTAAGAATAAAGAATTTATAATACAGGAATGTCGACCTTCTGAGAAGTATGTTAATTTATGCACTCAGTACTCGGTCGGGGCTTTAATCCTTTTGCATGAATTACTGCATCAATGCGGCGTGGCATGGAGGCGATCAGCCTGTGGCACTGCTGAGGTGTTCTGGAAGCCCAGGTTGCTTTGATAGCGGCCTTCAGCTCGTCTGTATTGTCGGGTCTGGTGTCTCTCATCGATTCTCTATGGGGTTCAGGTCTGGCGAGTTGGCTGGCCAATCAAGCGCAGTAACGCCATGGTCACAAACCAGTCACCAATAGTTGTGGCACTTGGACAGGTGCGAAGTCCTGCTGGAAAAGGAAATCATCATCTCATTATCCTGCTGAAAAAGGCCGTTGCCATTAGGGAATACCGTTGCCATGAAGGGGTGTACTTGGTCTGCAACAATGTTTAGGAAGGTGGTATGTGTCATAGTAACATCCACATGAATACCAGGGCCCAAGGTTTCCCTGTAGAACATTGCCCAGATCATCACACATACCATCTCTATCATAGCCAGCATTAACTTTTTCAGCAGTCTGTGCTACAGTAGCTCTTCCATGGGATCGGACCAGACGGGCTAGCCTTTGGTTGGTCCACACACGCATTCAGAACTGGTTTTCTCCCTCGTCTTTTACGTACCACGATTTGACCGGATTCCTTGAAACTTTTAATTATATTGTGCACTGTAGAAGGTGAAATTCCCAAAATCCTACCGATTTGTCTTTGTGGAATGTTGATCTCAAGGTGTTGGATTATTCACTGACACATCTGTTGGCAGATTGACGAGCCGCGACTCATCCTTGCTCTTGAAGGACTAGGCCTTTTTTGGAGGCTCCTTATATACTATGATTAGACGATTGCCTCACCTGTTTCACATCAACTTCTCATTTCAACTCGTCACATCGCTATTAGTCCTAAATTACCCCCTGTCGCAGCTTTTTTGGAACGTGTAGCATTCGTCAATTTCCAAACAAACGTTTATCTTCAAAAAAAAAAAAAAAAAAAAAATACTATGTTGTTGATTAGGTGAAACATCAAATACCTTGTCTTTATAGGTTTTTAGTTTAAATACAAGTCAAAAGTTTACCGTTTACCATTTTCCATACTGTCCCAACTTTTTCAGAATTGGGGTTGTAGAGCAGTGTTCTGTGCCTGCTGTCCTGTTTTAGTAGATACTGTACTGCCTTATGTTGTTCGCACACGTTTACACGTGCACGTTATGTAAAAATGTATAGGTCTTATTTAGTTCCATGTCGTCTCATGTGCTTAGTGTCAGTAGTTTTATGGTCTTGGAGGAACGTTGGTGCGTTTCACTGTGTACTGTACCAGCTGGATATGACTGAAATGACCATAAAAGCCACCTGACATAGATATATAAATATACTTGTCATACAGACTTGGGGGAAATGGGACATCATTGAATAGTTGGTGGGTTTGACTGCTTTTTGCTCCCAAAGCTGATATAAAATAATAAATAATTCTCCAAATGTCAAGAATAACGACTTCTTTCGACACCCTATTCAGCTCATGCATTATGAGAAAAAGACACTCAGCACCTGAATCGGACACTCTGAAACTTTCTTTTTCAGCACTTCTCTGAAAGATTACTCCTCTCTCTCTCTCTCTCTCTCTCTCTCTCTCTCTCTCTCTCCTGCCTCCTCATTTTCTTCTGTTACAATTGTGAACGCGAGACAGCTTGAGATATCATTGGCTTGGCACAATGAGATCAGTGCCGTGGGAGAGCGGTTCACAGCTTGAATCTGTGGCTGCTGGCTGGTCCCGTAGCGTTTCCCTAAACAGAGATATGGCTGCAAAACGCTTTAACACTCCAAGCGCCGCTTATCACTCACCCGCTCCTGTTGCCATGGCAGCGCTCAGCACTTCTCTCTCCACCCCTCCTCGGTTTCCAACCTTTTGACTTCTTTTTTTTTTTTTTTGGTGTGTCTCCTTCCGATTTTATACTGGCACGCACACTCGTGAGAAGTTGCTAACAGAGAACGAAAAGGTGTGGGTGGCATTGCATACACACGCCCACTGGTGGCTCTGAGACGATGGACAGATTTTTCACAAGAGGCCTTGTTATTTTCAATTCCCTTTTTGTGTGCCGACTGCCGTCCAAAATCAAACACGCAAGCAATGTGGAGAGCAATATTGAGGAATCAAGAATGCAGCAATATAAAATAACAAGAAAAGGTTCGGAACTTTTTTTTTTTTTTTTTCTTTTTTTTTACTTTGTTCTAGTTTGAAAGCCTTCCTCCCCTCTTTAGTGCTGCTTCCAAGCCAAACAAGTTACTACAATAACTGGGTTTGCAAATAACTTGCAAAGTTTTGCTCCACTTTTTAAAGGGATGGCTCTTCAGACTGCTCTGCTTTTTCCCTCATCTTCTCCCCCCAACACACACACACACCATGCCCCCATCCCCCCACCTACCCAAACCCCTCTCCCAAAGCCAGATAGGCTTGTCATAAATCAAATCTGACTCAGTTCTGCTGAAATAAGTTCACGGAGGAAGACAGATGCAGGCCGGATAACGGCAGATTACACGCTTGCTAGCGCTTGTCGCTCCGTAGTGATTGAGCACTACGGTAACTGTCAGCCTCACGGCTTTAACTCGGACAAATCTTTCCAACTCATCGCTCTGTGGTCAGAGTTACAGGTGGATTTTAGGCCGGAGATGGCACATTCGATTGACACAAGCTATGACTCCTTCCTTACTTTGGGCTTTAGGTCAAAAAAATAATAATAATGATGCCAATACCTGAGAGGAGGAAGGGGGGGGGGAAGCCAAGCCTGCTGTCTGATGATACATTTTTGCTATGTAGTATGTAGTGCTTTCTACATTTAGCATTAGCGTAAGCCCTGTTCTCTCCCCCATCTTGATTTGTCAGACAGGCTGTACCGATACATTAATTTAACTTAGTAATTCCATGAATAGACAGACGTCTATTTTTAAACTTTGATCACACTCTGTGTGTACAGGCCCTTCGGACATTTTCCTGGCAGTGTTCTGTAGGCGTATAGATCCACCTCCGTTACATTACCAAATGACACATTGGCTCATTATGGCCATAACACCAGCCTGGATTTTTTTACCTGAGCAACCTAAATGAGGCAAGTATTGGGTCAGCCTTGACCTCTGCTAATACAGGGCTAACTTTCAGTAAAGTTCTGTCGAGCTAAATGTAGCCGAGTGCTTGAAAAGAAGCATGACTCCCACGTGAAATAAGATTGCACGAGGTCCTGGAACTGCCAGGCTTTCTGAAAGTACTCGATTTTTAAGCAAAGTTGTGGACATCCTAACTTGGAAGACTGCCTCGTCTTTTAGGCAGCAGAGCTTATGACCTGTGTAGGGGTGGGTGGGGGGGTGTTGGTGGAAGAGAAAGCATCAGGCAAAGTAAACATTTTTTGCATGGGATAGTTCTTTCTTTCTGCGCAGCAACAAATTGCGTAATTGTAGACCTAATTTGGCGATGGTGAATCTGCACAAGGCCCATGCTGGTGGTTTTGACTCTTAAATGGCTTGGCTCCTGCCTAATGCTCTCTGTGAAAGGCAGACGCACAGATTAGTGTCAGGATTAAATGATTCCTGAATGGAGCCAGATAGGACTGCGTGGGTGGTACATGCTCCCTTTGGTTAGTGACGCTATGGATTTCGCAGCGCTACACCTCAGGGGCATTGTGCGAAGCAAGCTTTCACCATTATATAAGCAATGCATGGTGTGGGGGAGCGATTATACAACCAATCTCATCCAGGAAACGTGGACAAAAGGGTTGCGTTCGCTAAATGCAACACTCCCATGTTGTGATTTATTTTTTTTATTTTTTTATTTAATTTTTTTGCCCACTGATCTTTTAAGATGTTGAAAATTGATTCTCCTCAGCTTCAGGGAACAGTTAGAGCTGAATTAAGAGTACTGACGTTTTGATTAATTGATGGTTGAGCGCTAATGGGCTCTTGCTTGTCTTTTGGAATAAGTAGACAACGGCTTACACGAAAGGGCAACGGCAGCTGGCTTTTTCCTTTTCTTTTTTTCTTTCTTTCTTTCTTTTTCCCACAATCACCTGCCAATTTAATAGGAACAGCTGTACTTCTGCTCATCAGCAAATCATGTAGCAGTAGTGCAGTGCATATGAAGATACAGGTCAAGAGCGTCAGTTAATGTTCACATCAAACGTTTGAATGTGATCTCCGTGACTGTAACTGTGACGTGGTTGTTGGCACAAGTGCCGATTTGACTATTTTAGAAACTGCTGATCTCCTGGGACACAACAGAATGGTGCAAAAAAAATAAAAATAATAATAACATCCTGTAAGTCGCTGTTCTGTGGGCAGATTGGTTCAAGCTACGGTAACTCAAATGATCACTCTTTACAACCATAATGAACAGAAAATTATCTCAGGACGCTACTGACCTTAAGGCGGATGAGCAACGTCAGCACAAAAGCACTTCGGCTACTGTGGGCAACACGCAAGAGTTTCTCAATCTAATTTCGATGAGCCTGTGCCCTCTGTATTTTTTTTCCACTGGTACTACAGTAAATCAACATCACCAATCATTCAATTATTACTGAAGATTAAGAGCTGAACTTGCCGTCCAGAGCTTGATGATTTCAACATAGACGCAGGATCGCCTGGTTTAGTAAAAGGCCTAGCTGACTGCTCATGAAAGCATATTAAAGAACTGTGTTGTGCAAAGATTTGCTTATGATCGCCATCCATGTCATTACCAGTGAAGCGAAAGTGCTACCATGTCTGTAGAATACAGACAGCCACAGCGTGAGTGCTTGGAAATCCCAGAGTGGGTCATGCGGGTGTAAACGTTGACATTTCGAAGCGCAAGTCCAACCCAGTGGGCCAATTCACCTCTTTAGACACATACGCCCCCGAGGGGGGAAGGGGCAAAATCGATCCTCATTCCAGAGCACAGCGCTGGTAATTGGTTGGCAGTCTGCCGAAGAAGGTTTGAGGGACACCGCAGACCATAAAGTGGCTGTGAGTGGGCGTGACGATCACCCGAGTACACAATAATGCACGCTTCTGTCCGTCCCTCCCTGAACGCGGACCTCAAACTTTCAAAGTCAGCAGGTTGGACTACCAGGAACCTACACTGCATGGTTCTTAGTCATGATCTGTACAAATAGTATTTATTATGTAGCTGTCTCCTAAAGATATCAGGATGTCTTAGCCATTGATTTTTAGGAGCGTTTATCCTGCAGGCTCTGCAGCAAAATGGCAAACAGTAGCACAGAAGGAGTCATAATCACTGCAAGGGGAGAAGGAGGGGAAAAATCAATCCGGGTTATACCGGACCCTAGGATCCTATTTCTTTCCAAACAGCTCCTGCCATTGGCTTATCCCATGCAATCTCGCTCTCTCTCGCGTGCGCTCTCGCTCTCTCTCGCTCTCTCTCTCTCTTGCTCTCACTCTTTAAAACTCTTTGTGTTCCTTTAAGGATCTTACAAATTTGCCTTGCTGTCACACCCTGAATACTACGCTTCAACACTCTTCACTGGTTGTCTTGGTGTTGTCGCCAGTTTTCTTGAGGGAATATGTTCCACGCTGTTCCAAATCGTTTATCTTTTCCCAACACAAAGCAGCAGATCATGGGAGAAGAGAGAAGGCTGTGGTGATGTTTCTTTGCCCCATCTGCCTGTTTCTGTTTGCCAGCTTTCCAGCTCCATGCTCTTTTTCCTACCCTTGTTCTTGTTGGGTATTGTAAATGTTTCAGTAGTAAAGCATTTTGTACCTTGCTCGAAATGTCAGGCATATCAGCTCTTTGATTCATGTGCCGCTTCTCTCTAACATGTCGGCGGCAGTCTAATACCCTGGACCGCAGATGTATTTCAGTTGCTTTATTTGTCTTCATAACAGCGTCTTTACTTGGTTCCTGGGTATGTTTCATATTTCAATTTGATGTCCTGTTTTCAGGATTTTATCCCTGCCTGCATGTCTGATTCTTTTAGATCTTTCAGATCTTGGCTTTGGTTATCAAAATTTAACCTTGGACCTCCAGGGTGTCTGTCCATCCTGCTACATATTCAGGAAGTGTTGGTCTTTCTTGCAGGTACTAGAGCACTGGTTCTCAGAGTGGGGTCCAGGAAGCATAGCCAGAGGGTTCATGGTTTATTTAATTAATATATGAAATTACAACCCACCTGTATCATTTTTGCAAACTATGGTGTTTTGCGAACTACGGTTAGCATGGATCTAAAGATACATCGCTGGTAATGGATATAATAATGTCTGTTTGTGCAACATTTATTCTGCTGTTCATGCTCATGTATCATTGGCTTTATTGAAATTGAAATTGAAATTCTTTGGAGGGTTTTTTTTTTTTTTTTTTGTGTAAATGAGGGAGAACTAGAAACTAATGTACACAACACAAAAAAATATTCTTGCGTTTTCATTCACCTTTTGACATCAACATGGCTTTATTTGGCAAAATTGCTATTTTGGGATGCATTCTCTTTCCCCCACACATGCATATGAAACAATGAAGCTTCAGAGGTAAACAGTAAATATGCTTATAGCTTCCATTTTTCATTTTCCTTCTACCCCCTGCAGCACCAAAGCTGCAACCCAGCTCTACATTACTCCCAAACTAAGTTTATATAT
>JANDJT010000199.1:21028453-21040652 GCA_024331685.1 Stegophilus panzeri | reverse complement strand
TATATATAACGATCTCATTCTTTAATTAATAATAAAATTGTCATTTCTAGCAAATTACTGTTGTATAAGATTAATGCAACACTTCAGGACATGCATGTATTGGAAAATAATAATCTTCGACATGGTAATAGCTCTGCACGTCTCATTGGGCCGGATCACACCACCCCAGCGTTGATTATTTTCCTATAACCGCCACGTCGTGTTTTATTTCAAATTTAATCAGACCTGGATGTGATCTTTTGTGACACTAGAGGCTTTGAAGAGCAAACAGAATACGGTTGATGTTAGTCCCTCCCACCCCCTATAGTATATTATAGTTTTAATATTGAACTGTCCGTCGAGAGATGAGAATTGTTTGTCAAATACCTTTTATATTGAACATCATTTGAGACTGGTTATTGCGGTGTAGCTACTCATATGTCTGAAGAACATATTGAGAGAGGCATTATTTATGTTATTATTCAGAGCCAGTGTCTTTTGAGATAAAGTTCATTTCACAGTAACCTCCGTGATCTCCTGATTGTGTGCTAGTGTCTTTAGAATGGCAGGCCTGGAAAGTGTGCTGGTCTTGCTTTGTCGTTCTATTAATTCTTTTGGAACTTGTCTGTCAGTTCTTGATGTGAGGATGCACTTTGAGGTATGCAGATTGTTGTTTTTTTTTCCCCCTCTCTCTCTTAGTGGTTCTAAGACATTAACTTTCACTACATCAAACAGGGACTGTCTTGAAGGTGACTATTTGTGGCTAACGTGACATCTTTGCTCTTGCGTTGATAGTTGTTTTGAAGACGCCTCATTTCTGTTGCCTTCTTTCTGTCTAACTTCGAAACTATGTCCTATCAGTTTGATAAATTGTTACCTCAGCGGATAAAAGGACTGGATCAGTTGGGTTGGCATTTCATGGATCTTTGCTTCAATATGTTCTGTGAGAGCTATCAAAAAGTCTTCACAGCTATTGCAGAGACGTGCACCTTTTTAAAGCTTCCCAATGACATTACTGATATGCACCATTTGTGTGTGTGAGGGCGGGGGGAGCATTACGGGCAGGGAAATGTTTCGTTAGGAGGGGGGAAAGCAGCTAAAAAAGAAGTGCATCAAAGCAGATGACCGTGTGACTGCTGGGATCGTTTTGCCAGAGCAACCTCATGAAAGGGAGAAGCTCGCGCTACAAAGAGTGTGAATCATTTTTTGACTGCTGCAAGGATAAAGAGAAATACATGAAAGGACAGAATTGCCTTTACTTTGGTATGGGGTACACCTTGCTGGGTTCAGGGGAAAGGAGTGGGTATGACATGGATAAAGTGCAAATTGAATTGGGAAACGATTGTCATCAAAAAGACAGCCTGAGTCACAGTCTTTCTCAGGCCTTGCTCTAGGGGTTGGTTCCTCGATGGGAATCTGTCTTACTTGTTGTAATTATCTTGTTAGCTCTCCTATACGACATGAGTAACCTTACTGTATTTTTGTAGGTGTTCAAGGTACTGTAGGTTTCCAGATGCAGTGCCAAATAACATAAAATAATAAGTATATGCAGTATATCGTGTATATGCAAATCTGATGCGCAATATAAAGCGAATGCAAATTTATAAATGTTTCAATGGTTGCGTTTGAACTCCCTCTTGTTGGAATTAAAACTGAGCTACAGTTCTGTGGGTGAAAGATCCACACTTCCAGAGTGGTTCAAGCTGGCAGGAAGGCTACGGTACTACAATAAACCAATCTTTCACAACCGTGGTGAGTAGACAAGCTTCTCAGTACACACATCATGTCAATCCCTGAGGTGGACGGGCTACAATAGAAGAAGACCACATCAGGTTCCACTCCTGTCAGACAAGAACAAACATCCGAGTCTACAGTGGGCACAGACTCACCCAAACTGGAAAGTTAAAGATTGGAAAAACACATTGAACACTGGTGAGTGTATACACATGCATATTATATTGATATGAATTTCAGCCAAAATGTCTTTTTCCGCACAGCTTCCATCTAGAACTTTCAGCTGCAGAACTCATGATTGCACCATATTAAGATCCTTTTACGTAGCTAGCCATCACAAGGCTTTTTCTGCACAGTCAAATAACACAATTAACCTGCTCGCCTTATTCGCCGGCTGACATTTCACTGTTTAAATGTCTTCTTCGAGTTGTCCCTGTGTGCTCAGCTGATTGGTGGACAAACTAAAGAAAGGCTGAAATCCAAGATATTAGTCTCTCATTGTTAATATTCACTATATTTAAAAATGGAGATTCATATAGTGGGCCTATCATGAAAAGTAGAGCTACGGTCATTTGCTGGGTAATTTGTCAGAGCACTGCTCCATGCGAGAAATGAAAAAAGAAGAAGAAGCAAAAAACACTCAATGGTCAAAACGTGCAAAACCTTTTTCCCACAATAATTTTTTTTTCCCCATTTAATTGTTTGAGATCATTGAGCGTTGTGTTAAGTGTTTCCTTCTGGATTACCATCTTTTATTATTTTTGATTTACTGGTTTAATACCTGTATGATCCCCATCCAAAGATATTGGAACAGCAAGGCTAATTCTATCATTTTCATTATACATTGAAGACATCTGGGTTTGAGATCAAAAGATGAATGAGGCGATCGATCAGATCAAAATTTCAGCCTTCATTTCCTCGTATTTACATCTAGACGTGTTAAACAACTTAGAACATGGCGCCTTTTGTTTGAACCCTACCATTTTTTCAAATGATTAAAAATATTGGAACACGTGACTGACAGGTGTTTCTTGTTGCCAAGGCGTCCCCTGTTAAATTGATTAAATAATTAAAAGCTCTGAATACCTACTCTTGGTTTGAGCTCTGGGTTTCACCCGTGAAGACTGCATTTGTTGTTAAAAAGGATAAACCAACATGAAGTCCAGAGACCTGTCTATGGGAGAAAAGCAAGTGATTCTGAAGCTGGCTGAGAAAAGAGCCATTGCACAAACATTGGGCATAGCTAATAAAAAAAAAAATTGGAATATCTTTAGAAAGAAAGAACTCTTGACATCCCACATGACAGTCTAACCATTTTGAGAGTTTGGTCGAGAATTTGTATTCCCCATTTCCATCTTGGAAACTGAAATACACATAGTGCATACTTTCAATTCCCTCAAATCCCTCCAGTATATATTTGCTGAAGACAGAAAGATTTAGGGAATGCTTATACATATATAATTTTATTACTTGGACTGGCATCCCATCCAGGGTGTATTCCCGCTTCAAGCCCAGTACTCAGTACTACCCATACCAGGATAAAGCGGTTACTTGCGATGGTATAATGATTTGGCGTTTAGTCAAAACAGGCTTTTTCAAAATACCAATTAAAACGCGTTTCCACCTACAGGGGATCGATAAAATAACAGAAGCATTAATACTGAGGACGTAATATAAAAGCTCACACTGATGATCCTTTTCCCCATCAGTATCACCATTTTTGTACTTTTTTACCATCAAAATGTGAGCCAAAATATTGGTGTTTATATTTAATTTTAAGGAACCATTTAATTCCACAACCTGTTTTGCGCATTTCTAAATTGTGCTGGACAACCCCGATGTGTATTTTGATTGGTTTATCATATTGTGGAAATGTCCAACTTTAACACTGTCATGGTATTTGCCATATTGTGAGTTCATTATTTATTCAACATAAATATCATCATTAATTAGGGAATAAAACACAAGAGCCATGTTGTTATAGGAAGATGATCTACATCAGGTTGGTGTGATCTGGCTTAACATGAAACATTTTTATTTTACATTTACTTGAAGCGTTTTATTCCTCTTATACCGCAACAGTTTGCAGACAATTAGCATTTTAATTTTATTAATGAATGACGCATCATGCTTTATGTTGTGAAACATTTACTTCCTGGTTTCTCTTGCATTATTACAGGTGCATTATAACAGCTATTCCTTCACCAGCCTCTCTTTTATTTTCACTCTCTATTAAAGTTTCTTTAAAAAACAAAAAACAAAAAAAAAAACCCTCTATTGAATTTGTGTCAAAAATGAATCAAGACCAAAAAAAACAAAAACACCCCCAACTTGTCGCCATAGCAAGAAACTGGGAAGTCTTCTGTCCTGAAGATTCTCCCATGGCAGAAAACTGACCGCTTCAAAGCGCTGACACTGGAGACTCCTTACAGAAAGCTTCACCACATCAACAATGATATATTTTTCCTTGTTAAATAGCAATGTTTTTTGCAATGCATTTTTTTACTACTAGACTTTTCGGGCTGTTGCTATAGAAACTTCACGTTGATAGGTTTATATCATTTGAATGACAGCTAGAAATGCTCTCTGAGCTACTGTTATAGAAAATGAATCTTAGTCTCAATCATCTTCTGACCGCGCTGAGATCCACGTGTTATTGAAGACATTGCTTAATTCACTTTTTAATAGCATGCTATTTATGTGGTTGGTAAGCCACGTTCTCGAGTGTTGTCACTGTTGCCTAGTGGAATACTCACTCATGTAAAGAACCTTGTTTGCAAAGTTGCATCCTCCACCTACAAGTACGCAAGCAACCTTCTCCCACAGAAAGCATGGTGAAACCATAGTGCTCTCTCTCTGCTCTTGAATCCCATCCACTGTTTCCTCAATCCATCCTCCCACCATTCCGTCCTTTTTCTGCTTAGCCCAGGAGGATTACGCCATTCTTCAGAGGACTATATCATAGTGAGTAGGCAGCTGAGAGCAACAGCGAGCCCCTTAATGACACACTAACACCCACACATGAGCAAACCCAATTTTACTCTGACAAAAATAACAGCCATTCTACGTTCCATTGCATATAAATTGCTGGTCGATACTGTCCACTGCTTCGCTGACCCTCGTGCTTCGATTTTTTTTTCCCTGCTCTTCTCCCTACAGCTGAAGTCATTTGAAGGAGATTAAGTGAGCCTTTTTGAATACTGTCAGGCCCACCAGATCGATAGACAACCAGACAACTGGTGAAACGAACGAGTAAGCCACACGCTGATACCTCCTCGTTGGTCTTTTTTTTTTTTTTTTTTTTTTTTTTTTAAACCAAAAAAAGAGCCCTGGTAATGCTTGATTCCATTGCTCTCTCGTAATCCCATTAAGAATGTGAATGGCTCTCCTTTGAAAAGATCCGATGCCAGAGGAGAGGAAGGGGAACATGTCGAATGCCTATTGGATTAGCATAATCCGACAGCGTATCTTATGCTCCTCTTTTGGTGGGTGCTTCTTCGGAGGGCGACGCTCCATCTCTTGTGGTGTAGCTGATAAGGGCACTATCTCGGATTGGGTGATTTGTCTTTATTCAGTGCCATCAGTGCTGTTTTTCTCTATATTTAAAAAAAAAAAAAAAATTAAATTTTGACATCTCACAAGCAGGCCAGCTTCATTTGAATCATCGCATTTGTCCAAAGCAGATTTCTGCCCAAAGGCAGCTTAAACAACTTTCATTGTGTAGATTTTGACAATAAACTCTTAAAGTATCTTGGAGAGACCTCCTGAAATAAATCAAAGTGCGTACATCTGGGTGGTAAATTAGTCCAACATGTGATACAACGTGATTTTATTTTTCCATTCTTGTGCGTCTAATACGTTTAATAAAATTGTGTGTTTTTCCATTCTCTACCAAGAAGTTCAGGAGAAAGTTGAACCCACTCAAGAACCTGAAATCTTGCCCGTTCCCTATGAGAGAGAAAGAAGGTGAAAATAGACAAAAACAGAAAGGACAAGAATGTGCTGTGACGCCTAGCTTTTTCTGGCACCTTTTTTTTTTTTTATTTTAGAGACAGATATTGTCAGTGTCTCGGCTGCTATAGAAACTTTTGGGCGTGGGAGATGCATGGCATCAGCAGAACGAAGCGCGCTGGCTGTCACGGCAGACGTGAGCTGAGCTGTGCCAAACGAAGGCACTGCTGTTCATTAACGCGCTGTTCAGAAGCTCTGAGCCATGGCAGATCATGCCTTCATGTCTCCCCATATGTCCGTCTCTTCTGGTCATTAAGTCTAACCTCTGTGTCAGGAATGTCCATAGGCAGCAGTGACTTTGCTCTGCTGCGTACCTGCTGTGAAACATGAGGACACGTCTGACACAGTGGGAATATAATGAAATTTCTCAAGGGAAATGGGGGGGAAAAAAAAACCAAAAACGAAGACTTGGGTCACGTAAAGGTAGCGCCTCGGAGTTTCTGTTCCTCAACATTGCAGATTAGTATGTCGATACTAACTATTAACGTGTCATTGTTGAGCTCCGTTTTGGACATTCTTTTCCTTGCTGAGTAAAAAAAACATTTTTAATAAATAATCATTTCCAACCTTTTTTAAAAGTTACATAGATAGATAAATAGATTTCTTCATTACTTGCGTTGTCTATTGTTTTCTGTGAATCACAAGTATCGTAGTTTAAATAAGCATGTGGTGTTTTTCAGCAGCACAACTGGCACACTGAATACTACTAAGGCGCAGTATTTCTCTATTAGAGCAAGTTAAATTAAATCGCCTGGACGTTATCAGCATTTGAAAGGTTTGTAATTTGAGCATTAAGTTGTCTTAAGTCGTGTTTTTTTTGTGTGTTCTGTGATACAAATTGGCACGTTTTTCCTCTCAAATGGCGCAGTTTGCATACGTTTAGCGGGAAATTTAGTAAGATAATTTAACCCAGATGTCTAAAACTGTTCCAGTGTTTTTACACTGAAAAGTTACTGTCTGACGTGTATAGCGTAGTGGAAAGAAATTGGCGCCACTACATGGTACTAGAGCAGTTTCATGAAAATTTTATGAAAGACCAAGCACCAAAGTGGATACCAAATATAATGAGTCTTTATTAGTCATGTACATTACAGCACAGTGAAATTCTTTTTTTTTTTTTTCCGCATATCCCAGCATGTTAGGAAGTTGGGGTCAGAGCACAGGGTCAGCCATGATACAGTGCCCCTGGAGCAGAGAGGGGTAAGGGCCTTGCTCAAGGGCCCAACAGTGGGAGCTTGGCAGTGCTGGGGCTTGAACCCCCGACCTTCCGATCAGTAACCCTTAGCCTTAAACACCAAGCCCCAATAAGTGTACCGGATATTTTGTATTGTTCCCTTTGAGATGCGAGGTACTGTGTGGTAATTTGTCCCTTCCATTTAGTGCAAGCGTTCGATCTGAGAAGCGCAAACATATTTGTGCGCCATTTGAGATGCTTTCAGGATTAGGTTGTGCGCTTGGTGATGCAGCTACATAACTTCATGAGCACAAAGGATGAGAACTAGTGAGGAGGTGTATTGAATAGTCGTAGCTTTTCTTATGAGGTCTTGCTTCCTAGTGACTTTTCTGAGAGATCAGGGTACAGGTGTGTTGTATACCTGCCGTGTCATTCTCCCATCGCAGGAAATCTTTAATGAGACCACTGTACATGCCTGGTGGTGTATAGTTACATCGTATAGAGGTGTCAGTTTCCTGCTGCGTTTTCCTTTTTACACCACACCACAATACAAAAGAAACTTTTTTTTTTTTTTCAGCCACCAAGATATTACAGCTCCGTTGTACATGTTGAGTGTTCTTGAGGTAAACTAACAAGTTCCTCGTTAAGATGTTCTTGTCTAATTAAATACAGACACAGCAGGTGCTTTTCTTGGTTTAGTCTTGCATTACTTTATTGTGTCAAATGTTTTGTTTGTTAAAAAAAAAAAACATGATATTGATGCAAGGAAAGAATAAAGCTGAGTTATTAAAAAGCAGGAGCTCATTAGCAGGCGGTTTGTGCATGTGGAACATCTGAGGCACTCTGACATTCAGGTCAGGTATCTGGCATTTTGCCTCAGCTGTGAACTTGAATCAGGATTTTGTAGGGGGTTTTTTCCCAGATGCACAGTGAGAAACGTTACTTTTTTTTATTGCCGATCACAGAGATGAATGAACATTCTCCCTATGCAAAGCGTGTTCACCTCTGCTCCAGCTGAATACGTACTAAATGGAGCTGTAGCCACACCCTGTCCTGAATATCAATGAGACAAAAGAGTTTGCCGTTGATTTTTCTGAGCCACAGAAGGTGGGTCACAGGTGGGTCAGCAAAGTATTAGCTGCTTTAGATTGCTTGTGGAACACTGAAATCATGAAAAAAATAAAAGGTGCTTGCACTTCCTGAGGCTTCCCAGGAGGTGAATCAGCGGTTAATAGACACATGGAGTGTTCATGTGTTGTTTTGGGTAGGATCAAGGCTCGAAGTTGTGGGGTTACAGCTAGGTCGGAAAATATCAAACCCTGTATGTAAAGGGTTGGGGGTTCGATTCCCGCCACTGCCCTGTGTGCGCAGAGTTTGCATGTTCTCCCCGTGCTGCGGGGGTTTCCTCTGGGTAATCCAGTTTCCTCCTCCAGTCCAAAGACATGCATGGCAGGCTGATTGGCGTTTCCAGGGTGTGCCCCATGCTCCCTGGGATAGGCTCCAGGTTCCCCGCGATCCTGAAGGATAAGCGGTATAGAAGATGGTTGGGGATGGATGTACATCTATTGATCAGACATGTATAGTATTGATTCAAAGTTGTAGAAATTTGCCTTGGGGAATGTCTCGCTTTCCTATGAAAGCTCATTTGTTCACTAAAGGTGTAATGGTGCACAAAATCCAAATTGAATACGATACGGTGGTGTCCCGATGCGATACGTTTTCGACACGGCAAGAATAAGCATTGCTCGAGTATGCGTCTTAGATTTCTATTTTCAGTACAATAATTCAAACCTCGTGATGACAGCGTTTACGTGATCCGTTCTTATCCGAGTCTTAGCAGCATCTAACGAAACAAAAGCTGTGCTTTAGAATGTAAGCAAATGAATCACGGCTAATTATACAGCGTGCTTAGGAGACGCAGCTATTGTTTTATTATGGTTTTACTATTGTTAGGCTTTTCCGTTTCAAGATAAACAGGAAGTTACTTTTTCAGAGGATAGAGGGTGAGTGATTTAAATTGAAATGTTTATTCGTTCACATAATATTAGCATTATTTACTGAAGAATAGTTTACTTTATTATCAGTCCGTACATGTTCTTAATATCCATATTCCGTAATTATCTTTGGATCTCGTGTAAATTAGAGCTGCAAGACCAGGTGATTATTTTCAGCTGTCCAGTTTGGGTGAGTCTGTGCCTATGATAGTCTCAAATTCTTGTTCTTGGCTGATTGTGGTCTTCTGCTGATGTGGTCTTCTGCTGTTGTAGCTCATCCACCTCAAGGTGTGATGTTTTGTGCATGCTGAGATGCTTTTCTGCTCATCAGCAAGGCGTTTCCACCCACAGGACTGTCGCTCACTCGATGTTTTTTTTTTTTTGTTTGTTTTTTTCTCACCAATCTGTGTAAACTCTAGTCATCATTGTGTGTGATAATCCCAGGAGATCAGCAGTTTATAAAATACTCAAACCAGCCATGCCACGGTACTCTGGCACCAACATCCGTGATCCTTCATGAACTTCATCCTGATATTTGATGTGAACATTAACTGAAGCTCTTGATCTGTAATCTGCATGATTTTATGCATTGTGCTGCTGCCACATGATTGGCTGATGGTACAGATGTTCCTAATAAAGTGGATGGTGAGGGTACATTCTGTGACCGTGTGGGGAAACTCAGAACACCTCAGCCAGTCAAATTGTCCTTTTTTTTTTTTTTTTTTTTTTTTTTTTTGTCCAGTCTGCTCCTAAGCTATCTCTCTCTCTTTCCCTCTCTATCTATCGATCAATCTATCTATCTCGCGCTCTCCGAACCTTGCACTTGCTATAGTAGCCCGCAGATTAACCCTGTATTTTTCTGTAGAAAATATCCTTCGGGTTCTTTGTAAACCCGAGCAGGAAGTAGACATGGTAATTTACAAGAGTCGAGGCTCAGCAGTCAGGCCATTAGTAGCCATTAAGACCCGTCTGCTGAATGCTTGTCGGCTTCCTCGGTGAGCGCGGAGGCGAGTGAAAATAGAAGGTATGTCAAAAAACGTTCCACTTTTCTTCCCCCCACTATTTGCTGGATGCCTCGGCTTCTTTTAGAAAGAGGAGTGAACCTTGACACGTTGGAGGACATCTGCAGGGAGTTGGAGGTGTTAATTGGAGTGTTGATAGCTATGCGGATAGTGCTTTACATGCTGTAAAGGACACTCTCATTCATTCCAGGTGACCTTCCGTGTCCTCCCACACGCCGCTTCTCGTTCTTTCAGCTTCCTGCTGGACATGGCTATTTACCCGCTCCCTCTGTCGCTGTTTATCCACTTTACCCACCTCTCCTAGCTTGTTCTCCCAAATCTATTTCTGAACCTTGCTCCTTTTTCTATTTCCCCTTCCATTCGGAGTGTTGGATGTCGGTTTCGCATGGCCATTTTCCTACTCTCACTCCCCTGTGTGTGTACCTGCAGGGTGTGAACTGACACCAGACCTTTCCAGGCTTTAGTGTGAGAATGAGACTGACGCTGTGGGTCAGTGCCAACTCGTTAGAGCACAACCTTATGTGACCTAGAGCTATCACGCATTGGCAGGAGTAGGCTACATATACTCGCTATCTTTTCAGAATGATCAGACGAAGACGAGTTTGTTTTCTCCAATCAGACACGCAACATGAAATGCACAGCTAAATGAACCCCAGAGAGTTGTTTTGCCTAAACATTGTAATAATTCATCACAACATCTCTCACATCCTCCCACTACGGTACAGAGCTGGCTGTAACATTGATGCCGATATTGGATATGCCACTGCTGATGGCAAACATAGTTAGTGGGGAAATCAATCAAACATGAATATAATAAGACATCTTCAGCTTGTGTACAATTATGGCAATGTTGAACACTTGTTTAAATAAATAAATCCATATGAATTGAGAAGGTAAATCTAAACGCATTCTTTCACTCTCATAGATCATGTCATGGAAATAATATGCCTGGTTCAGAAATATCGTTAAAACATTTGTATCACCAAAATCATTCAGCGCGAGTTTGGATTAATCGACCTCTCCGTAGCACACAGCAAATTTTTCATTGAACGGTATTTCTGAGCTTGGGTCAAACACCAGGGTCTGTATTATGGATAAAGAATTACGATGTTGGAAAGAGAAAAAAAAAAAACCCTCTGTTTTGCATGTAATGAATTATCAGGATACTTCAGATCAGGTCAGCAACAGCAAATCTTTCTAAAATAGGTGCTAAAATTGGATTGGGTCGAAAGGTAGAAACGTGCAGCTGTTGTATCCAGTTGCCAAAAATAAACAATTGTACACTAATAATAAAATTTCCTGTCTGTAGTAACGTATTTATGAAGTTCAGATGAAATTCATTAAGAATAGTCTATATGGCTGTAATTAGCGATGAGGACATGGTTTTATTTTTATCTCCCATGCAGCATCTGCAGTTGTCAGTTTCAATATGGAAACAATGAAAATATAGTTGAAGAAGGTAGTCTACTATGTGTAAAAACTGCGTTTCAGTACTACCCAATCAGCAGTTATGCTTAGTTTAAGCTAACCCCCATACATAAAAGTGCAATAGTTAATTTTTTTTATTCCTTATTTGTAAAATAAATAAATAACCAGGAAGATATGTAGAACATCCATCCATACATTTTATTTACCTCTTATCCTACACAGGGTCGCAGAGAGCCTGGAGCCTATCCCAGGGTACTCGGGGCACAAGGACTCGTCCAGCCTATCGCAGCACATAATTAAACACACACTCATACAACGGACAATGTAGAGATGCCAATCAGCCTACAACAAAAGACAGCCTACATGTCTTTGGACTTGGGGGAGGGAACCAGAGTACCCGGAAGAAACCCCTGAGTCATGGGGAGAACATGCAAACTCTGCACACACAGGGGAGGCAGGAATCGAACCCCCAACTCCGGAGGTGTGAGGCAAGCGTGCTAACTGCTATGAAACTACGTCCCCCACATATGTAGAACAAGATTAAAATAAGTACATAACGTTTACGTCACGTTTATTCATTAAGCAGACGCTTTATCCAAAGCGACTTACAAATGAGGAAATACAAGCAAAGCGATATATCAAGCGGAGAACAATTCAAGTAGGTGCTACCATACAAGATCTTTTAATTGAGTTCTAGACAAGCAAAGTGCGCAGAGTAGAGGTGTCAGAGTAAGTTGTTGGTTTTTTTGTTTTTTTTTTTATTTGGGGGGTATCGTTTTTGGGGTTAGTTAAGTGCTCACGGAAGAGGTGGGTCTTCAGCTGTTTTTTGAACATAGTGACAGATTCTGCGGTCCGGA
>JANDJT010000199.1:21007380-21018816 GCA_024331685.1 Stegophilus panzeri | reverse complement strand
TACACTGTTACACAAGCTGTACACTCACTACTTTACATTGTAGCAAAGTGTCATTTCTTCAGTGTCATTTCTTCAGTGTTGTCACATGAAAAGATATAATCACATATTTACAAAAATGTGAGGGATGTACTTACTTTTGTGAGATACTGTGTGTGTGTGTGTGTGTGTATATATATATATATATATATATATATATATATATATATATATGTGTATATATATATATGTAACACATTCATATTATGTCAGGTGATTTAACTCCTGGGTTAAAAAATTTTCTGTCGTTTTGAAGTTATTCCAAACACTTTGTGGCACAGAATAGCGATGTACCTTTTTGCCTTGATATTTAAGGATCGTCCTCTTGATTTACTTTAAGTTTTCTAACTTAGAAAGATATTTCTCTTCTTCTCTTCTTCTTCTTCATATAAGTTTGTTTGCTCCTGTGAGCTTGTTTACTTTTTTATTTACGCAGATGACAATATTTCCGTGCTAGAGTTTCCTAGTTTTCCCTACAGTGAACTTCTACATAAAGTTTGAGAAAGTTTGAATTCTTTCGTGCTTGAGACAGAGAAAGTGACTCGCTAGGTATTGCAGCGCCCGGAATGTGCTCACTGACAGGAAGCTTAAATCACCTCTTTCTCCTGCTTCTGGACATTTTTATATTTGGCAAAAGCCAAAGCATGCCTTCAACCCACCAAGATCTGTTGCCTAATGTTAAACATGTTGCCAGTCATCAGCTCCAGTGATTGCTCTGAATGGTTAATGCCAATTATAAGAGTATGTGGGCATTTTACAGGGTCAGGATTTCTTCGGAGCGAATGCTTTCCTCCTGCTGTTCCAACATTCCAAGATAGAAACACATCCTTACCCATGGTGAAAATAGTGTCGCATATCAAATTAACGTCAGATGCATTCGACTTTCAGACCGTTAGTGGAGAACAGACTGGGAAGTAGACTTCCTCCTCCCATCGTAAACAATGAGCTTGTATTTTACTACATACTGTATAACAGAGGAACATTTTTAGGATGTTACTCTCTCGTTAAATGCCGGTATTTACAACACGTCCTCGCTTGCTAAATGCTGATATTTAAAAATGCTGATTCATAAAAGGTAAAGTGGAAAACAAGACAACACGAAAAAGATAACCCAATAAAAAGTCGTTTTGAAATCATACTTAATCCAAATCCAAATATTAGGACAAATTAGATACATTAAAACTGTTTTTGCACCACTTACACCTAATTCACATTATACCACAGTACTACTGAATTCTCGATTCTGATTGGTCAGAAGATGTTGATTTATTTTCTGTAATGACAGCTCTGACAGCGAGGTAGCACTCATTCTAATACATTTTTGTTTCTCTAGTAAAGAATTGTTGGGTTGGAGACGTTTTCTGTAAGGAGATGTTTATTTCGCATTTTTTGGAAGGAGTCTCCAGTGTCAACGCTTTGTAACAGCCAGAGGTAAAGCTGTAAATTTAAATTTACAGACAGAGGGAAGTCTTCAGGATTGAGGGCTTTGCAGTTTCCTGGTAACATGACATGCTGCGTTTTGTTTTGTTTTGTTTTGTTTTGTTAACTTAAAAATGTACGATGTGTTGTACTTTAATTAATCCAGTTTGTAATCAGTGGCAAATTGCTGTGGTTTAAATAGAATAAAACACTTCACATTATCCTCTTATAGGAAAATAATCAACTTGGCTTCATGTCAGGCCAGATATAACAGCACACCCCTTTGTGTTTTATTCCTTACTTATCTACTGTTAAGTGGCTGATATTAACATATTGTTCATATATTCTTGGGTACTTTAATTACTTTGTATACCTCATATCCATCTATTTGTATTAAGTTCCTTAGCAATAATTTTGAACTTTTTTTGTCTATATTTTTGGAATATCACAAGCTTGTTTATGATTGTTGGTTACTTTGCTTTTAGACATGAAAATATTTTATGGTGGTGTGTTTTTCCTTGAAAACTTTACAGACACCGGGCCATAATAACAGTTCAGAAGTTACATCAGTATTTATACTGGGAAAGTATGAAGGAGCTTAACTTGAATTTCTGGGCCGGCCCATTCAGATAATTAAAATAACCTACAAAATGCACCTTCTTAAAAAACACACTTTCCTTTATGCTTGAAAAGAAATGGATTTTAATAGATTTTCCCCACATTGCTATAAACTGCAATACAATGTAACATAAAAGCTAGAGGCAATTAAAAAAACCCCACACAATTTAGAGTAATATAATGATAGTATGCAAATGAGAAGAAGGGAAAGATTAAAATAAGCATTTAATAGGAGACTAATACTGTATTTGTTGTGAACAAAGTAAGGTTGATAATGAACATGTTATTGAACGGGACATGGAAAGGATCTGTGAATTTGTGATTACTGCAGATTTCTCATTTGAACAAAATGGGTCCTGCCCACAGTTTATAAAAATAGTGTTTGACATTGCATGTCATATTTTTTCCCCCCACGTTTCCCCTATGATGAACTAGAAATATTTTGTACCAAGGCAGTAAGTTGACAAAATGGGAGACACTTAAGAAAACGCTTAACTTACAATTTGAGGATTTATAGCTCACATCTAAGATATAAAAGTTAAATCCTTAACACACAACATTTAACAGTGCCTATTTATGAAATAAAAAAAATTTGTTTTTTAACACATGGATCATACAGAGGGAATCGCATGTAGTGGAATCTGATATGTTCTACGGGCAATAAGCTCGGGTATCCGCTCATCACATTCTGACTTGTGGCTCGGTTACATACACTATGATTCATTAGACGGAAACAGTAGAAGACTGATTTCACCAGGCTAGAAATAATCTGCTATAAATAAAACGGATCGGCTATAATGTGTAGGCCTGCAGCTATGGAATAAACGAGCTTCTGTCTATAGCATATTAGATAATAGGTACTTAGCGACTTGACATTAGCTGACATTTTGCTGGACTTGTGTGCTTGTTATTGCTGAAAGCATGGTGGTGTCAAAACATTTTTAGTAACAGATAACCTGATGCTGATCACAAGAGGATGGAGTAGTGGAGTGTAATGCATTCTCGGGATACTAGATCATTACACCAATTAAATGATAGGAGCTATTTAGGCCTCATTATAAAGCTGTAAGAAATATAAACACAAATTGGATTGGATTGGAAATGGAGAATTCAGTACAGTATCCTCCAATTGGTTCTCATCATCCTTGTATGTTAAAAACAGTTCCAGAGCTGGAAAATAATTTGTTTGAATGCTTATGTGTTTCAAGACATTGTATCTTCATTGAATATTATTAATGCATACATTTGCTTATCCCCCTTCTCCTTAATGGAAACAGAAATAGATGTGCATACGGTATTTATTTATTATATTTTTTTTAAACATCATCTTAGGAAAATCTCATTTTTAGTAAATTAGTGTACAAAATGGCAACCGTAAAAGAGAAATCCTGCTGTAAGGAGTTAAGATACACCAGGAAGCTGCACCATTTGAACACCATGAGCATAGCTTATGCGTTTTAGACATATTCGTACATTATACTCTTACCTTTTTCTCCTCTTGTAGTCAGAAACACGTACATGGCAGCGCAGCACAATCAAACGTGTCCCATCCCCCATGCTAGAGAAGCAGCCTGGTTTAATTTAAGAGCACTATTGAGCCCACACACTGGATAATGATAGCTTATCATAGTACTGAGAGGATGATATTGATGAGTGATGGAATGAATTACGTGTAGAGGTCTCGGCCAGATTGCTTTGAATGAGATCCGCGCACGTGCATTTGAGTTTTACAATATTTGTGTGGCTTCGTTTGATAATGAGATTGTACGAAGGGGGAAAGTGGGGCCCCCTCACCGCCCCCCCCCATGTCCACATGCAGGTGTCATTTCAGTGTTCATTTTCCTTACAGTGCTGAAGAGCCCAATTCCTCAGTGGTGTTCTTCATCTTCAGGGCAGCAGCACTTAATCCAAGGTGACTTTCGGCTTTACGTCTGAGCATATAGCACGTCTCCTATAACCCAGTTCTTCCTGCCGATGAGTAATAAGGCAGGGAGAGAAAGAGTACATGCCTCATCCTAGTTCTATATTAGGAACGCTATTTTCCATTGGTAATTCTCACTTACGGCCATTTTTGCACTGATATATGAGTTCGGGTTCGGTGTAGTGTCTAGGGTGGATGTAACCACTGTCAGTTATGCAAATGGATGGAAAATACACCCAAACCAAATTTCTGAGGTTAACAATGCACATAACAGTGATTTTCATTTCCATGGTGATGCAGACAGTTCTATAAATCCCTCCATTTTAAAGGTAAAAAAAAATTCTATATTATTTCAAAGATTCGTAATTTGCAAACAGGATAGACCGGGCTTATAGACAATCCAAGCAGTGACATTTGCATACTAATGCAATTGCCCTTTGTGCTCTTACTGCCAGAAAATGTGACAGATAATCCCAGTAGATCAGTCTGAGGATATTGCAAAAATGAGCATAAAACACAATTCTCCTTTTCATTTCCTTAAAAAAAAAAAAAAAAAAAATTCTGAGGCTAAGTTAACACTAAAGCAGTAGTTATTAAGATGTGTGTATGAACCCTGCCTCAAATATTCTCTTAGAGCATTAATGTTAAAATCACTAAAGCTGTAACATTGAAGAAATGCAAAAAAAAAAAAAAAAAAACCCTCTACCTGGTCTTCCTTCTGAAATGTGACCATGTGTATAAGAGTACAAAGCAGTATTGCGTCTGTGACACTGCATGTAAGTCTTTCTGATCACAGATTATATCCTCTTAAGGTGTTGCACCTTGTAACTGAACAAACAGCGATTAAAAACTAAACCACGACGATAAAGACAAGCACTAGGTTGGACATTTATTTATTATACTTGAAGTGTTAAGAGCTAAACCAGCTCTCAATCAATAGAAATGTTATGTTGCATATTCATCATGAGTCTTTCAGCAGAGGAACATGGATCTATCTACACATGACCTTTTTTTCACAAACATGGAAAAACACAAACAGAACTTTCTCTTGGAAGGCCTTTTTCCTGCTCTTTAATAGTCGACTCCAGAATAATGAGCAAAAATTATGGTATAAAACAAACACTGCAAGCAATATTTGAAAAAAAATTTATTATATATATATATTTTTTTTTACAAGAAATTAATTACATTTTTACTAAAAGAACTAATGTTTGTCATATTTCTTTAAAAAAAAAAAAAAAAAAAAAAAAGTCTTCTGAAACATGGTTGACAACATACTGTTCGGTGGATAAAAAAAATTCTACACACCCCTGTTAAAATTGCAGGTTTACAAAATGAAACCAAGATAAATCGTGTCAAATCTTTTTCCACCTTTAATGTGACATAGCAACCGACAAAATTCAAGTGAAAAACAATTTAAAATATTTATATAAATAAATAAATAAATAAAAATAAATAAAAAAAAAAGCAAAACAAAAAACTTTCAATAACCTGGTTGTGTCTAAATGGCCATTTTATAATGGGGCGTGTGACTTTGCTCAGAATTAACCAGTCACATTCAAACTCGGGTTCAAAAGTAATTATCATACACCTGTCATCAAGGAAGTGATTTTGAATAATCCCAAATAAAGATGTCCTGTAGGATTCTGTAGGATTTTCTGGTCATCTTCCTGACTGCATCCAACTGCTGAAGCCATGGTCCAAAAAAAAAAAAAAAAGAAAAAGAGTTTACAGAGCGTGTGCAGGATCTCATTGTCAAAAAGTTTAGATCAGGATAAGAGTACAGAAGAATTTCCAAAACATTAGATGTACCATGGAACATAGTGAGCTGACATTAATAAAAACAGGACCTCCCGCAAAAATAGACAAAAGGACAGGACAAAAACTTACCAGGGAGGCTGCCAATAGACCTACGGCAACATTAAAGGAGCTGCAGGAATATCTGCCAAATACTGATTACTCCCTGCATGTGACAACAATCTCCTGTATTCTTTACATGTCTGGGCTATGGGGTAGTGTGGCTAGACAGAAGCCCTTTCTCATGAGAAAAAAACTTACAAGCCTGCCTAAATCCCCACAAACCATGTGGCAAAATATGTTATGGTCTGATGAGACCAAGTCAGGACATTTTGGGTATAATTCTTAAAGATATGTTTGGTGCAAAACCAAGACATGTTATCACCCAAAGAACACCAAACCCTCAGTAAAGCATGGTGGTGGCAGCGTCATGCTATGGGGCTGCTTCTCTTCAGCTGCGACTGTGGCTGTAGTCAAGATAGATGAAATCATTGGTAGCTCCAAATACCAATCTATTTTGGGACAAAACCTGCAGCCCTCTGTTTAGACAGCTGACGAGGAAGAAATACTGTATTTCATCTTCTAGCACAATACCGACCCAAAGCACTATTCCAAGCCAACAAAGTAATGGCTTCAGAAGAAGATCAATGTTTTAGAATGATCCGGTCAGAGCCCAGATCTAAATCCTATGGAAAAATCTATGGAATGATTTGAAGAGGCCTGTGCACATGAAATCTCTGTGCAATTTGATAGATCTGGAGCATTTTTGCAAAGCATTTTGGCCAAATCAAGATGTGCTGTATTTCAAGCCAAAGGTGCTGTAACACCTGTTCGTTAAGGGGTTAGTTAGTTGTGCACACTTGTGCAAGTGGTAAAACATTTCTATTTGTTTTTCACTTGAATTTTGTTGGTTGCTCACTTTTTTTTTTTTTTTTTATATATCCACTGAAGGTGCAGTCAAGTCTGCTTAAATAAGTCTAAAACCTTGCTGACGATCTAATTTTCTGACACAAGGCATGTTATTTTATTCACTTGTTGGATAACTGCATGCTGTAGCAAAACGGACATACACCTAATCAGTTCCGCTCAGATACCAGCTGTCAAAATGTCCATGCACCTAAAATCCAAAAGTAAAAAAAATTCTGTAGTTTTCAGAACTGTGTATAGTAGAAAATGTCAGAATTTCACCATGTGAAGAATTTCGACACGTTTAAAATACAAGCAAATGCTCACCCTTAAAAAAATCAGCATTCTTTGTTGTTGTCACAAACTTTATTGTTGTCTTTGACAATATCCCTTTTGTCAGCTATCACAATTATTAAAAACAAGCCAGGTAATGGATATAAAACATATAAGTGATTAAAAATATCATCAAACACCATAATGATGGTTGAAAAATGGTTAAAAAAAATCCAGAATAATTCAAATTTCACCATGAATTGAATGCATCAGTGCACTGGAGGTATTCTTTATCCAATGTTAATTGTTGGAATATGGAACGTTTTTAAATGTTTTGTGGAAAAACTTGCACTGCTTAAGAGAACACTGTTGTTGTTGTTGTTGTTTTAAATTGTGTTCAAATAAACCCCTACAATGTATATGGTTAAATCACTAATTGTATGGGGTATTCGTTTTAATTTGGTAATTTTTCATTTACCTGAAGGGTGCCAATAATTCTGTAGCTGTTGTAGTTATTTCTGTTAGTGACTAAAGAACAAAACATTTTTAACATCGTCTTCCAAGGAGATAACATGAGATTTAAAATGATTAGGGAAAAAATGAGGTCCCGTTTTTTAATTTTGTTATTTATTTATTTATTTATTTAGGGTTTTTAAATGTTTTGCTTAATGTTGTGTGGTTCGTACATGTTTCTGCATTTCCAAATGAGATGAAGCAGTGTGATTGTTTCTCCTGGAGCAAGCTTGGAAGTGGGGAAACCATTAGGAAGTTTAGCGAGTTAATCTCCGATGGAAACTTTGCTTTTGACTCTGCTATGAGGCGCTGATGTGTCACGGCTCTAAAACTCAGAGGCCTCATCAGCACTCCGCAAGCGAAACTTTGTGATTGACACCAAACCCTTGCTCCGTTGTCTTTTTGCAGGTTAAAAATATAACACCGCAGTGATGTCGCCACGGCGATATGGGTTTCCAATCAGATGTCTTCCAGCTGCCAGGTTGTTAAGGAACATGTGAGAGACTTCAAGTTCGTAGCGCCTTTCTGCTGCACTGGGCATGTCACCTAGACTGGTTTGTGAAAAGCTAAGCTTTTTCTTCTTCTTCTGACTTTTTTTTCCCCATTCTTGGACTGGTTCGGAAACTTTTGCAAAAGCAAGAATGATTAGTTAGCATGTGGACATACTGGATTTGCAGTATGATATTATATGATGATGCTGAGATATGAAACATTTCCAAGAGGGGGAAAAAAAAAAAGCAACAAACAAAATGCACACTTCACATCCTTTTTGCTTTTCTTCCAATCCTCAGAGTTCTGAAATGCTTGCACTGCAGTGCAGTTACTGAAAAGCCTATAGTGGGGAGGAGGTAAAAAGCCACACAGCCTGTTCCCAGCATGCATTAGGTGCATGGTGGATTGAGTTAGCCTCGGCTAAGGTTCAGAGCATCTTATCAGATGTCTGATTGTGGCGTCGGTGTATTAACACCACTCTGGAGTAAGAATCCATCCAGTGTGCAGGTGAAAGAGGTCTTTACTATGATGTATGGAGATCTTTCCTTTTCAGAGAGAAGGCGGAAACAAAGTGAGTGACTCGAGATGGAAGCCAGACGAACACTCTCCGAAGCTTTGGAGTAAAGTAGAACAAAACAAGAGAGAAAAGAAAAACTAGCCTTGAGAAGATGCAATCAAAATGCCTTAGTCAATTAATACAGTGTTTCATGCTGTTAACTAATACTTATGCTAATAGCACAAGTGAACATTTCAGGAAAGACTTACAAGTATATAATATTTAATAATAATCATTTAGGATAAACCTTGAAAGTACAGTACTGTGCAGTAGTCTTAGGCGCATGCAAAGAAATGTTGTAGAGCAAAGATGCCTTCAAAAATAATCAAATTAAATGTTTCTCTATTTAAAAAAATACTATAAATAGTAGTAAACAGTAATAAATGAAACGAAGTCAATATTTGGTGTGACAACCCTTTGCTTTAAAAAATAAATAAATAAATAAAAATAGTCTCGGGTAGAATGTGTTGCTTTCTTTACTGACATACAAACATTTTTCCGTAACACTTAATTTTGTGCTAGAAAACTAATGTTTGGAAATCTAAAATGTTTTTTGTACTGACTCGATAATGTAGAAGTCATAAAATAAAAAAAAATTCTAAAACACAGTTTGTACTAAAAAAAAAAAATTTAAAAATAAAAAATAGGGTGCCTAAGACTTTTGCACAGTACTGTATGTTCTTCAGCCAGTTGCAAACCTGCCATCCTGGAGTACACTGTAAAAAAAAAACAAAGCCCATGAGGCAACATAGGATTCAGGAGTGATTGACGTTAGTGGAGGTGTGTTGAACGCGCCAATATTAACTGACACCTTAGAAGCCCCACCCCATTCCTCACATCTAACATCATGCATGCATTTGTGGAGCCTTATAAGTCGTAATTTGCAAGCTGTAATAACGTCATTTCCTACCTCCTGACATGCGATGTGCCTCCACAAAAACGTGTCTTTTGTTTACTCTGTCAGAGCACGTAAAGCTTATAAATAGCTACTTTAAGCGCACTTTTACAGTTACAGACCTGAGTGGCTGTTTGTTCTGTTCTACTATAGTGAACGTCAAACGTTCAGGTCATTTTGGAGTGAAATTGCAGCACAACAAAAGCAGCAAACCATAGCGAGTATTTTCACAACAAACCAGCCAGTGAACAATAGCGACTAGCTTTGCAACAAGCTAAGGCTAACTCTAATGTTGATGATTACCTTCTCAAAATAGTGATTAGTTTATGGTCAGGGTTAGATTTAACCAAGTCCTGTGTCTGTATATTAACTGATCTAAAGCCAATACTGTTATAAACGTATTTAAAAGTAGAGAAGGGGGACTTTACAGTGTCAGCGGCCATGTTGGTTTGACATCACTCCATAAATAGGGAAGGAACTGGTTAGTTGAGAAAGGTCGACGAGGTGAATTTTTAAGTTGAGGGTCGTTTTCGCTGGGTTTTTTTTTTTTTAAAGTTGTAGATGGGGAAGTTGCAACTTCGCCTTGACCTGTAGCATTAATACTCCTTCGTCTCGTCTCGATGTTCCCGCATAAACTGTACGTGCTGTATGTCAAGGTGAATGGAGAATGTTCTGAGTTCATTAATGTGGAATAAAATCTATCCATTGATCTTTGAAAGAGCTAACATTAGACAAGTATTCAGTTAACATCAGATAACTAGCTTTAATTAGGTATGTCACTGAAAAATTTCACTGAAAAATTTCAAAAATTTCTAGGTATGTCACTGAAAAAGAGGTATTTCTGAATCCAGCTCATTTTTTAAACATGTCACTTATCCATTAATAGTATTTATTTATTTATTTATTTTTTAATCGGGACAGTGTTGTTCATCAACCGTCTTTTAACTCAAATCAGCCATTACGTCTTTGTTCTTAAAAAGTTACATGCAATTGTTATAGGTCCAAATCAGTCTAATGAGTCATTTTTCTCATTTCGATACAAACTATTTAGGACGCTTTATTGGTGACAAATAATAAATTCCACACCGTGGCTATTAATTACAGCGAGCGTGTGAGATGGAGGACTGCAGTCTCTGTATACTCACTTCCTATCCTGCAGACAGAGAGAATGTCAGAATCTGCATTTTTATGATACTATAACTGTCCTGGCATGTCCAGTGGGAAATCAAGAAGCCTGTAATATCACAAGAGGATGGCCTGTTTCATCTTACTGAAGGCCACTGCGTCTACAGTATGATCATTGGTCCTTGTGTCTTCATCATATCGCATATTAAAAATATATATATTTTTTAAACTACAATGTCAGACATTGCGGAAAGCTACCAACTAAAATGAATCCACTTCACAGATAAGAGGCTTATATTTCTGACACCATCTGCATGCGGTATAAAGGTATAAAACGTGATGGGGTGTGTCCTTTATAGGAAAATAATCAATGATAGGGTGGTGTGATGTGATCTGTCGAAACATGAAGCGGAGTTACTTTTATTTTTCAATAACAGCACTTACCCAAGTGTTTTATTCCTCTTATACCATTTAATTAAAAATAACCAGTTGTCATTTTTTTATTTATAAATGGGCATGTCATACTTTTTAATCCATTTATAGATAACTTTTCAAATTTACACGAAACAGGTTAGTCCCTGATATAACTTACGTTAGAACAACTATAAACAGTCGTTCACTTACCAGCTTCTCTTTTTTTTTTCTTTTTCTTTTTCTCTTAAAGATAATAATACGGAAAGTTGAACTCCTCCGTCCTGTGGCGGAAAACTTGCTTACAGTTACAGAGTGCTGACACCGGAGACTCCTTCCTTGACTGTTAAAGCGCACGTATTATGGTTTTGAAACGTGCCTAATTTTGTTTTAGAGGTCTCATACAATAGATTTACGTGCATCCAAGGTCAAAAACACTTTAACGTGCTCATAATTTAAACTGCAGCATTAACC
>JANDJT010000199.1:20954932-20969389 GCA_024331685.1 Stegophilus panzeri | reverse complement strand
ACGTGAAGGGTTTTCCCAGGCTGCTACATAGTTTGTGTCTAAAGATGACTCAGAAATGGAAACATTTCATTTCCTCCACACACACAATCTACTTCTTCCCCCTCTGTTTTCTTCCTTAGATCAGACACTTTTCAGATGTGCGAAGGAAGGCAGATCTGAGTGCTAACTGCATGTCAAAATCCGGCCTCAAAGACTGGTAGATGTTCTGAAGCTCACCAACAACACAAGCGCAAGCTACACAGTCTGAGGATCCGAGGCATCTAGAAAAATCTGTTGTTATAATCGTTACCTTCTAAAGCGCACATCACTTCATAAACATGAACAATGTACCATGGGATCAGAGTTGTGCTATTCATGTACCTGTGGGATGTGAGCCTGAATGTAGAGCATATCACAGGGTGGAGAAGATGACCAGATTATTTCAGTTTATTTGTAGCTTTGAATTATTTATTTGGATGGTAAAATTACACAGTTTACCATCAGTTTACAAGTTGAATTTTATCGCTGAAATTAAGTATTATACCTAAACCGTGCTCATTTAAAGTTTGGATTTAATGCTAACTTTTGATTTAGAAAATCAGGAATGAATGAATACATATTACAAACTGCATCTGTGATATATGCCTGATAAACCTATCATTATACACCAGTCAGCCATAACATTAAAACCACTGACCTGGTCTGGATGTGATGAATCATGTTTTCTTTTACATCATGTACAGTAGACGGTCAGGTGCATGTGCGCTGCTTACCTGGGGAAGAGATGGCACCAGTATGCACTACGGGAAGAAGGCAAGACGGTGTACAGTGTGGTGCTCTGGGCAATGTTCTGCTGGGAAACCTTGCGTCCTGACATTGATGTGGTGTTAATTTGACACATACCACCTACCTAAACATTGTTGCAGACCAACTACACCCCTTCGTGGCAACAGTATTCCCTAATGGTAGTGACCTCTTTCAGCAGGATAATGAGCCGTGCCACACTGCAGAAATTGTTTAGAAATGGTTTGAGGAACATGACAAAGAGTTCACGGTGTTGACTTGGTCTCTAAATTCTCCAGATCTCAATCTGATCAAGCATCTGTGGGATGTGCTGGGCAAACAAGTCCAATCCATTGAGGCCCCACTTCGCAAATTACAGGACTTAAAGGATCTGCTGCTAACGTCTCAGTGCCAGATACCATAGCACACCTTCAGAGGTTTTCTGGAGTCCGTGCTTTGATGGGTCTGAGCTGTTTTTTTAATTAAACAAAAATGTGGTAGTTATCTATAGACTAAGTTTTTCATTATTGCTGATTTCCCCCTCATTTTTTTTAGTTATTCGGAACAACAGTACACAAAATAAGAAAAACATAAGTAGTAATGAAATAAATAGAAAGAAATAGATGAGACATATATATATATATATATATAAGTGTGTGTATATGTATGTGTATATGTATATATATATAGGCAATATTAAGTTAATTTTTCTTCCTAAATTACCTTATATTTATTGTTGACATAATTCAGTATTTACTGAGTTCTTAGAAATTATGTAGATGATCCCAAAATGTGAATAATCACAAATTATGAATTATCACAAAATATCTTAAAGGTTAACATAATTTAATCATTGGTATGCTAGTAGAAATGGTGTAAATTATCCCAAAATGTTTTACAATACATACATGGAAAAAAAAAAAAAAAAAAGTTGTTGCTTTATTGTTTTAAACCCCCACCCTGACAAGCACAATGAAAATTAATGGGCCTATGCGTCACGGAGCTGACAGCTGTGATTGGTCGAAATGAACTGTCAATCAACTTCTTCTGTCACACTGTCCTCGCGTCACTTTTTCCTCACCCGTATTGGAAAATATCCCGCCTCTTACATTAGGATTGGTTAGCCTCTCGCACTCGCTGATAGAACTGACCAATTGTAGAGCAGGAATTAGTCTCTCACGAACCAATCAAAGGAAAGGAGGCGGGACGTGTCGGAATACGGGTGCGGAAAGAATAACGGCCCCTGAGGACGCTTACTCTGGCTTGGGCATGTTATTGATCCTTCTCATGTTTCAGATTCAAGCTAAATAAATGAAAATAAATCCAGATAATTGACGGGAAACGGAAGATAATACGTATATATTCACCTTTACGGAACAGGTAAGGGTCGAGTTTGGGATATTTTTTTCTCGTCGATGTTTGTGTGTGTGAACTGAGACAGCTGCAGGGGCTGGACCTTAGCGTTAGCATGGTTAGCCTAGCCGCCGGCTAAGCTAACGCTAGCTCAGAGGCGCATTCATGTGTTGAATGAAATGAACCCGAGATTTAACGGCGCTGTACATTAAACGAGTGTTTATTTATTCATTCCTATTCAAACGAATGTCTAACACATTAGCTTAGCTTGGCTCAGTTAGCTAACTAGCACTCAATTGCATTTACACTGACCGGCTGCTAGCATGGAGCCTGTTGCTTGCTAGATGCTAGCTTCATGTAGCAGGCCAGAGCTGTAAACCCTTCAGGTCACTAGTAATTTTAATTGTCATTAAAAACATGACACGTTGCCCACACAGTGTTTTAAACCGAAATAAGAGAGACATTTAAACCACACAGACTTCTGGAACATTCTCTCTTGTAAAACTGGTTAAGCGTGAACTGTTTTTGCTAATGTTTACCAGATTTACTAGCTAGCTTTGCTAATTTTAATTATTTAAATTCTAGCGTCTTAACAATATTTATTTGAATTTCCTTATTTATTAGTACCAGAACAAAAGTATTATTAAAAAAAAAAATCAACTTTTTAAATAGTTTAATAAGGAGTTTAGTGCGGGTCTGAGCTCCAGTTTGTACTCCAGTGAGGTAAATAAGTAAAAGTTTTTGTTTTTTTTTTAAATTAATTTTCATTAGTGTCACTTTTAATTATTAAAAGTGTATTATAATCTGACCAGCTGCCTGTTCTGACAGGGAGAGAAGTTAAAATTTGCCCTTGCTAAAAATAATAATAATAAAAAAAACCTGATAGAAACCCTCACAGAATTTGTAATGGTTATAATGGGAATTGTACTGGTTTTAATGGTCCCTGTAGGTCTCTACTGGTAATTTGTTGCCTTCTATTGGTGGTATGTTATGTCTAGTGGACACCTTTAAGGACCGATAATGGTTTTAATGATTAGCTGATGGTCTGTAATGGTATTTGTAGTGGAAACCATTAGAATTTCTGTGGTGGTTTCTGTTTTTTTTTATATTTTTCAGCAGGGACCTTTGTGTTATTACTCTTCTCATGCTTGTTTTCCTTTTTTTTTTTTGAACGGAAACTTTTATTTCATTTAGCTTCTTTTATTTCTCAAATGTTTGTATTTCCCTTATAAACACATTCACCATGATGGACCTTCTTTAAAGCTTGGTCGTTTTGTACGTGCAGTGTTATCAACTCTTTTCTGGGGAAAGTATTCATTTAAAGCTCGCCCAACAGGTCGCGAGACGACATCACATTTATTCGTCGCGATCAGTGGAATAGCGAAGCACAAATTAGCGTACGCGAAGAGGGACTGTTTTCACTCGAGCCCTATTCGGATGGCGTTAATTAAAGACCCTGACTCCCTACAAATCGGGATGCTGATGACTCCATTTCCGTAGGCTAGCTAGTGGGTTTTTTAAAAAAAAAAATCATTAAACACTTCCGTATAAACTATAGAACATCAAATAAAGTTTAAAAAAAAAAAAAAAAAAAAAAGTTTGAGAGCCGCAACAATGATAACAAGCTACGTACGTTTGTAGACGAAGTTGGCTGAGAGTTCATCCTCCATTTTGTTTCGAGCTGAGATGCTTCAGAACGTATGACGTCTGAACACGAGCATGGTTGCGCCGTGGTTTTTGCAGTGCGTTGTGGGATCTTTTTTTTAGGGCGTGAACGTTCCGGTGGAAGGATTTGGAAGGATTTTGCGATTGAGACAACCCTTAAAATGACCGACTTCCTGATCAGTGCCCTGACTGCTGAACTAAGCAGCTGATTGAGACACACCCTTACTGTTTTTTTTTTGTTGTTTGTTTGTTTGTTTGTTTTTATAAACCAAACTCATAATTTTAGTCTTGTCCGGATATACACGTCTATGATTTTGTACGCGTGTGGGGGGGGTGTTTGAGTGCTGCTACTTGGCGTATTTAGTCTCGTAGCGAGTGTTTCAGTGACCACCCCCAATGTGAATGTTTACTCGCTTTTATCCCTTGTAAAAATGTGTGAACACGGCAAATGAACGCGGACGCCTCTTAAACGACAGGGTGTCCCAAAATATCTGCATACACAGGACTGTGTACACCAGCACCGCGTCGGTCGTGTCTTCGTTAACGGATGTTCGTGGACGTCCGCTTCTCGGTCGGTCCGCGTCACTTCCAATCTTTTTGAATTGCTTAATGAGTTTGGCAGCGGTGTCGTGTGTGTGTGCGCGCGCGATGTGCTCGCCATGTTTCCTGTTAAACTCCATCGCGACCTTGCGACAGCTTCCCGATCCAGCCGTGAGAATGATTTCACTGCGTTCATCTTTTGTCAAAAGAAAAGAAAAAGACGTTTTGCTAAAAAGTGTTAATTTCCCTTATGTATGGACAGATCTGGGACACCCTGTAGACGTGATGTCTCGTAGTGGGGGGATAAAAAGCTCGAGTGGCTGCGCTGGGGGTCGTGTGGTCTCGTAACAAAGTAAGGAAGTGTTCTGTAGGAACATGACTGCTGTTAGAGACATTGTGGCACTGGCAATTACGCTATTGTGCTTGAGTAATTAGGCAGAAGTAATAACGATAATAATGCATCAGTGATGGGAACAATAGTTATTTTATACACCTCAGCAGCCAGTTTAATAGGAACACCTGCAGTTATCCAATCAGCCTGTGATGTGGCAGGAGCTCAGTGTACAGTATAAAATCATGCAGGTAGGTACAGTACAGGTCAAGAGATTCAATTCATGGCCGTTCGAATTTGTTAGATCTAAGTGACTGTAACATGGTTGTTGATAGTTGTTTCAGCGAACAGCAGTTCTGCAGCTCCAAACGCCTCGCTGATGAGAGAGGTCCGAGGAGAACAGCCAGACCTGGTAAAACATGACAGGAAGTCCATAGCAGCTCGTATAACCACTCTTTACAAGTGCGGTGAGCTGAAAAGCATCTCAGGATACGCCAAACCCTGAGGTGGATGGGCGACAACAGCAGACGACCACGTCGGGCGCTACAGTGTGCACAGTATCACTAAAGCGGTACGGTCGGAGATTAGAAAAAGACCGGGTGATGTTACCCATGTCCTATTAAAATGGCCGGTGTGTGTATATCTTAGTGTAAACCTAGATGCTTCTGGTGTCTGACATCAAAGCAGGTTTTTTTTTTTCTTCATCGACCGTCAATTAGCAGCATCATGTCAAATCACCATTTTGAGTGGTGGTGTCCGAGATTCGGCGTCACACATCAGTTCTGAAGATGTGATCATATGAAGAAGTCCGCTTGGATTGTGAACACCAAAAGCACCAAAGACGTTTGCGGAGGTTTTTTTTTTTTTTTTTCTTTTTTTTTTTTTCCCCTTGAGGTCCATTTTAACAGGAGTGAGTGTGATTCATTTAAAAAGAGCTGTATGTGAAAACGACCCTACTGAGCTTCAGTCAAACAGGCAGGCCATGAGAAATATTCTGTGTTTCATGACCGCGCCCATTAAACTCGCATTTACTTATCTCCCTCTTTGGTGCACAGATGTTTGCTGAACTTGTCAGGCACTTTGATTGGTCGAGTTCTGAGATGTCTGCTGTTCTCTATACATCACGTGCACGAGTCCAGCGCTATAGGTTAAGGACATGACGTGTGTGTGTGTGTGTGAAAACAGCTGTTGTATCCACCCAGCCATCATTTTTCTGTACCGCTTATCCTACATAGGGTCACGGGCAGCCTGGAGGCTATCCCAGAGAACTCGGGGCTCGAGGCTGGGGATGACCTGGACGGAGTGCCAAACCGTGTCAGGGTACAATCTCACACACATTCACACACTACGGACAATTTGGGAATGCCAGTCAACCTACAACACTTTGGACTGGGGGAGGAAACCCAAAAGGCACGGGGAGAACAGGCAAGCTCCACACACACAGGGCTGGATTTGAACCTCCAACCCCGGAGGTGTGAGACGAACGTGCTAACCACTAAGCCCAAGAATACCGTAAATACAGGCCCGAGTGTAAAGGTGTTCAAAACGGGGCTTCATGAAAAGTGATCATGTCTAATTTTTTTTTTTTTTTTTGACATTTTCACATTATAAACCAAAATTCCTTTAATTGTTTAAATCTTTGTGATCTCAGTGACGACATTGGTGCCAGTCGAGCTGGTTCGAGTATTACAGAAACTGCTTATTGAAACTGGGGATTTTCTCTAGTGTTTACATAAAATGGTGTGAAAAAGAAACAAACTAAGCAAAAAAAAAAACCAAAAAAACGAGCAGCAAGTGCGACTGTTCTGCGAGTGGAAATGCCTTATTGATGAGAGAGGTCAGAGGTGAGTGACCAGACTGGTTGGAGCTGGCGGAAAGGTTACGATAACCACTCTTTACAACAATCTCAAAACGCACAACACGCCAAATCCTGAGGCGGACTGACGACGACAGCGGCAGATTTGAACCGAGGCCGTTAAAATGAAGCGACGTCACGGATACGACGGCCGATTTCGTTGAATTAACTGAGGATGCCGATCGCAACAGGTTGGATTGTAAAGCCTGTAAGCGTGGCTTTCTGTTCTTCTCGTCCTGTGTTGAAGTGCTGCAGGTGATTTTGATGACGGAGTAAATATAGTGCTTATATTTAAATGTCCCCTTGTTCAGTTAGTGATAATGGTTATTTTGGTCTGTCGTGGGCCGTTAATGTCTGATTGATAGGGGAATGTCTTTGTAAGCGGTCTGGGTGAAGATGTAAAAAGTGCAGTTTTCACTGCCACTTGTTTAGGATTAGGCCTACTTGAGTGCCGAGCTGCTATTACTGTCAAGTCTCCTTAATGATGAGAGCAGTTTGTGTACTCAAACCGCTCCGTTACTGCCGTTTTGCCTCTCGCACCAAGGAAGTAAACACTAATACTTCACAACATCCATCTACTCAAGGACTTTAAGCTCATTTCCGGCACGCTCCACCAAGACACGGTGTCGCCCCGAGAGTGTCGCACCGTGACAAACGACGCGAGATTAAACAACTCGTGAAATGTCGCAAAGTCCGTCGTTTTACATCCGAGTAGAAAAACGTCATTCGTGTACTTAGGAAGAGAAAGATAACTCATTTAAACCACCCTGTTGTGTCAACCCATTGGAAAACAAATCCCAAAATCTCCTGTCAGTTTTGTTGCATTGCGGTCGCGTTTTAGCTATTGTTCTGCAGGCTTTGCTTTTCTTCTGGCCTGTATCTGTCACGGGGAATATTAATAGCACTGAGGTGTGATGTATGAGCTCCGGTGAAGGGTGGGTGTACGTCACCCCTTAGGAGTTTCTCACCTGAGAGTAAGTAGCCCCGGGAGGCCTTACGTTAAAACACCGCGCCACCTGTTTCCACGTTCGTTTCGGTTCATTTTAGGCCTGCGCTGGTGCGGCACCGAGGCGGTTCTGGCCAAATGAGTCGCGTCGTTTCCGTGCGAGCGGCGGAGCACAGCTGGACACTGCTTCATCGTAGGCCTTTCGTAATGACATGATAGTGCCCCTGAAGGTTACTTCATTGATGTTCAATCATGGATCTGCACTTCATCTATCTCCCTTTGTTCACGCTGTCTCTCATTCATTAAATTGTAGCGCTGATTTGTTATGGAAACACTGTACAGATTCTCCTGCACGAACAAGTGTCGCTGTCTTCAATGTAAAGAATTCGGTGGAGTAAAGAGAGGAAATTACAGTCACTGCTGCTTATCGACGCAGTATTTTAAACCGATTCTGGCAACACGCATTACGAAGGTTTACAATGGTAAAAAATAACTGATGTAAATAGGCCTCAATTCAAGCATTTTGTCATTGTGTCCTAACCGAACCCTGTTAAACCCCTCCCCCCCAACCACCAAGCATATAATGACCACTCTCCATGAACCGAAGGATTCATCTTCCTCCTCGTCTCTTCCGAACACCTTTCTCATGTTTCATCCATTAGAGCGGCTTCTCTACCGTCTCTATGAAATATCTGACACCTGAGATTTGTCCAGCTCTTCCTTTGACGCTTTATCCATCCACGACTGGTCTTTTTGCCCATCCTGCAGGTTTAAAAGCATTACTGCCTCAGCCCCATCCATCTTCTGCGTCTCCCGAACACTCGTGCCATCCGTTACCTGAACGAACGGGTCACGGTGTCGATCAGATTTCCTCCAAGCGCCGCGGTTCGCCTCTGAGGTTGTGCAACTTCTAACCGCAAGTGAAATTCACTTCTGTGAAATTGCATGTGTGTGTGTGTGTGTGTGTGTGTGTGTGTGTGTGTGTGTGTGTGTGAGAGAGAGCGAGAGAGAGAGAGTTTAGCAGCACAAGCAGAGACCCCTGGCGAGCTAATCCGAATCCTTGCTTGCGTTCAGGATTTGCTCGCTGGTGTGATGTCTCGGCGCAGCCTGCAGAGTGTAGGGGGTCTGCCAGCTTCTGTCAAATCGAGGTAGAGGTCGACAGCTAGGACGAGAGTTGACCTAATTAGAATAAGCACCAGCAAGATTCTCTGGTCCGTTTCCCACACTCCATGCATTAAGAGCTCCCGCGCTTCGTTTGCATGCGTTGTGTGGCGGAGATCGCGCCCCGCTTGCAGAATTTCCGATATCGGTTTGCAGCTGACGAATCTCGAACTCCTCTTTTATTGCGCGATTGCAGCGATCTTCCCCAAAACTTGTGGGTGCGCGCACAGATTTACATACCGAGGTAAAAGCGAGCGTGGTTCAATAACACACTTCAAACACTGTTGCCCTTTCCCTCCATGAGTGGAAACACTGAGCTTTTCATATCCTACCAAGGAAAGGTCAGTCCCTTGGGGGAGGGGGGGGGGGGGGGGTATTTTACACACAGTCAGAAGCAGGTATTAGATTATAGCCCAAAGTATCAATCTTACTGTTGCTTTGAATTCCTCGAGATGAACCCAGAACCAACTCCTCATTCGTTCGTGTTTGTTCATGGACGTAGGGGACGCGGAGCTACGCGGTTTTATTTTATTTCCGATCCAGGTGGGAGCGCGATGAAAGCCGCTGTTGCACAGCTCCGAAGCACATAATAAGCTCAGAACAGAGGTGCTCTCAGGCCTCCATCGTCCACCGCGATGTCCACGAGACAGCAAAGCGATCCATTAGAAAGGCTTCCCGCGTTAAGTCTGAGGGATTTCCGCAGCTCTTTAGACGAGCGGACGTTCAGGCCCGGCTGGCGCTCGAGCTGGAAAATGTCACGTCCTTTCTCCGATCAAGCGGCTCCGGATCGATTCGGACAGTTAGGCTTTCCTCACTCACTGTAATTCGTGCCTTCTGTTTTCAACGCTCTGTGATTTATGAGAAACAAAAAAAAAACAAGGTGATTATTGTTAGGAACTACACGCTGTCGAACAACTTCGCTGCCATGACGTGCAGTTGTCAAAAAGGCCTGGCCGAACAAAGTTGTCTATTTATGTTATACAGGGTGTCCAAATAGTCAAGACCCAATGAGCGTTAAACTTCAATCAGTTTTTTGGGATTTTGTGTTTATTACGTATTTACTTGTGTACATTTTAGATAAATTTTTCTCCTTACAGGTGAAAAATTTCCCGTTTAATATCGGATAAAATGTTAAAGATCGTTCTTCTTGGATACACTGTAGTTTATAGTCACTCATTTATCACAAGACACTTCTGTTGAACCAGCTTATGTTGCAAAAGTGTGGTGGTGGTTTGGGGGAATCCGACCAGCAGTATGCATTAACCAGTTTCCAGCGATTTCGTTTTCCTTCTCTCGTATTCCCGCCTGTCCTTCACTACCGCAGGAGTGTCACACAATGAAGAGTTTTGCTGCACGGTGACATCTTGAACCAGTTCCGGCTCTGCAGAACAGCATCCTTCCCCTGCTCTAATGAGGATGGAACAGTGTCCACAGGAGCTCTGTCACGTTCCTCACCGCACAGTGAAGAAGGCTCCTCTCCCCCACCTCCCCCCCCTCCACCCCCCAACCCCCGAGGGACCTCATTAGGATTTTTCTTTCCCAGCCTGTGTAGGAATCGGCACGTCCTTGGGGAAAAATGTAAATAAACGCATTTGTCACTTCCATCCTCCGCCGTCTTCACCCCACCCCACTTCACATATTTTTATAAAATTTTTTTATTTTTTTGGCTTTCTCAAAGAAAATTTGCGTTGCGAGGCTTAATTAGTAAGCACTGGCATTACGCTTTCTTTATTATGTAAATGAATCGGTCGAGTACTTTGGAAGTGTTGTCTCACAAGCTTTGTGCCAGGTGTTTCCTGACTGAATGCTGGGCGAGGGCTTTTTTTTTCCCTTCTTCTTCTTCTTCTCCCCCTTCTTTCTCTCGACGCTAAAGAAAAAGACAACTGTACTGTGAAATCGCAGGACAAGCTATAATTATTTGACGGATGATTTTTGTTTTTCTCACCCCTCCTCCCCTCCAATCTGCAGCTTTAGTGTCGGAGCGAAGTGAGTGACGGGACCTCATTCATTTCCTTTGTTGCGGCTTCGCGGAGAAAGTGGCTGACGGTTTTTCAGAACGAAGCTCCCGTCAAGCACGGGGACCGCGCTGCTCATCCTCTCGCACGCATTTCTAGGGAAACCATCTTGGGGGCAGAAGACAAAGAAGATGATGGCGTTGCTACCGCTACATTTGCCACATCGCTGGGACAGAATTGGGTCGGCGCACCTCTCGGGGCGTTCAACAGCTGATTTAATATTGAAAAAATATCGTCCTCTGTCTTGTCGGCGGGTTAAAAGGTCATGTTGGTTTTATTAGGCGAGCGGTAGGTCCTTAATCTGCTCCTGTGAGCCTTTCCCACCCCCGTTTTTATGAGCTAACGAGGTCCTGTGCCATTGAATCGTACAAGAGACCACAGCGACCTTCATTTTCCCTTTTTGGCGTATGAAAGTTATTAAGTAAGGCGTTGCGTAACTGAGATCAACTTGGGCTGTTGTAGCCTTGTTAAAAGTGAACACTTTTCCATAGTGAACTGCACTTTACACAAAAACTGAACGTACAGATCAAATGAATAGATAAGGAATGAACGTAAGCAGTATCTAGACTTTTTTAAAAAACAATTTAGCTCACCGAGTGACCGATCCTGTTGAAAGTCGCATTTCTGCGAGTCAGTCAGAGCGTCCATTCACTAGGTGGCGATGTTTGCCAGCTATCTCGTGATGAACTTGGAAAAAGAAGAGAGAAAAAAGAACCGTCCGGTGCAATGCTAATGTAAACTGCGGAGGTAGTGTAACACCACGCGACGCTGTGTCCTCGACTCAACAGATACAAGCGCATAGCTACGTACTACTCTGGACTGTTCGAGTACTATCACAAACGGTTTTCCTATTACAGTTTGTGTTTTGGGTTTTAAAAACCTCTTTAAGCCCACCGTAAGGCCTGTTTTGAGTACTACTCTTCTGGATTTTCGAACGTGCGGTGAGGGTTTTCGATTTGAGACTCGGATCATGACGACGGTCACAGCGACGGCTGAAAGTTTGAAACGGAAACCGAGCTCGTCGGCGTGTTAAACGTCCGTGCGCATGAGATTGCTAAACGTTACGGATGGACGGAGATGTCACGGCCCCGACACGCCATCTAGCGGACGCTGCTTTTAATCCTCCGTATGTACGTAAGATACGCTAGCGAGTACGTGAACAATGGCGCTCATGCGGAAAGTGAAGTATTTTTTCGCCATTAGAGAGTAGAGCTATTGTCAGTGTCTTTGTCTAGCAGTATAAACGCGAAGGCGTGTAAATATTAAAATATTTTTCAAATTTGAATATGGAAATCCTGATTCGGTTATTCTTTACGTATTGAGTAGAAGCTTGGGAGGAAAAATAAAGGGCGGAAAAGCTTTCTCGTCACAAGCGAACACCTCCAGATTTCCTTTACAATCCAATTGTTTTGATCACAAGTATAACCGAGTCCAGTTATAAGCCCTAAATGCAAAATATGCCAGCGTTTAGACATTGCTAATTTGTTCTACTGGACAAAAAAAGGACACAGTTGAAGACCGTGCAGCCGGGTTGGATGGACAGCCCAGCTAAATCGTATTATTTTTTATTATTATTATTATTTTTTTTGTAATGCGCTTCACAACGCTATAACTACAACACATGTTTCAGAAACCAACCAAATACTCTATTAGGGGTGTAAACCTCAGCCTTCAGCATGATGCTGTACAATTTTCGAGTCACAAGACAACTATTCAAGCTATTTGACGATACCACCGCATCTGATACGTTAAGATTTAGTAAGCTCTGATGTATACTCTACATGGCCAAACGTTTGTAGGCATCTGACCATCACACCCATGTGTTTTTTGGTCTGGGGGTGCGGTGGGCGTTTCCAGTTCATCCCAAAGGTGTTCAGTGGGGTTGAAGTCAGGGCTCCGTGCAGGACACTCGAGTTCTTCCAACCTTAACACAGCGTGTCTTCATGAAGCTCGCTTTGTCATGCCGGAACAGGTTTGGGTCTCTTGGTTCCAGTGAAGGGAAATTGTAAAGTTACAGCGTCCAAAGACGTTCTGTACGATTGCGTGCTTCTAGATTTGGGGAAGAACCGCATGTGGATGTGATGGTCAGGTGTCCACAAACTTTTGGGCATATAAAGTATTTGACCAGCTTTGTTCAGAATCTGGGGTAGGCCTACTGTCGATTTTACGGAAAAAGGACTTTTTCTTTTTTCGGTAGGTACCTTGCTACCGCCTTATATTATTTACAATGTGTTTAAAAATAAGAATTACTTTTCACATCCCAGTCGTCCGTCCTCATTTGATGATAATCAATGTATAATTTTTGCATGAGTTTCGAATCGTCGCCCTTTTTCAAATCAGTGCGTTTGATCCAAATCGTCAGATCGTTACACCCCTGCGGTGCGATCCAGCATGCACTAATAACAGACGATATTTTCAGAAACAGGATCAACCTAAATATAGCCCACAGCAAGAACTGTTATATCACTCTCGTGCTTACTCCACACAGTCACCTCACAGTTAAACCTATCCAGAGACGCCATCCAGACTCCAGTTATATATCTTCCTTGTGTCGTGAGGAGAGAAAGACACAAAAGGGTTCACTTGTCCAAACGCAATGTCCTAGATCCGAAGCTTTTTTAGAAGACGATAAGGACTTGAGGAATTTCATGTACTCCTCCGCTGTTTTTCTCTTTTTGTTTCCGTATTAATACACTCACGTAGCTCACTGCCATAACGTTATCACATTAACGTTATCAGCTTCTACTTTGTAGCCAGGTCAAGTAGATTTAAAGCAAAGCATGAGCCTGGGCAGCACTTCAGAGCTTTGAGACGCTTGATTGAATGATGGGTTGTGCACCTCGCAGAGGGTATTACGACTTCACCACCGACTGGAGGAGGCGTCGCGTTATTCGGGTCGTTCATCCGTACGAGATCTCAAGAAGGAGTGGTTGAAGGTTTGTTGGACTCGTATGTTGTTATTACTGTAGGCAGCAGATGGTCTGATTTAGATTTTGGAAGTGATCCAAACAGGGTCAAGGTCGCAGCAAGGTCGAATGTCTAAAATGGTTTTTCTTCAGTAGCTTCCTTCACGTTTGAAGTATATTTGAGGCGTATTTCTGGCATACAGATTAGTAACTAGAAGGTAGTAACAAATGGACGAAACTTGTTAGCTATTATTTTGTATACTGTGCACATGCAGGCCTGGATTTTAAACATTTGGTTCGTTCTGCATCATTTAAACAACAGCTGTTTGTTTGTAGATGACTGGATCTACAGTCCCCTCCGAAAGTATTGGAGCAGCAAGGCCAATTCTTTTTTCTTTCTTGTTATACACCATAGACATTTGGGTTTGAGATCAAAAGACGGATATGAGCCGAGAGTTTAGGCTTTCAGCGTTTATTTCCTTGTATTTAAATCTTGTTAAACAACTTATAACATGGCACCTGTAGTGTCAGACCACCCAATTTTTTAGGAACTGAGCAAACGTATAGGAACTGATTGTCTTAAAGTAAATTAGACACTGCGTCAAGCCGGTGACTCACTGACACCACCAAACTGTTGCTTTTCCAGGCTTTAACCACAGCCTCTTTCAGCTTGTTGCTTGAAACCCTCTTTCAGGGGGTTTCTTCCTTCAGTCTCCTCTTCAGGAGATGAAATGCTGATCAATTGGGTTAAGGTCTGGTGATTGACTTGGCCAGATTAAAACCATCCACTTTTTCTCCCCTGGTGAAGTCCTTTTGTTGAGTTGGTGTTGTGTTTTGCTGCATGATGAAGTTCTTCCCAATTAGACTGGATACATTTCTGTGTAAATTGGAAGACCGATGGTTTCTGTAAACTTCTGAATTCG
>JANDJT010000199.1:20891062-20911806 GCA_024331685.1 Stegophilus panzeri | reverse complement strand
TGTTGATATTTCTGTAAAGCTGCTTTGAGACAATGTCTATTGTAAAAAGCGCTATACAAATAAAATTGAAATGAATTTCATAAACTTCCTGTGCATATACCCACTTCAGATTTACATACATAATGTCTTTTGACTTTGTATGTATTCATAAGCATAAACAAATGTATGTTTAAAAAATGTAATTAAATTGACAGGGGAACAAAGTATTTGGACATCACAAATGACCAACGTTGATACTTTGCTGCAAAGCCATTGTTGGCAATTACAGCTTCAAGTCGTAAGAAGTAGTGGGCTTTTCTGCAGCATTGTGGGTCAATTTTGTCCCATTCCTCTTAAAATAAATTGTCACCGATGTCCCTCTGATGGACTGGCAATTTCAAAATCCTCCATACATTTTCAAAGGGATTCAAGTCAGAAGATGGGCGAGGCCATGCAAGCACCTTCACCTTCTTTTTTTTTAGAAACCAGTTTTGACTTATTGTGGCTGTATGTTTGGTGTTGTTGTCTTGTTGAAATATCCATGATCTCCCCAGATTCTGTTTCTTCACCAATGAGACTAAATTCTGCTCTAATAAGTCACGGTACATCTCTCCATTCATGTTTCCTCCGATGTAATACTCCAGTACCATTTGCAGAGAAACAGCTACATATCACGATGCCACCTCTGTACTTCACTGTGGTTGTGTTCTTGGGATCATACACATAACCCTTCTTTCTCCAAACACCTCGAGCTGAATTATGGTCAGACAGTTCTATTCAGAGAGTTTTGTATTTTCTTCTAAAACACTTCTGATTTGTTGAAACTACACTTGTTTAGACGTGCATTTCTGTGCTTCTTTTTAGCAGAGGGCTGTTTAGCAGAGGCTGATTTTTTTTGTTTGTTTGTTTGTTTTTCCTCCTGCTTTCAGGTCATCCTGCAACTCTATTCGAGTGACTGGTGGCTTCACTTTTACGTTCCTTATCAATAGCCTGAGAGTGCCTCCTGGAATCTTGACCAAGAACAAATAACCCAATAACAATGTCTTTTTTTTTTTTGTTGTCAGGGTGGATGTAGTGGACAGATCTGGTCACTGAAAAATAATACTTTCATTTAGTTTTGATGCTATCGTTAAAACAATTTCTTAGATTTAAAAATCTACTTCAATAGAAAAAAGGCATCAGTATCGAAACACTACTAATAGTGAATAACTGACACTTCCAGTGTTATGACTAGCCACTAAATCATTTTCTTGCAGAGACTCGATAAAGAACTGGCAATATTACCAAAAATACCTCACTTAAACACAGCTCTAGGCAACAAAGAGGGAGAAGTTCACGTAACTTAGGGGAAGGACAAATGAAATTCACCTTCCTTTTTTTCCCCCAAATCAGACTTCCTCGGCTCCGGTTGGCTGGCTTGTCACACACAGACTCTGGCATCACTCCAATTCCTGCTCTGTCTAACCTGCAGCAACACAACCATGAGACATGAGTGAAGGGGTCTTGCTGTGAGGTTCAGCACACACAGTCACCCACACACATTTGTTCTGGATATAAAGCAAGAAGATGGTTCTCAGATTTGTAATGTTATACTATTAAACTCTTCCATCTTTGTGAGCCCAACTCCTGTGCATCCAATTTCAGAAGCTCTCTCCTTGATGAAATAATATGCAGGAAAGAGACATCTATTGTACAATTTTTCTGACAATAATCCAATACAAAACATGAAGCAAAGTCGACAGAAAAAAAAGAGCCGCTACTTGGAACAGATATTTCAGGAAGAACATGAGCTGAATATTACAACTGAGTGGATCTACTATCTTATGTCACCCAGATGTGGATGGGTTCCCTCAATGTTTCTTCCTCATATTGTCTCAGGGAGTTTTTCCTTGCCATCATTGCCTCTGGCTTGCTCATTAGGGATTAATTCATACATTTAAAATCTATATCCTGGATTTATATATTTCTGTAAAGCTGCATTGGGACCATGTCCATTGTGAAAAGCGCTAAACAAAAATAACTGAACTGATTTGGAGCCTATCCGGAGGGGGGGGGGGGTTACCTAGAGGAAAACCGGAGTGCCTAGAGGAAGCTTCCGAAGCACGGGGAGAACATGCAAACTCCACACACACGGCTCAGAGGTGTGTTTCAAACCCCAACCCCAGAGGTGTGAGGCAAACTGCTAAGAAATCCATCACATATAACACATTCAGAAAAGGGTTAAGCGCTTGGCTTTCACTACTAATACTTTTAACATACACGATTTGACCTTTTTTTTTGTTACTTGTATATGAAGCCTGAGACACTAGGTGTCTTGGTATAAATTAATATTTTTGTCTTTTCTTGAGGGCATACAAACTTTTGCTATATAAATTTAATCAAAATGGGGACTTCTTAGATAAGCATTTAAACCCACTGCTTCCAGCTAGTTGAAGACAGGAAAAACGTAACCTGGTCTGATGAATCTTGATTTCTGCTGAGGCACATAGACGGTTGGGTCAGAATTTGGTGCCAACAGCATGAATCCATTCTCAAAGCGAGAATATAAAGTTACTTATTGGTTTTATTGGCCTTTCAGAACCTATTTTTGAGGAGCCATTTTTCACACTCATGGCCACAGACATAAGGGGGTGGAGCTAATCTCAGATGCGCTCTGATTCAAGCTTGTTAGGGTTTACAGCTGATGCTCATTAGTCGCAGTGTTTAAAAAGGCTGATTTTGGGCAGGTCGGTTTGGCAGAAGTGTCAGAGGAAGAAGTTCTTTGGTGTAACAGCCCAAAATTGTTTGTTGTGGTATAACAAAGGAGGAAAAAAAATTCTCTGATTTATTGATTTATGACCTGAGAAGCCATTGACCATTTTGATTTTAGTGTTTTTTCTTTTTTTTTTTTTTAACCCCCAACCAGGTTAAAATAAGGAGAGTGATGGGAGCCTGACAGCCGATAAGGCCACAATCAGTGAAAATCAGCTGCGGTCCGTAACTGCAGTCAGGGCTACTGACCAATGAAAGAAGCCCTTCTTGCTCCTTTTAATGTTGGAATTTTACCCTTGATGTAAAGTGCAGATCAGGGCTTTTCAGTCCTGTACTAGTCTTGCACATGATTGTGAATGTGTTGCCCCAGATGTGCTTCAGGTCACTTTTGCTGAAATATGCAACAGGAAATGGGTTATTTGAAAAGAAATCCAAGCTATCTTCAAAACACCTTTTGACTCACAAGGCCTTGAGGTATCAAGTTGGCAATTTTGCGGAGAGACCTATTCATAAGCCATTCAACAAAACCAATAGCTTTTGCCAGATTATTCATCATCCTGAGGCAGTGCAATTTTCACAGCAATATGCAGTAAAGATGCTAATTGTTATAATCACTGTAAAGAAGCTTGCATTTTGCTTCACTGGTTAAATAAGCGCGAGTTCTTTCTCAATGTGCTGTCAATCATGTGGTGATGAAATGACAGTAAATGGATAAATAAATAATGAATGAACTATTGAATTGACAAATCATAAAAATATGTTTTTGGCACAATAAACAACCTAAAACTATGAATAGACCAGGTTAAACACGTTTGGATTTAACAACAACTTTAAATCCAGTTTAGCGGCGCTATAAGAAAAACATCTTGCACCAGCTGAGCTGTGGTTAATCCTCGGCAACAACGGGCCTGTCGCAGCCGAGTGAAGAGCTCAGGATTGTCTATACTGTTTCAGGAGATCAGTGAGACATGCTGGGGCTCAACCATTCAGAGCTTTAAATGTCAAAAGCACAACAGAGTAGCTTGAATAACAATGGCGTAATGTGCTCTGACTTTCTTTTCCTGGTTATCACTCTAAACAAGCTTCCAATGTAGAAGATACAAAAGCAAGCACTAGTTTCTCAGCAGCATGTAGGGTTAGGATGTTTGTTACTTTGGGTATGTTTCACAAGTTAGAACACTTTTTATATTTCACTTGATATCACCCTCGTCATTTGGAAACATCACGTGGCTTTCACTTCTACCCTGATGACGCAGAATTCAACTGATCAGTTTGATCGCAGCTAGACAAAATGGAAGACTGTATCAAAGGCGTAGCTAAATATAAACATTTTTCTTCTAAATTTTGATAAAACAGAAATACTGATGTCTGGTAGAAATTAGTTTGACTTCACAGTAGAGCTTGATGGTTATCCTGTGAAACCAAAAGTAAAAAACAAAACAAAACAAAACAAACCCTTGGTGTAACTAGTTATTTGTGTGTTTAATTCCCACGTAAAAAAAAAAAAAAAAAATTCTTAAAAAATAAATACAATAAAATAAAATGTAAAAAATGTTTGGTAATGTTTGAGTAGGATCTACAGCAGGCAGGACGTTGTCCAAACATTTACATTTATTCATTTAGCAGACACTTTTATCCAAAGTGACTTACAAATGAGGAAATACAAGCAAAGAGGAATACTGTAGTGCTATTATATAAGATCTTTTAATTGAGTTCTCGAGAAGCAACGTGCGCAGAGTAGGGTTTTTTGTTATTATTTATTTATTTATTTATTTATTTGTGAGGGTTGGCGTTTTATGGGTTAGTTACGTGCTCACGGAAGAGGTGAGTCTTCAGCTGTTTTTTGAAGATAGTGACAGATTCTGCGGTCCGGATTGAGGTTGGAATTTCATTCCACCACTGAGGGACGGTTAATGTGAAGGTTCTGGAAAGGGACCAGAACCTTCACGTTAATTAACCGATCACAGATTGCGTGAGGGAACGTAAGCCTTCAGGAGAGAGTTGAGGTAGGAGGGTGCTGTTCCAGACAAGGTCTTGTACGTGAGCATCAAGGCCTTGAATTTGATACGGGCGGCTACAGGAAGCCTTGGTTGAAGAACAGCCATGCTTTCATTAAACAGACTTTCATCAAACAAACCGTTTCCTCTATTTAAATCTGTGTTGCAACGAAAAAGCTGTGGTGTGACAGACAAAGTGTGTGAAGGGTCATGATGTTTGGGGAATTCAACAATAAAAGAAAGTTATACCCAAGCACTCTTATACATTTTTCTGCTTTATATGTATGCTCTGCAGTTTGACCTGAGCAACCCGGAGTTCTATGGTGGTGGTGTTTTGTTTTGATTGGTGTAACAGATTTGATGCAGCATCCACAGATGAAGTCAGAGATTTAATGTGTTTTTCGTTGATTTCATTTTGTGGAGAAAAACTTCTTTTTGGATCTAAAACAGAGTCCTTTAATAACCACATGGATGACAGTTTAGAATAATCTTGTCTGCCAAAGAAATGTTTGTGGTTACAGTTCAGCTACTGTGAGAGATTGGATACACACATATTACCCATCTATCTATTTTCCTTGCCGCTTATTCTACACAGGGTCACAGGGAGCCTGGAGCCTATCCCAGGGGCACGAGGGTGGGGACACCCTGGACGAGGTTTCAACCCATCTTAGGGCACAAGAGTACCCAGAGGAAACCACCGAAACACGGGGAGAACATGTAAACTCCATGCACACAGGGCGGAGGTGGGAATCGAACCCCCAACACTGGAGATGCAAGGCAAACATGCTAATGTTTTATTTCCTGATATTGGTCCAACTACATTTGAGCTCTGAAGAGAGAAGATGTCAGAGTAAATGATATTTCATCTTCTTGTCATTGAACTGGCCTGACTTCTGCTCCTTTCTGTTTTTATCCTGGTGTATTCATATTTATTATTTCACAACATGATCATTACTCGATAGTGGTGTTTTAGTTACATAGCACTTTTTATAATCGGCTTACAGTTGCTTTACTGATTGCATAAGACGACTAAGACATAACTTGGGTACTTAACATAGAAATGAAATCACCTTTGAACTGCTTTTGGTGATTGTAGTTCATTGCCATTGTCCAGTTTGGTAGGTCTGTCTGATGTCTGATTTTTTCACAAACTATAACTTTTTAAAGGCTTTATCCTGTTAATTATGTTAATGTTTGCTTGTGTTTATTTTATACTGTGCATTGCTGTCTGATGGAAGAAAAACTAACTGTTCTGGTTTTCATTTTTTTAAGATATCATCTACATTTTCTGGTAATTTTATTTCCTTTTAACTGATGATGATTTAGTTTTTTCCACAACGCTGCTCCTGTGAAATTTCTTTTCCTGACACAAAGCAAAAACCCTGCGGTTGACAATAAATAATCTTGCACAGTCTCCTTGTTTAGCACACCTTAGGACTAACTAGAAAAGTATTTGGAGATGAATGCTGCCCTCGCTTTTTAAGTAATGCCCTTGAGGAGGATGAATCCCTGGTTTGACAAGCTCCCTGTGTCTTTCCTTCATGATGAATGAACAGTTGATCACATGATTGAATAGCTGTAATCTAGTCCAAATAGTACCATACAGCGAGTACTGAGCATAGCAAGGAGCACTCTGCAGGTTCACCCTTACTGAATGCTACAAGGTCAGTCGACTGGTTAACAAAATTGATTGTAGGATTTTGGGCAGAAATGTCAAGTTTAAGCACAAGGTCACTTCAGACTCGTCTGAGTATCTCCACATGCAAAGCCTGCAGTTTGCCCCACTCTCTTTGCTTTCGAGAAACCCATTTCAGTTTGACATTGTGCATGGACTCGTAAGAAGCCTTAAGGGAGTCCAGCACAAGGAGAAGATCTCACACTGGGCTCGGGCAAAGTGCTCCCTTCAGAAAAGTATTGATATATTTATGATCCTTCTGTAAGTCTCCACAGATGTTCACAAACGGGGATTTTTCATGATCTAGTAGACTCTTTAGGATGTACTCTAGAAACAGGGTAGTGTGCAGTATCCAATCGATGGGGCTCACACCATTTGTGGAACAGTTTCCACCTGAGAGCTGGGTTACAGTCCTCAACCCGCACTTAATTCTGAGACAGAAGTAGTCTGGTCGAACTGCTGAATTCTATGCAATGTGGCCAGAATCTGCTGCAGAGGAAATCCATACAAGTTGTGGGTCAGTGCCTCCTGTCCCAGCAGTTGGTACTTCAGTCAGATTGGACTCTGAATCAGGGCCAAAATCTGCCGGTCGGGTATGCCCTGACAGTGTCACCATCACTGTACGGTCATTGCAAGATGGTTAATACAAAGGCAGTGGTCTTATAATTAGTGCTTATCCTTGGTCTTAGACTCAGGCACTGGCTGGACAAATGAGAGTTGTGCACAATGGTTCATTAGTCACTCACAGGCAAAGCTGTGTATAGTGAGCAACTAAGTTGGAGAGGTGCATGTTATGGCAGGAACGAAAAAAAACAAAAACATTTGGAAATACTGGCTGAATGTATTCACAGGCCCACTAATCCTCAGAAGGTGGTGGATGCGGCACTGGGGAAGGAACAGCCAAAAGTGAAAAACAACCCTGCAGTGAGAATGATGGTTTAATGGAACCTGACTCCATCCCGGTGTGTTGTGTTAGCAGTGTTGTTAGTGCTATTTATGAGAAGTACCTCAACATGTTCAATATGGGATTTGAGGGTTAATGGAGGGAAATCAAACTCTGTATGCTTGTTAGCAGAATCCAGCAAACATAACAAGCTCAGTGGTGAATGGAGCAGTTCAGTGAGGGAGGAGCATTCAACCATGCTAACATGTTCCTTTTGTTTCTCACCATAACGTACACCTCTGTTGGTGAAATTCATGTAGACCCCACTGGTGAGGGACTGAGAGGTGAATGCCATACTGAGCAACAGAACAGCTTGCTGCTAATTTAAAGAGAGAGTGGTGAATGGTGGTTAACAAGGATATCAAGCTAACATGGAAAATCAACTCAAGCAAGTAGCCACGGAGTTCTCAATGGACTCCAAAAGATATATATATATATAAAAAATGACGCTCACTGCAGCTATGATAGGAGACAGGTTACCTGCACTGACAATAGTCATTAACTGTTGCAAGGTGAGGAGAAGAAAGGGAGATATGGCTGTATGACAACAGCACAGGACCTGCTGGACCTTTGGTCAGCCAAATGATGTTATTCTAAACCCATTTATCATTTCAAATTGGATAGGTTTAATATAGTCAATGGATAGTGTCTCCTTGTAGTCAAAATTATCCAATATGTCGAGTTACACAGAGTCACTACACTTTGTTCATTTCCCCTTGGCAGTAAATGATACCATGACAAAGCAGGGATTACTACTACTACTACTACAATGAGGTTATGGACAGAATGGCAGGACCGATGTTTGATCAGCAGCCTCATGATCAAGATCAAGCAGTGGCAGGTTTCTTTAATGCTGTGTCCTCATTCTTTGCTAATGCCGAATGCTAATGCCTGCAGGGATTATGCCAGTGACTTGCAGAGGAAGTGTTATGGAGGGAGTCTGCTTCCTCACATTTACATTCTGAACAGGTAAGTTTTGTGCCTAGCAAGGACAAAGGGCAACATTGCATTCACACTGTTTGCGTTTGACACGATGGTTTCCTAAATGCATCCTCTGCATTTCTTTGGGCAGGACAACTTTTCTAAACGACATGAGACCTTTTTTTCAAAAGTGGTTATCCAGTTTTCCACATTTTCTACTTTATTTTATGCTTCTGTTTTGATTGTGTTTATTTTCATTTTATTTGCATACACATGAATCCATTTTTTGTGTGGTGGACACCTCACAGTCCCTGCTGTCCATCCAGGGTGTGTTCCCTGGCTTAGGCTCTGGATCCACCATGACCTTGGAGCACAAATTTTCATTAACATACTGGTTCATCAATACAGAATCATGCACATCCTATATGGTAATAATCTAATCATTTTCAAAATGCCCTAAAATGACCAAACATGATTCAGGTTCACTGGGACAGTCTTAAAAGGGTTTTCCAGTGAAGTAAAACACACTAACACATTACTCCTAATTTACGCTTGCCAATTACTACCCAACTCGCAAGAATTATGATTCTTACTGTATACTGCAAAGTATTATGACACCAATGAGGCAGGCAGAGATGCAGGGAGGCATTTAGAAACAAAATGCAGGAGGGTACAGAAAATGTATATATGTAAACCTAATTTTAACTGCTTCCAAGTTTACCTTCTAATGCTATACATTTGCACTGAACCACAGCATTACAACAAAGCATCAACATAGTCAAAACTTACCAGAGCATGCAAATCTTCTCCTATGACCTTCCTCTGCTTTCATGACAACTGTGAGCTCAGTGCTTTTCAACCTCAGAATTTCCTACCACGCATCACTTTTTTTTTTAAATTAATCAGTTACGCCCTTGCAGTTTGTGTTGTGCAGAATTCCAGCTCCAAGTCGGAGCTCTTGAGAAACGCAAGACATTCTGAGTAGCAATTAGGGGTTGGAGAGTCATTAACTAGGTTCTTTTTTCTACTCAAAATTCCAACACTTCGCAGTTCCCAACTGAACACAACAATAGGTGGTCGTATGATTTAACCATGGCCCGCACCATGGCAAAGTGATATGTGTAAGGTAGAATAAACTTGGTTCTTTGAGGTCTCCTGAGCAATTTGAATTCTTCTTCGCATGCGAGTACCTGTTGTGTAAAAGAAAGCACAAGGAAAAGGGTAATGCTCATGCAGAAATGAATCCAATCACTGTTACTGTGCTGATAAATGAGTAAGCTTCCTGAGCAAAGAAATGATGTTTGCAAAACTAAATTAGAGTGACATTTAAGAAAACTATTTACCTGTTTATCAAGAAAGGAGCCTGTTCAGCTTTGTTTTGTTCTGTGGAGAACAGACAGCTGTGTTTTCTTTCTTTCCAATGAGAACTCTCCTCTATATTCAAGCTCTCCAGGGTCTTGTTAGGACTTTGGGTGACTATCGTTAGGACTCTTGTCTCGAAGGACACCGGCCATCAGTAGGGGTTGGCTATTGGGGTTTAATGGATGGTTTGCTGCTCTTTCCATACCTACTGCTCTCAATTAGAACATTTCAAATTGCAAATGCCAGACCCTTCTCCTGAGGTTCTATCTGAGATATTACACAGCACTTAATGTTTCTGCTCAGTAAAGTCAGAGGAGAATTATGTCATGCATATACATCCTTTTAAAGGAGGCTCTGAGGACTGCGAGTCTCTAATATGGAAAGGAATATTTGCATAAATGGAGGCCAAATTTAGTTGAACTACTCAAACTGTTTAGGATAAACCAGCTGGTTTATTAATATTTGATCAACCAAATTATTTCCTCATCTTCGGTTCTAATATTAACCTTGCCTTGTTAATATTAACTGCCTTTCTTTGCCCAAAGCTAACATTTCATCTACTGTACTTGCTAGTCATGTTTAACAGTGTATAAACATTGAGACGTTGTATTCTGCTTGCGTATCCTTTATAATGGAATTCACATAACGTCAGGCATTTAAGGTTTAAAACTAGCTAAGTGTATAATAATAATAATAATAATAATAATTAATATTATTATTTTCCAATACATGAACCAAAACTGGACAAAAGGTTTATATAAAGTCCCGATCAGTGTTGAAGATTTTCCAGTCCTCTGAATAACAACAGATAATATTCCTCAAATACATTTTCAAACAGAAAAACAAAAGAGCCAATATAGCAACACCAGCATTGACCAATAACTCAGTAGCTTACTGGACAAACGAATGCTGAATTGCTGCGCCAATACAATGTTCTTGTTCTTGGGATTTCAGTGTACACAAGGTTACTATTATTGGTAGGATTTGATGATAAATAACATTTTTGGTGGTTTTGGTACTAGTCCAATGTAGTATTTAGATCAGTGTAATAACTTTTTTAAAAAGACGGCTGTGTTTTAATTACAATTGAGTCTATCTTTTGATTTATAAGGGGTTATTACTGGATAGTTTTGTGTCCTGTTGGAATAAATAGCTATAAATGGTTAAAGAAAAGGTGGGAAGACCGATTGTGTTAGATAATGAAAAGGGGAGGATGGCGATATGAGATGGAGATATGATGATATCTATCCTTTTAAAACTATCCAGGTCAGACATGTACATTATCCTGTCTTGCTCTTCGGTGTTTTCTGTAAACGTTTTAAGTAGTTAACATGATGTTTTCTCAAACCAGAACAAAAGTCTTGGGTATTCATTGCTAGTCTCAAATTGCTTGGAAATGGTGCTAACCCCTTTATTCACACGCCAAAATAGGGTCATTTCCTGTTGTTGATGTTGTTGTTTGTTTGTTTGTTTTTTTAAACAAATTCAAGTCTTACTCTTCCAAAATGTGAGCTGTGCACACCAATGATTACTCTACTTAAAAGAAAGGACAGCTGTGTACCAAAATAGATCATTTTACTAAATAAATTGTGATAGAACTGTTTCTACCCTGTAGCTGTATTTTATTATTTCCTTGCTGGAACACGATGTTTTAATGGTAATAGTGTTTGGGTTGTGATTTCCCAAATACTTGGCAACGGTACGTCGTAAGTTCCAGCTCGCTGTAAACAAGTCCCGAGGTGACACATCTGTTCACGACACTGAGACAGAGAGAGCTCAAATTTCATATGCAGATGCATCATTTGAACTTATTAGCTTTCTTTATATGAAAGTCAGACCACTAGAGGAACCAGAACAAACAAAATGTGTGGAGTCACTTGGATTACTTTTACGATGCCTTTGTGAATGATTTGGTTAGTTTAGAATGTTTTGGTTTCATTAAAAATGTCTTCATCTGTGTTCCGAAGATAAATGAAAGTCTTATGGGTTTCGAACGACGTGAGGGGGAGTAATTGATGACAGAAGTTTTATTTTTGGGTGAACTATCCCGTTAAGAAAGGGATGCTTCCTACCAAATCACCTGCTACCTTCTGTCATTCCTTGGGGTCCTTGGGGAACACTTATGAGTAGACTGCTTGACATGAATTTTAATGTCTTAGAATTCATAACTGTTTTGTTGTTTGTTTGTTTTTTTAATAAAAAGAAAAATCTTTCTCTATTCACACTTTTTATTTATTTATTTATTCAGAGAATAGACACGAGTTTAACTGCTAAAGATGTTTCCAATTAATGAGAGAACGATTTCATCACATTTACTTCCCAATATTCTGGAATCTAATAAAACAAATTTATGGACAGAAAGTCAGGAGTCAACGTTTCAGAAAATGTTCCCTATATGCCTAGTCCTGCTAACGTACACTTTCCCCACATAAATTTCCCCACATTCTGTACATCAATCATTTCATCAAGTCTTTCAATATTTCTATGAAATCCAAGAATAGTGATCATACAGTAAATACACTTTACCTTTAAATCAACAACTCAGATTTCTTTGAAATCCTCATTGACGGCTCTGTTCTGCTCTGTTGCGTCGTCACAGCTGCATGTTCTTAAACTTCGTCCAGCTTTGTATTTTCTGCAAGAGTAACGAATGTTGACCTCAGACTCCTCCAGTTTATTTTTTAAAGCATCTATTTTCTTACTGAACTTCCAAATTTTGTAAACAGTTACAAAAGAACATCCTGTAACTTCCTCTTGTCACATAGATGCCTTTACGTGCAAACACAGATCATTCACGCTTGTCCTTTCTCGCTCTCAGTTCTCGTCGAACGTCTGAGTCAAGCGCTGCATATGTAGATTTGCATCTCATTTTCTGAACTCGTTCCAATCGTTGCATTTACAGGTGACTCAGTCGGGTGCAAGCTTCCTGTCAGCAGCGTGAAAAACGTAACGTTTATCATCAAGAATAAATCCGCTAAGATTGGTCTTGTCTAACAGTTAAATCTTACAAAATTTGTCAACCTCCGAGGCTTTTGTATCCTTCAAAAAGGCAGGTGCTTTCATTTCGGCACATTAGGACACGGTGATCAAGAAAAAGTGCAGTTTTTTTTTCTGTAGAACAGCACGGCCCGGACAGTAGTTCCGGCTCGAACATGGACGAAAGGTTTCTATTAATGCCTGCTTTTTATTATGTTATTGTTTCTGTAGTAACAGCTGATACACAGGGACGTGTACGGCGTACGCTCCGCGTAATCGAGAACGACTAATAAAAAGTGTTGTTTAAGAAAGAAAAATGTATAATCGCTGAGAGTTTTTGTTAGGAAACATTTATTTAAAGCGCACCTATTATAGTTTTGAAAGGTACCTAATTTTGTTTTAAAGGTCTCAAACGATAGATTTACGTGCATCCAAGATCAAAAAACACTTTAATGTGCTCATAATTTAAACTGCAGAATTAACTCCCCCCCCCCAGTGTCACAAACGACTCTTTCAATGATCCATTCTAAAGGATTCGCTTTAAACTCCTCCTTTCAGAGAGCATACTCTGCTCTGATTGGTCTACTGTTGTCAGCGAGCAGCCGATGAAGACCAGAGGCGGGGCTTTTTGTTACAAACCTACGTAGGTTAGTACAGGAAGTAAAGTCTGGAATCACTAACGACTCGTTTCAGCTGTTCAGAATCGCGTCCTTCTTTTGGTAGTCCATAACTCAATAACGTTTGTCGTGCGCTTTGATTTTTGAAACTTTACAGATGTTTTTTACATTCACAAACAGCTCTATAACACACTACATGAAAGGGAATATTTGAAAAAACATAATAGGTGCACTTTAACATTTGTGGAAGGAGTCTCAGGTGTCAGCACTTTGTAACAGTAAGTTTCGCAGCATGGGAAAGTCTTCAGGACAGATGAGGTTACATTTCCGACATTTTCTCTGTAAAATGAAAGGCTGTGTTTTGGGAGAGAGAGCGAGAGATACATACACAGCTGACAAAAAAAAAAGGTCCCCAGGACGTTCCCTAAATGGCCTCCAAGAATGTCCCCAGAACGTCCATGTGTAGGATCACGGGACCCTACATGTAGACATTCACAGGACACCCAGCGGCCATACGGGACGCTTAGGGGACTTTCGCTGAAATGAACACATTCAGTAGTTACGATTTGATATCCTCTGACGTCTGCCAGCAAACGTTATAAACCGGACCAAATGCGGACCTAAGTGGACGTTCGCAACGTCCGGGGGACGTCCCCTGTTTGCTGGGTATGCTGGTGAGGGAATGACTGTTTACCGCAACTATTACAGGAACTAAACTGTTGGATTGTTTCCTGTTTTTCCATGATTATTTTCAGTTTTGTAATATATTCAGATTTTATGATTAATGGATACATGATTTATTCAATTTAAGATAAATTCAGTTTAATGTCATTACTTCTGATGTACACGTGTCTGTTCCTTAGCTCATAACATTCTGCCCTTGCCCATGATTTATTTATTTATTTTTTTTTTTTCCTATCTTAAACATGGACATTATCTCTATGGTCTTTCATGTCCCTTCTTAACTGTACACGTCAGTATAAAAAGCCTGCTGTGTCCAACTTTTGTTTAGAGCAGGGGTGTCCAATCTTATCCGGAAAGGGCCGGTGTGGGTGCAGGTTTTCATTCCAACCAAGCAGAAGCCACACCTGAGTCTACTGAAACCTAAGCTCAGCTGATTAAACAGGTGGAATCAGGTGTGGCTCCTGCTTGATTGGAATGAAAACCTGCACCCACATCGGCCCTTTGTCTCTAAGATTGAACACCCAACGCAAAGGTTGTCTTTATGCACACAATAAACCATCTCGTTTTATTATATTTATTATAACCCAGAGCTGGATCCAGAAAGATTTACTACTATGGACCTAACACAACATTAAATGTAACTATAAACCATTAAATGCACAACTTTTTGTTCATTAATATAATTCAATTGACACACGTAGTAATCTTGGTAAATTGCCATTGAATTAGTGGAATAAAACACTCCAGATTGTGCATTTCTATTAAAAACAATAATCCACTTCACAGTAGTGCTCTGTTTAGATTATTTTCATATAACAGCACGGTATGTTAGATTACTCCTTACATAATCTACGCTCTATCTTTAGACCAATGGTCACCAACCCTCTTCTTGAAGACTTTAGCTCCAACCATAATCGTACCCACCTGACCATCTGATCATCACCTTAAGAAGTTCTTGCTCAACTAAAACAGGTGTGTTTAGATTCTGTCTGGAGATGAAACCTTCAGGAAGGTAGAGCTCAAGGAAGAGGATTGGTGACCGCTGATGTCTTCATGGTATAATCTAACACAGTGTGTTATAGAATTCGGCCAACGTTTCATCGGGATGATCTCATACGGTGCGACAAGTAAGTCAATATTTTATTTCTAAAGCACATTTAAAATAACCTCAGTTGATCAAAGTGCTGTACATTGAATATTTAATTTTTTTTTTTTTTTAAATAGACAAGATATTAAAAAAGAAACAAACAAACAAAAACACTGACTGAGAAGACACGGATTAAAAATGAATAATCTTATTATTAAGACCACTGGAATCATTCTAAATCCAGCTTTACATTGGTGAGGATTGTATAAGAAGTGGAGTGTGGCCATTAAGGTTTGAGGGGAAAAGCTCAGTGATTGGAGCTCATTAGTGTGTACAGCTGATCGTTATTGTTGGCTGTGTTGGGGAAATTTCCTGAAAAGAACAAACTGTACAAGAAGTGGACGATGTCAAAAGAATCAATGACTTCTGAGTAGTCTTTTCGAAAAGAGGCTTTGGAGAGATTTGAAACTATTTGAAATGGTATATTGAAAAGCAAGAAGGGACGTGTTCAATGAAGCGGGTTTTCTGAAGCTGGCTGTAATATTGATCTTATTTCAGATGGCAGCTCTGATATTATGTTGTCTGCTTGTACTTTTTTTTATTTTGTTATGATGTCTATAGCGCTATAAATAAGTAATTCTGCAAGTATGTGTTTGGGAAAGTTGAAATAAATGTTAAAGTATTGTTGATTTTTTTGGGGGGGAGGGGGGGAAACCCCAAAGAATCATTTTAACATGGCATACATGAGACTGGAGAAAAAACCTGACTTGTCAGTGGGGATAAAGTGCTTTTATGTCTAGGTAAACACTAGTGCTGAGTGATGAATCCCGGCTGTTTTCAGTGAGTCAGATCACTTTGCCTCAGCTTGCCAATAAGCCCTGACTCTTTCAACTCCCAAAGGATTCGTTGCCATATTTATTTATTTTTCCCCCCCTAACCCAGACAGCGTTTGTGATGTGGTGAAGATAGCTATTGATTGATTGGTGTCATCTATTTAAATGATTTGTTAAATCAGCAAAGGGTTACAAATATACATGCAATAACCATCCCTGTGTTAATGGTACTGCATCTGATGTGTCTCTGCTTCATTTACACTTCTACTGATCCTCACCTTCCCTAATACACACACTAATTCAGTATGAACATGCTGCCTTAGACACACAGCTAAGAGCCGTATAGTACACGCACCTCATCATTCATGAACGGCTCGGATGTTGAAAGAAGGTTTCTATGGAAACCTTTCACTGCAGCAGCGTCTATTTAAAAATGGTTCAGTCGGATCTCAATTCACTTAAAAGAGCTGACTTGTTTGTGAATGGAGCATCAGTAAAGGAGGAGTGTCCCTGTGCATCTAATGTTGAGTCATTTCCACATGTCATTTGGTGGAAAAATCTCTAACTGACTATATCATGTAGAACCAAACATGTAGAATGTATAGAAAACAACCAAGCTGTTAATCTTTATGTATTCAAGCCGCATAGTGATAACATGCAGTGTTTTACCAGTCAAACAACTTGTGACCTCCCACCGTGGCCCTGTGTGTGTGGAGTTTGCATGTTCTCCCCGTGCTGCGGGGGTTTCCTCCGGGTACTCCGGTTTCCTCCCCTAGTCCAAAGACATGCATGGTAGGCTGATTGGCGTGTCCAAAAGTGTCCGTAGTGTATGAATGGGTGTGTGTGATTTGTGCCCTGCGATGGATCCGCACCCTGTCCAGGGTGTACCCCGCCTCGTGCCCGATGCTCCCTGGGATAGGCGCCAGGTTTCCCCGTGACCCTGAAAAAGATTAAGCGGTATAGAAGATGGATGGATGGACAGCTTATGACCTACAGATGCAGATTGTGGATGTGTTAGATCAGGTTGCGTGAAGACGGAGCTGCTCCGAGTCTTCAGCTGTGTCTTATTAACGTTTCACATTCCTGTGAGATGACCTAGAATACCGAATATACCTGGGGTCCGAATGATTTTTAAGTCTCTCTCTAACTGGACGTTTAAATGGTTCATCGTGAATCGCAGCATGTCCTGACCACTTTGGTGGCGTCTTTACATATTGTACTGTAGTTGAATCTGTATTAAATGCGGTCAAAGCTGCAATGTTGGTGTATGCGAGTCGGTGGAATCAAGCCTAAGCACTGCTTTTAATTAATGAATTTGAGCTTGTATCCGGCGTATTTTCAGCTGCTCCAGGCTCTAACCCCAACCCTGCTCCACCTAAGCCTAATCTCATTCCTCCATCAATGATGGTTTAACCTCTCCTCTATTCCTTCCTCCTAAAGTTGATTATTCTCCCAGAACGGCACATCCTGAGGTGTTTTCAGTCTTTATATCTTAATGTTGTGGGGTGTCCACAAAACATTACTTCCTTTTATCACTTGCATTACAGCAGCTAATAATCAGCCGTTCCATTACTTTCTCATGAAATGAATAAGACGGAGGAAAAAAAATCTAGCTCTAGTTACTGAGAAACTGCAAAACACAACACACTCGCACATCCTTTAAACTCTCAGGGGTGGAAAAACTTCAATGAAGGTCTTTATGTCTGACTGTTCCAAAGCACTGACACTGGAGACTCCTTCCATTAACATTTACATATCGTTACTGTAGAAACAATAACATGAGAATGTGCACATTTAATATAAGTGAAAATATCTTGAATATACTCAGATGTATCTATTTCCTAGTATAAGAGTACAATAAACCAAATATAAGATTATTAAAGCTGTTTCTAGATGTATTTGACTATTTTTAAGCTTTAAATGTTCTTATTCTGTAACAATATATACTTGTTGCATCTTTCTAGAAATGAATACTTAAAGTTAGCAAAATAATCTGCAAAATAATAAAGAACCTGACTATTTCAAGCTTAAAAATAGTCAAATACGTTTAATAATCTTATTAGAGCTGATGAGCAGAACACAGTTGTAAGTAGCTGTGATAATATTAGTTAAATATTTTTTAACAATCACTTGAAATGAAGTGTATTTATTTGCTTCCAAGTTATCAGAGGGTTTTGTACTGTAGCCAAACGGCTGCACGAGCGAATGACTTGTACTCGAACGCACTGAAAATCAGCTCAAGTTGTTGTTGTTGTTGTTGTTAAACAGGTGTGTATTAGTTTGATGGAACACCGTGTCTAATCGTTGTCATCATGTGTAATTTTTGAATCTTGGTGAGAACTGCTTTCCTTCAGAGTGTGAGTAGGTTACATGTGGATTGATGGGAGAATTAAGGAAAGTCACTTTGAGGACACTGATTCAGACCTTTCGAGTTTAGTTCTGAAATGCCCTAATGGGGAAAAAGTTCCAGACTGTAAAAGCACTTTTATGACCAGTATTTAAGTCGTGAAGATTGAAGTAGCCCATCAATGACATCTGGTGGACAAGCGGGTAAAGAGCAGCTACTACTAAAGCGATTTATTTAATACTAGGTACTATTCATGAGGCTGTGTTGTCTATTAAATATTTCCTTACACCTATTTAAAAACACGTACATTTGTTCAAAGAGATAAAAGCTAACAATTCTATTCAAATACAGCGTGTCCCAAAAGTCTCCATGCATAGGGGAAAGAACAGTTTTTTTTTTTTGTTTGTTTGTTTGTTTGTTTGTTTTTAAAAAAGCACAATGTTTCTTCCAAAATTTTTCAAACTTAGTTTATATGTTTTAGATTCAGATAGGCTTTAAGAACGCCTTTGACAAAAGAAGAATGTATCGAAATCAATCTCAGGGCTGGGCCGGGAAGCTGGCAAGGTTGTGACGGAGTTGAACAGGAAACATGGCTGTCAAACTGTGAGCCAACTTGGGAGAGACGATCGTGTGTGTGATTACAAAGAAATGGCTATCATGTAGAGGGCGCTTTCTAAATAAAGTTAGATTTTGCTAAAAAAGTGTTTATTTTCTCCTTGTATGGAGATTTTTTTTGGGGGATACCCAGTAGATTATTACTATTCATAGTATTCATATCTAAGTAACGACAGATTGCACAAATGAAAACCTACCTATGAGGCATCTGGCTTGTGTTTTGTTATTTTTAGTTGCAGATTTTCAGTTCTCGTGACAGTCTGAATGTCCTGATAATCATACGATGGCTTTGTGAAGGTTACAGGGTTGGGACTTTTTTAGATCTAATTTTCTGCATAATGATTTTGTGATTAAGGTGTAGATCTCCAGTTTAAATATTCCAGTTTAGTTATATCAATGCTACATCGCACTCACAAAAAAAAAAAAAAAACCCTACTATTGAAGATGCTTATAGAGAAAGCACGTCCTTCTGTCTGAGGATTTCTTTCCCTGGAAGATTAAAATAAATGGTAGCCAAGAGACCTACACAGCTACTCCCCCGCCATCCCATCCCCCCCATCCCCCTGCCACACCTTCTCAGAGTGAGAAATGATGTGTTAAATAAGAAAGAAAGGTGTTTTAAGTGGAGGATGCAGGGTTACACAGTTCTCTGTTCCATTTATACAGTGACTTGAGGAAGGTAGAAGCTTGCTGTTCTCAAACTCTTGATCAGATTGAGTCGAGGATTGCAAACTGGACCGTGAGATTTAATTCGCAATCCATGCTTTCGGTCTAACTGTGGTTTTATAATTTGCTGCATTCTCTATGAGGCAAGAGAGTGAGGAATTTGTGACTATCGTACTGATAGTCAGATCCAGAGATCAGATACAGCTGTCAGTAGGTTGTGACGATAATCTGTTAATCACAGCAGATCCAGGGTGAGCTACATCTGAGTGTTTGAAAGAGAGAGAGCCTGAAGTTAACCTTTAATCCCCTGATGGTTTAGATCCTATAACACTAGTCCACCAAGTTGCACTGCTGAACATTTTTAGAAAATATAAGAAAAATCAAGTAGTTGTATAGTAATGTCTACCTTCTTTTCATAATCGGGCTTCTTCAGCTCTCAGTCCAACCCCAGAGTCCTTTCCACTTGGTACCGGTTAAAATGATAGCATAGGGATGACCCTTAAATAAAAGGGCTTTTAACCCTTTCTCACAGTACAGTGGCATTCCTTTCCACCGGAAATCGACTTATCTGACATTTTTTCAATCAGTATAAACAAAAACACATTGCAAATTCTTAAAGCCCTGAGTGTCTACTTTCATATGAGTCATTAAGCATTACTGTGGAGTGTGACATCAGTAATAAATTCTGGTGGGGGGAAAAAAATAGAGGTAAAGTGCTGTGAAAAAAGTATTTGTTCCATCCTGGTTTCTTCTGTTTTTGTGTATATCTCATACTAAATAGTTTTAGATCTTCAAATGAAATACAATAAAACTAAAGCAACCTGAGTAAACACACAATACAGTTTTTATTTATTTATTTATTTTTTTTGTTGAAGCAAAAAAAGTTATCCAACACCTATTACCCATGTGAAAAACTAATTGCCCCCTTAAACTTAAAATCTGGTTGTGCCACATTTAGCAGAAATAACTGGAGATCAGTCTTTCACAGCACTGTGGTGGAATTTTGGCCCACTCTCCTTTGCAGAACTGCTTTAGTTCAGCCACACTGGAGGGTTTTCAAGCATGAACTGCCCATTTTAAGGTCCACAGCATCTCAATTGGTTCAAGTCAGGACATTGACTAGGCCACTCCAAAACTTTAATTTGCCTATTTTTGAACCATTCAGATGTGGACTTACTCCTATGCTTTGGATCATTGTCTTAATCCAATTGCGCTTGAGTTTCAACTTACGGACTGAAGACCGGACATTCTCCTTTAGCATTTTCTGGTAGAGAGCAGAATTCATGTTTCC
>JANDJT010000199.1:20872018-20883123 GCA_024331685.1 Stegophilus panzeri | reverse complement strand
AGCGCTGGTGTATAGTATAACTGGTGTATAGTGTAGCGCTGGTGTATAGTATAACTGGTGTATAGTGTAGCGCTGGTTTATAGTATAACTGGTGTATAGTATAACTGGTGTATAGTGTAGCGCTGGTGTATAGTGTAGCGCTGGTGTATAGTGTAGCGCGGTGTATAGTGTAGCGCGGTGTATAGTGTAGCGCGGTGTATAGTGTAGCGCTGGTTTATAGTATAACTGGTGTATAGTATAACTGGTGTATGGTGTAGCGCTGGTGTATAGTGTAATGCTGGTGTACGGTGTAGCGCTGGTGTACGGTGTAGCGCTGGTGTATGGTATGCTCTAGAATTTAAGCTCCACATACAGACACGTGTGCGTGGGAACGTTCAGACAGAGGTGGGTTCTGCTGCTGGAGCATCTGAGCCAACTGCTGCTGGTGGGACTGAAACTGCTCCTCCGTGATCCCACCTACACAAAGGCAGACAGTTAAGAGTGAATAAATATCGATTGTTACAGCAATGTGTTTATAAAAATAAAAAAAAATAAATAAGTAAATTTTAAAAAGATGTCTTTGTTCACATGAAACCTCAACTGCAAGGGTTAGATTCTGGTATCTAGATAAGCAGATCAGAGGCCCGAAATGGTTTTCAAGTCTACATACACTCACTGATATTAGCATGATATTTATACCTTCCATCTGATCATTTCATCTAGAATTCAAAATTAAGTTTTGATCAAGTTACCTTTTTTATTTTTTATTTTTAAACTGTACAGAATGGTGGCAGAATGAAACAACTGAAATCACTTTGCATCACCACTAGATGGCACAAGGGGACTTTGAATAGAACTACTCGGTCTATTTAACTGGCTCTGTAGACCAGCTTGGCCTCATGCTACAATCACTTTAAAAAAATAAATAAATAAATAAATAATAATTAAAAAAAAAACCTACATCAATAATATCAGATGATTTCCTGATGAATAGAAAGCAATTTAACGAGCATGTTTACACTTAAACCAAAAAGCTCATGGTTGCACACCTTAAAATAAAAAGCCTGTGTATAACCCCACCTAAACTGCCGTTTCTCAAACTATTGGTGACCGTCGTTCCTCCTCCTCCTTTCCTGTTGTCCTGAAGAGCATCCGGTCTGCTCTCTTCCTTTCCGTTTTGGCTGAGGGGTCGCGGGCGAAAGTATCTCCACCTGCAGGACTGGATGTCGTTAAGGAGCTGAGCCAGAGAGCGCTGAGGCTTTGCCCGGGCCGATACGGGAACGTGCGTGTTCGTCTGCGTGTCCGTGAGCACGGGGAGGGAGTCAGACGGGCTGACCGTGTCAGGGTCCAAGTGCCTGAGGACTCGGTCCAGATCTGACGAGGTTCGGTCGAGCAGCACTCTACGGCAGCGTTAGAAAGACTCTGGTCAGGTTTCAAGCAGAGCAACATGGAGAAAGTACCGAGCGCTTTATTAAGCATTTTAATCTCTCATATTAGCAGAGGGGAAAAAGCCATCTTTAAAAAAACCCTAGTTCTCCATCAGCGTTGTTAAATACAGAACAGGGTCCGTGTTGGTCCCTTCAGTCCGGCACTGTTTCAGGCACCCAAGTGCTGTTATATTCTAGGATAGTAAAAATGTTGCGACATTTGGTATGCTTGTGGTGTATGATGAATTTGACAGTCAGTCAGTTTCCCCCATTTTTTGCACAATTACACCATGCTGGTAATGATGTTCTAGGTACTTTACCTTCTGCCCTGCGCATTTATCATACTGCACTGAAACTTTAATCTTCTGCCCTGATCCTAGAGGCACGATATTTCATTCCACCATGCATACACAGAGACGTGGAAATAAAACCCGTCTTACTGATGGATGACACAAGCACTTTGTGCATAAATAAAGTTTATAAGGTATCACATGACTGGTGGGTGTAAGAGCAAAAATGGTGTGAGGAGGAGGAGGAGGAGGAGGAGAGCTACCTGCCGCCGCGGCCCAGGCGTCTGCGTGTCACTCCGACGCAGCGGCGTGGCACAGACAGAGCTGTGAGGGAGTTTCTCTGACACAGAGCATCCATGCCTTCCAGACGTGGTACAGAGGGGCAGCTCTTATCCGTCAGGGGCTACACACAGACACGGTGTGAGGTGTTAAGACACGTTATCTAGTTCACTCGTGTGGCGTGTGTGTGTGTGTGTGCGCGCGTGTGTGTGCACTTGTACGTTTAATCAAATCCTCTCCCGTAACGCATGCTTGTGTGTCAGAATAATGAAAAGACTTCATTATTAAAAGGTTTATTACAATGAGCGTGAGACTCACAGCGAGGTAATGGCAACCAGCTCGACGTCTGAAAACAAAGCCTCCGTCAGGGTCGTTCTCCTCGTCCGGCTCAGATGATGGAGACTGGTAAAGGGGGGAATAAAAAAAAGCCACAGATGTTACCTTTAACGCCATGGTTAACTTCACAGCAGCACCGCCGTTAGTCCGATATCGTCCAAAATTTGTGCAGCATGCTAAGTCGTGTCCTCGTGACTGCTTACCAGAGGGTTTTCCTCCTCGCCAGAGCTGTGAAAGTCGTACTGTTTGATGTCGGCCTTGGCGATGGCATGCTGGCGCAGCGGTTCCAGCTTGGGTCTGCGCGTGTACTTTTTATGCCCCCGGACAACGTCGAACTGAGGCTCGATCTTGACTGGAAAGTGGTGCGGGTGGTGCTTAGGCACGGACTTGTGGGTCTAAAGATAAAGGAGTGAGAAGTGAGTATCCTGATATTCTCACGACAGAGTATATATCCGGGTCCGTCCACAGACGTTCGGAATTACTCTCGGGCTAATGGAAACTACTTTTTTTTTTTTTTTTTTTTCCTCGTTCCTGCGTTCATAATTAATGCCGCTAATGTAATGCATCTTCAATCCAAAAGTATTAGTGAAGCCGTAATGGCGCTGTATTAAACATTAAACAGGATATCGCAGGTGGTTAAGAATAACACGCCTCAGGACATGCTGTTATCAGAAAGTAATCAGTGAAGGGGTGGTGTGATACGGAAGCCACTTTCCACCACAGCACATTTATTTTAGTTTTGTTTTTTTAAAGTAATTGTGACTTAATATCCATCTGATAATGTTGCGATTCTGACTTCTTTTTTTCCTCTCGCAATTTAGACGTCCACTGAATGCAGTGCATGTCTTTTAATTAATCCTGCCAAGCTGAGTGTTCTTCTTACTGTAGCCTGTTTTAGAGATGCTTTGCGTTCTTTGTAATTCACTAAATGTCAAGTGGATGTCTAAATTAAAAGGTGTATAGTAGGATAAAAGGTCAGAATTGTGAGAAATGAAGTCAGAATTGCGAGATGTAAACTTGTAATTGAGAGAAAAGTCAGAATTTTGAGATATAAACAAATGGGCTTCCATAGCGTGAGGTCCTATTTATTTTCCCAGCAATTTTCTGACAATTCAAATTCATATTTATTAAAACGACGACGAGCAGCTGGACGCCGCTGTCGGAGCTGCTGTTACGGAAAATCAAATCGACACCTTCCGACCAATCGGCTCGACGATCCAGACGGCGCTGTGATTATTTCTCCTACAGTGTTGCCGTTATTGCTTTCCACTGTCAGGAGACAAGCGTGCTTCCCGAGACAGAAATAAGACTTCACCTTAATTTTGTTTTCTGCTTTATGCCTGTTCCCATTGGGTAGACATATTGGAGCTGGGTAGACTGTTTTCTCTGCCAGTGGTGCTGAGACCTCGTTTAAAACGTCTCCGGAGAAATCGCTCATTTGGTACCTGCGAAAGCAATAGCAAGTCAGTCACTTGTTCAGAAACACAACACTGGTTTGGCCAGTAATAACAACCTGAATCCTCAGGGTTTCAACTGTTTCTTTGGTCTCTTTCCTCAACTCATGCACACAAACCCATGTTAAAACACACGTGAGCTTTGCTTTTTTTCTTTGCACGTACCTCTTCTCTACCACCTCCAGTGTGAGGTGCAGCAGCTCTCTCTTGCTCTTTTCCCTCTTCTTAACCATCTCTAGGATGGTGATGGCTCGGCTGAACTCCCGTCTCAGCTTTAGCATCTTTTCGTAGGACGCCTCGTCGTTTTTACGGTTCTGCAGGCACAAAGTCGACACATCAGTCGTCATAAGTCTCTGCCTTATGACAAGCAGGAAGCTCCTAAACATCTGCATGCTCTGCTGCTACAGGGCTCCTGCACTTTTCCTTTCCAGGAAACGATGGTCTGGATGATTTTTCCAGGCTTCTGATGTTCAATCTTATTTCTATTTCTAAAGGTAACGGTCTAAACACCTAAACATAATTGTGAAGATTGTGTGAATGTCTAATGGATTTCAAATCTTAGTCTTTTAAGTCTATTAGCTTGACTTTTTCTGAATTTACATCCTTTTCCCACTCTTATACATGACACAAACCGCCAAGAAGTAAAATGTTATTGTTCAGAGTGTGAGGTTACCTTCCGCGTCTGCATCTTCTCTGTGCGCCGGCGGAAAGCCACGTAGGCGTCGTTGTTGGTGGAGCCGTCGCGCTTCTCCTGCCTGATCTGTGGGATGAGCGAAGGCCCGCGGCAGTTCTTCCTCTTCCTCACCCAGTAGTCGTACACGGACTTGAGCAGGTAGTCATCTTCGTTCAGCAGCAGCTTGGCCTCCTGCAGAGTCACCAGCTACAAAATGGAGGCAAAGATACAATTACTAATGTTTTGGAAGATTAAAAAATATCTTATTTCTGCCCGCTTTGTTTTACTTTCAAAGCTTTAAAGCTTTAGTTGTACTGTGTGTTTTCTCTCTGTACCGGTGTTATTGTGGAGAGGTGCGAATTGTTTGCCCAGCAGGGGGCTCACACCCCTCCCTTTTCCCATCGCCCTGCTCACCCTCAGCTAAACACAAGCCCTGTTTTACACTAGTGCGTTTTCGGTTTAAAACGGCGTTTTAAAATGAAAACGATCCTCGTCCACGCTGGCGTTTCCGCCGTGTTTCAGAAACGGTCTCCGTCCACACGACACGACCGAAAACGCATGTCACGTGACCATTCATGCACATTGGGCATGCGCATACAAGTGTAAACTGGAAGCTGGTTGCTAGTCCAAACCGGCGCTCCATGTAGAGCTACATGTAGGGCTTAGTAGGGTTCACTAGTGTGAACAGGGCCTGAGAGTCACGATACTTTACACACAGAAACCCAACAATGTCCTGACTAGGGTTGTCAAAAGTATCGGTACTTCGGTACAAAGTCAGTGCTAAAAAGAAAAAAAGGTGACGGTAACAGATTTTCATAAGTACCGGTAGTACCAGGTCAACCCGGTACTGACGCGCTATCTGACAGGTGGTCAGTCGGGAACTTTTCATGGGTGCACCGTGGAACAAGAAGACATTGGAGCCAAAGTAGCAGCAGCTCCCCCGGTTACCATGACTACGTCCGAAACCACATACTTACCTACTATATAGTACACGAAATACATGTATCTCTCTCGGTCGCTCATTTTCCGCTTTCGGTGTTGTTAGCGCCAAGTGTGTAAAAGCCACGCCCCTAAAATTGATGTGCGGATAGATTAGCCGTGTTTCAGGAAGAGCGGTTGCTTAACCGTAGTATTTATTCAAGCAGTTCAAGCAGGTCAGTTTAAAAAGATGGTAGCGGTTGCATTATGAATGTTGTAGCATAGTTTAATTCCAGTGTATTATTGCAAGAAAACATCCTCGTTTTTGCTTACTCAATGATTATCATACGCGCGTTTAACGCTAATACGGTCAGGAGTCCTTATTAACCATTTAATGCTTTAACTTTTATTGGGGTAAAATAAATGTGAGGACATGATGGGGTTTACTAATTTTAAACACCAGAGGCTTTTTGATGACCGATATATCTGAAATTTATGTGTTAGAAAATAATAGATGTGTGGCTAGCACTGTTTATGTCTTTAATATCAGTCAGAAAAACATTTCTACTCTTGGCTGGATAACTCGAGTAGCTTTAATAATGATATACTTGAAGTACAGAATGGCATTTTTAAAAATACATTTTATATTGATATTTAACTTTATTAATAGTGTGTTGTTCAATTAGCATGTTTTTGTGTTTTGCTTTGGTACCGTAATTGATACCGAGTACAGTGGAATTTTACTGGTATTGGTACCGACTACTGAAATTTTGGTACCATGACAACCCTAGTCCTGACTAATCTTATAACAGACTTATACAATAATTCATTTGTTTACGCTGCTTGATAAGTCGATTTCCATTGCACTACGCGAGTACAGTGAGAAAGGGAGAAGGCAGGAGAAACATCCTGGAGAAGGCAGCCCTATTAATGACACACTAACCTCGTCCGTTACGATTCGACTGTCCTAATGAGTGAGTCGATTCGTGTGTAAAAGACATCGGTGTCATCTTGAATATCGACATTGCAAAAGCTGAGCTCAGAATCCCATCTTCACTATAGTCAAATAGAGCTAGTGTTTCCTATTATAAGATGACAAAAAACCAAATATACATCCATTCAACCAATTTCTTCTCATTTTTTTTTTTTAAACTTAAAGTTGTTTTATTCTATTGCCAAACTCTGTGCTTTCTAGAAATAAAAATGTATCTAAAAAAAAAAAAAAACAAAACACTTTTTGCGTACAAGTGAGTAAAAATGTCTACAAATAGGTTGGAAAAAATATATAAACAACAATAATTGGCTTACTGTAATCTAGTAATAGGCAATAGTAGCTAAATCTGACTATAATGAAGATATTTCCAAAATTTACTAAGATGTCATTTAATAGAGGTCATTTTTTTTGTGCAAGACGCACAGCCCAAGGTATAAAAGGTGCTGTATAAAGTGGGTTTGGTTACCTGGTTAGCACTGGCTTTCTCCAGCCGGTCCACCACGATCTCGAACTGAAGCGGTTTGAGCTCCATCTTGCGGTTGAGTCGATTGAGCAACGTCTCGTCTTCCGAGTCCATGTCGTAGTCCGGCTGCTCGCTGTCCAGCCCGAACGCTGGTAGACACAGAAGAAGAAGAGCAAGATAACCAACCATTAAATGACTTCAGGCAAGACTTAAATTCATTAAAGTGATGTTTAAAAATGGCATGGTCAATTACACACACACGCACGCGCGTGGAACAAAAAGGCCCTAAAATATATCTCCAGTAACATTTTGTTCTCAGTAGAAAAAGCGCATAAAAGAGCAGAGAACCGGGACTCACGCTGGATGTGGATGAGCTGTTTGGGCTGACGGAAGTCTCCTTTGTACAGACGGTCGTAGTAGGTGATGCTGCCTTGGGCCTCGGGCACCGGGATGACCATGCTGTCCTTCTTCTCCCTGAACACCTGCTGGGCACAGATGGCTCGCTGGAGATGGTGCTCCTGTGGGAGAACGGCTTTCCATGTTAAATAAGGTCTTAAATTGCGTCGTCGACGATGTGGTAAAAACTGTTCTAGTATTTCTCCTTCTTACGGGAGGAACTGATTCTAAACTGCAAATTCATTTTAAACAACAAGACCAGCAGTGGGTTTGGTTTCATAGACCTTCCTTCATTATGACAAATAACAATAAATACATTTATTTATTTTAAATCGCCAAATGGTGCATGTTAAAATATTAACGTGAGCCCTGATATACACACCGTCTTCTCCAGATCTGACGTCTGAGAGGATTACGGCAAACGTTTGCCTTCTTTATTCTGGAAGGTTTTCAAGCCTTCGCGTTGATTTCGTGTTTACGTTTTGAACGCGTCTTACCTTGCTCGTTTCGTTTTTTTTTTTTATTGGTACAGAAAGTGTAAACGGTTAAGGGTCTGTGTTACTGAGCAGAAGGTTAAAAGTTCAAGTCCCAGCGCTGCCACAGTTGGGCCCTTGAGCAAGGCCTTTAACCCTCCTCTCTGCTCCGGGGACGCTGCGTCACGGCTGATCGCTGATGTACATGTGACAGAATAAAGGCTGCTTCTAATCCAGAAACCATGGAGGATGAAAACTTGCATAATAAGCATGTTATATTACACTGAGATACAGTGCATCTTATGTAATGTACCAGAACAACATGGGGGGGAGAAGAAAAACTCGCTCTGCTGATCTCCATCATGAAATGTCAAGGTGATTTTGTATTTATATTTAGCGCAGGTGAAATTCTGCCTGCGGGGAATGGCTACGAAGGCTCTATAGACGTTACATAATTTGCGTTGGTGTGATGCAACGTAATGAACAGAACGATTAAGTCTGAAACACTCATTACGGCATTATTGCACATTACAATTAAACAATGTTATTGGCACCTAGTGGCTCTGGAAATTTCAGCACAGGGATTTTAATATTCAGGTCGGCCCGTTTAAACGTTCGCTCAACGGAGGAAAAAATAAAGAAAGGACACAGACCCAGCCGGGTAAACTAAAGCTGACGAAAACCGATGCAACGTCTGACCTACAGTATAGTCGGTCTGGATTAACAGCAACCCCAAGGCTGTCGTATTAAACTGAATCCCAATCATGCTCAGTGTTTTTGACAGAAGAGATTAGAAACAGTTGTTGAGAAGACACAAAACAACACGTCGTTCGGGACAGTATATTTAAGGAAGCCAGCTACAACATAAAAGATATTAGCTGGTATAATTCTTAGGAAATTTCAGCTTGTTTTCCCTCAACAAATCCCTGTCAAACATACTACTAGCACCATATAAGGATCTGAAAAGAAGAACCCTAGACACAGGATTAAAGCACCACGAGGAATTCACAGGCGGCTGTTTACGTTTTCAGAGTCCGTACAGATCATTACTCGCTGCACCATTCTCGGGGTTCGTTCATGATTGCTGGAACTTTCTGGTGTAATACGAGGCGCTGGTGGTGCAGCCGATCAGGATGAAGACGTTTAAAGGTAACGCAGCGGGGCCTTTTGCCTGCACTTTCATTTCCTTTTCAGCTCTGCAGGAATAGTATGGCCCAACAAGACGGTGAACCACAAAAACTCCGGCCTGTTTCTGCCCACAGGCAGCACTTCCTGAATCTGACAAACACTCGGGCGGTTTTACAAGATGTTTTCTGAGCCGAGTAATACAGATGTGCCTGACAGTCATGCAGCAGGAGTGTCTTGTACATGAGTTATTCTTTTATCCATGCATTGTGTTTAACCTGAAACTCGTGTCTGAGTTACAGATTGTGTTTTACAGCTCTGCTGATATGCACAGGGCATCTAAAGGAAAGTCGGCAAGCTTGATCCAATCACCTTGAGGGTTTCTGTTTATAATAATAAAAATCACTTATGCATCTCGTGCATTTTAAAAGAGCCACAAATACCACAAATTTCCTGTGGAATCCTGTAAAGTGTACAGACTGCGGCTGAATCCCAAATGGATCCCTACTACACAAGTAGTGCACTCAATAGGGTGCACTATACACTATATGTAGCGCACTGACACAAGGAGGAGGAAGTGGGTGGGCTGTTATTTGAACTTGAATCGTATATTAGTTATTTTATTCGAGCAAAATAATTTATACTCGCATTTAAAAAGACCAGTTTGTTGTTTGTTTGTTTTTGTTTGTTTTTTTTTTATAGAAAACTTAGTTAATATTAAACAAAATAATTTAATTAAAAAAATTGGAAATAAATTCTGCTACTGAGGAGGCGGAAGAGACAATGGCGGGGTGTTTTTTTTTATTTTGAATAACGCTAGTTTTTACTTCGTTAGGAAAAACGGGAGTTTAAACACTTTATTTATTTAAAAATACAATTTAAAATAATAGTACAAAAGTGTGCCTGTATACATTTACTTCACACACTACTTTGACAGTTAGCATATTCTCTGTTTATGAGTTGTTGTTAGCCGGTATCGGCGCCTGTGCTACGCAGGACGTGACGTAGTTTTCGTCACTTACGTCGGTTTGCGCGTACGTCACAGCGCAGTGTACTTACGCAGTTTTGCGTACGACATAGCCGAAACGTTTGACGCTATTTGCGTAAACAAGGCAGTGGGAAGGCTGTTTACGCGGCGCACTTTGCGTAAGCGTGATTTGTGAATCCCAGCCGCCCGCTACACACCTGAACCTTATTAAAAATAAATTAGCTTATTAAAAAATGCTTTTAAAACCCCGTCACATACCGATTCCTCTTCTTTCTCCATCCCGGTCGGCATTTGCGGGACCGCTCGGCTGATGGACACGCAGTCATTTAAGTCCGGGATGTCGCCGTTAGAGTAAACGGGAAGAGGTTTGGCGGCGTCTAGCGCTCGCGCTCGGAACGAGAGTTTGCTCATTGTTTTCGCCCCTTTAGAGGGAAAAAAAAACCACACCAGTGAACGCGGAACCAAGTCTGAACTAAACCGAATATTCGCGCAGATTCACCGCCGAGACGACTTTTCTCTGACCGGTCGCGTTCATCGATTTCGTCTCGGTCGAAACGCGGCTGTGAAACCCATTTCTGGCGCGTTTACAGCGACACCGAATCCGCTTTTCTCCGCCGCTGCGCTCTCGGAGCCGCCGCAAACATGGCGGACATTAACCCAGAGACAGCGGCTCGCACAGCAATCCCGACAGCCACCGCGCGCGCCACACGCACGCGCACGCACGCACGCAGGATGGGAGCCGCAACGCTGCGCGCGCACCCTACACACATGCAACATGCAAGCCGAGAAATCTTTAGCAAACGTGTGTGTGTGGTGTTTCTCACAGTGTGAGGAAGATCCGGTTTTAAAAGGATTGTCCTTTTAGATGATGATGATGATGATGAAGAAGGCAAAAATAAGTTCATGTATTCTTTATAAAGTGTGAATCAGAAGCATGGCCTTTCTTTATCCCTCACAGCAAAGTCACACACGTGAATTTCACACATTGATCCCAGTGTGTAACCCCAATTTGTGGCGGTTCTCCCCCCTTTAAAAGTCATGCATTTATTGAATTTATTTCCCCACATTTAGTTATCAAACTGACCGTATTTCTTGTTGTGCACTATTGTTTACATCCAAAAAGTGTTTGCTGTGTGCAAGTTTATCACAGAAATGTATGATCATGGAAGACAAGATTTCTGATATGGCTACTTGATTAATTGCAAACTTTTTCATTCACATAGTAAGATTAAAAAAAAAACAAAAAAAAACATTCCTTTTTTTAAGGTCTCATTATTTCACGTCCCTACAATATATAAGAAAGAAAATTG
>JANDJT010000199.1:20829848-20841272 GCA_024331685.1 Stegophilus panzeri | reverse complement strand
TTACATCCATGTTCCTTTACAACCTTCCCTCTATTTACATCCACTTTCCTTTACAACCTTCCCTCTATTTACATCCATGTTCCTTTACAACCTGTGGAATGCTGGACATCCTGATAAACGACGAAATGCTTATCTTTGGCTAGCCAAAAGCGGTTCTGGAAAGGAGACGGGCTACAACACACAGCAGATAATAAACCAGTGACTCAAGGTATGCTGATATAGTGTGTTTGGAGCTGATTAACACACTCTACTATTTTAATGGTGAATTTTGACATATGCCATTTACTTCAGTTACAGAACGGACGCTACAATTTAAAACAGATTTCATTAATCACTGGACGAGAGTGAGGCGAGCTGACTGACAAGACAACGGCGGAAGCTTTGGTTTAATATAAGCAAGTTTGTCATTGTACTGCTTTGTTCTTGTTGCTGCTTTGTCGTCCAAACCCTCCCCCCTACCCCTACCGATTTTATCGCTGCAAGTCGCTGTACTGTGACGTCGCCAGTAGGTGTTTCTACTGCTGGTTGCCATAGTAACATTTATCAGTGGGTGGCGCAACTAGCATTCCACTTTTGACAGTGAATCAAGTTTTCTTGCCGCTAAAATGAAACATTCTGGAGGGAGAGCGTTTGTATATAAAATTCACCCATGTGCAGTGTATATATATATATATACGTATATGCAGCGTGTGCACTTTGCTGTTGCAGCTGTCTATCTGTGGTGAAAAGGCAGACCCAGCGCCGGACTGTATGGGTCCACGAAACAATTCATGTGCGCTCTACTGTCTTCACTCCCATCGGTAGTGCTGCACCAAGTTGCTCCAAAATTTGCATAAAGTTATACTTTTTTCAACTTTGTCGGGTCGTTGGACACGCCCACATCTAGTCGCCAATGGTCGCCGTCGCTTGTGTCGCCAGCTCTCGTTGAAAATGAACGTTCTCCAGTCACTTTGTTGCTGTATGTGTGAACATATCTTAAATTGTGTCCCACAGGAAAGGAAATTCTGTTGCGTAAAATATATATACATAGGCTCTGATCCATCCAGGTCTTATTTCTTGGAACTGACTGAGATTGAATAGTTTTGTACAGTATACAAATGCAGCCTGGTGAGAAACAGGGGTGAAAGATTTTGATACTCTGCACAACAGCAACAGTACATGTTCAGATCCAAGGTGGGACAGGTTTACAAATAAAGGCGAAAGAGCCCTTTTGGGATGCCCTGCGAGGAAAGAAATCGAGACGAATCTTTCGAGACGCGGCCAGACGAGAAGAGAAGAAGAGAGGTGTCTCCTGAAAGCTTTGAAAACGCGAGTGAACGGAAGCTCTCGGACCATCGATCAGACCAGCTCGCTGTTCAACGCCTTTTTAAAAAGCTGACCTACTTATTGGACATCGAATGTTTCTGTTCATAGATATCATAGATATCAGTAGAGCCAGAGAATGCTCCCGTCACAAGTCCTGTCAGTGCTCTGGAAATTGAGATCTGGCTCCTGTTTGCAAGTAATAACACAAAACCTCTCACACCTTCTGTGACTTGCTTGAAGCTATATTGAGATGTTTGAAGTGTTTCAGCTTCTCAAAAAAAAAAAAAAAAAAAAAAAAAGACGTTGAAATTGCAGCCCCTTCCAGCACTCTGGAACAAGTTCAGACTTATAACAACTGATCGCAAAGAAAAAACATAGTGGAACTTTTTTGAAACCAAAAGATTTTTTAACAAAAATTATTATTATTATTATTATTATTATTATTATTATTATTATTATTACTGAAAGGGGAAATTCCACTGAAAAGCGATGGGTGGTTGCCAGAAGTTCTTCAAAGCATAGAAAGATTCTTATCAGCTTCTTCTTGGTACCAGGACCGTTATTATATCAACAGACTTGTTAACTGAATGGAAAGGAAATCAGCTCTGAGTAGCAAAAACATAAAGGAGGAACTAGTATAGCACTTAAAAGGGTTCCAAGGTAAAAGATAATGTTCTTAGGAATCATTTCTTGTTCTTGCTGATCTAGGGGTCACAGACTTTTGTGTCCTTCCTTTCTCAGGCCTGCATGACGAGTCGTAATTTCATTGTTGTTTCTAGAAGCTGCAGTAACAAAATATGCATGAGGAGGGATCTTTTAATAAATTCTACTTGTAAGAGTAGTTTTGATTTGGTGGTGATTACTTTTAATCTTAAAAGTACAGGACATAAGCAAAGACAGAGGTGTACTTTTACTGCGTTACATTTCCTGTTTTTCTGACACATTCTGTGTTTCCACATGGGGTTTACTAATGTGTACTGTAGTATGTAGAGTGCATAAGGCAAATCACTTCTTATACCCTAGCTAGAGTGCATAAGTAGTAGGGATGGGTATCGTTAGGGTTTAAACGGTATTACTACTCTTACTGATACTGCTTATCGATGCGGTACTTTAACGGTATTCTTATCTGTACTTTGTGTTGTGGTTTGTTGTTTTTTTTCCCTCAAACTGAGAACAGAATTAACATTGCTTATTTTTTATTTATTTATATAAAATAAGTTTATTATGACACATCTGTTTGTAAATGCACCAGTGTGAGGGCATTTTTTTAGTGTTTAAGATTTATATAGCCTACTGCAGAAAAAATAAATACTCTAAAAATGTATATGTAGGCACAAGTTGTAAAGTAACCGAACGTGATGTGCATTTAAAAGCCTAAATGTTTACATACTGATTTATTTCTTTATTTGGGATTTTTAAAACAAGTAGAAAGTATGTTGAATGTGTAATGTCCTTTCACCCGAATGAAATCAACAACATTTGAACGTAAGGTATAAGCAAACCGATTAGTGCGATTTTAACATTTATTGTAAACGGCGTGAACGACGTCGATTCAACATGACTTTAATGAGCGAAAAGAAGTTGGATCGATGTCGGAGATGGACGTTGTTTCGATGCCGCGAGAGACCTCGATTATGCGGTGATCATATCACTGTTGTTTGGGAAGGCTGCTAGCATACGTACCTGACGTAGATGGGACAAGCAGAGACGAGCTGGCTAGGCAGTGGCAAACTTTGCGTTGCACATAATAATGCACTTTGGAAAGCTGCTTTGACGGACTGCTCGTGTTTCCGCCCTTACAAGCAAAAATCTTGTCGCGCTTGTGGCAACGAGCGTTGTCTACATCAGCTCTAGTGAAGTGTAAGCACACTTCTGAACGTTTGGGTCTCTCCTCCATCGTCACTCTGTGTGTGAAGCGGGAGCTTTCGTGTTGTGTGTGCGTGCTCGCTGTGCGCGTGATAGACAGCCTCCGCGCACGAGAGATCTCACTTCTGGATTGCGAATAACGAAAATGCAGACGAATGTCTTAATATTCACGCAAATTATAAATAGTTGGTGAGATAAAATGTGCAAGATAAGGTTTATTTTCCAATAAGAAATAGGAAATATATTTTCTTAATTTCTCAGGTAGCAAAAAAAAAAAGAACCGATAGCGTCAGAGATTATCGATACTATGGTCTTTTATAATTTAGCACCGGGGCCAGTTTAATACTGGGGTTCGGTACCCATGCCTAATAAGTAGGGAACAGAAGGTCATTTGAGACTCGATTGGGTAACAATAATAAATAAAACGTATACCTGTTTAGGTGTAATATTTATCGAACGTCCAGGTCCAGTCTGCTAATTTGACTGGACGAGCGGCGTCCCAGGTGCTGATATTTATCATAACCGCGCTGGGACGTTTGACTGTGTGGATCGCAGCTCGTCTGTGTTCCACGTCCTAGTTCGACACGGTTATTACAGTAGAGTCGGTGACATCATCAGCGGCCATGGCAAACGATAAACTTCTGACGATGAAGAACTGAATTGAAGAAGGGAAGCCGATTTTCGCGGGAAACACCTTTTTAAGGCGATGAACATATCAACGTGAGTGAGCTAGCTAGCCAGCTAGTCGACATGCTGTAAAGTTGAGTGTGGCTTCTTCGGGATCTGTTTCCATTAGTGGAGCAAAAAGAAACAAAATGTTTCGCCGTATTGTGTCTGAAATGTTGGTCTACTGTATGTTCATTTCTTGTTTATAGAAAGAACTGTTGTATAAAAGCTACAATCACACTCGCAGTCCTGAAGATTGGTTGTACTGAACATCAGCACGGCCGTCTGTTACGAGAAAAAACACCTTTTGTGTCTTCGATAAACATCAAATCTTCCACGTTTCTCTTGTGATCGATGAAATGACGGTCAGTTGCATCGAAAGGGGGAGGGGGTAATTCTCCCAAACCCACTTTCTCTTTGACACTAGGCGAGATTAGACGCGAGTTTGTGCTTTTTGATCTCGAACCTGCGAAATGTTCAGAAGAAACGTTCGGGCCTACCTGCGTGGGCACCAGGACGGGCGGATACGCCAGCTTGTGATGCCGATACATCCAAAAGCTGAGGAGGGCGATGGCAGCGATTCCCATGATCGGCACCAGCGAGTACAGGAGGGTGCTGAACAGCGGTGGCTTCTGGGTAAACGGGTTAGACGTGGCTGGAGAACAGAGAGAGAGGCGAATGAGAGAAAATGTCAAAAACCCATGTCCATAACTTTTAGGTACAAATGTACATGCCAGGTTACATAGTGGAGCTAATTCTCTAGAAGCATAAACAGACACTGCATAAATGTGGAATAATGAAGCAGACAGGAAGCACTGGTAGCTGAGCGTCACACTGATTTCTCTCTCTCTCTCACGCACACAGAGGGGAGCGGGAGCACGAGCTGATAACTCGCTAATTAGTACAATAGCGAAAGCAGTTCTACCCCCACTGTGCTCAAGTGTTTGAAACAAAATCAAACGAAACTTGTTAAAGAGAAATATCTGCGCGTCTGGGCGTCTTCTTGTTCGTGGAGTTTGATTTCTGCAGGTTTGTCGCTGGCTCGAGCTGCCTCTGTGATTACAGAAACGCCGTCGAGATCTCGAGACGCTGCTCGTTTTGGTTTTTCAGGATCCGTGCCAATCACGTGCTTGTACACGCATTTCTATAGAAACTTCGTGTACATAAAAGTGCCTTTCATCTTAAGTGGAGAAACCATGAAAGCTTCCTCTCTGTCTCTCTTTGTGTGTATGTGTATATGTGTGTGTGTGTGTGTGTGTGTGTGTGAAAGCAGGCAGTCTGTTTAGTAAAAGCAGGGTGCTTTCACCACATGCTACACTTCAGCTTGCCATGTCGGAGATGAGTTCGAGCCAGGGTAATCGCCATACAGTTTCTCCTGATGCTTCTCTGCTACAGCTGACTGTAAAACACGTCTTATACAGGAGATTTAAGCACATCCTGCTTAAATAAATAAATAAATGCCCCTGCATGAAATAAATAAATAAATAAATAAATAAATAAATAAATATTTTTAAATAACCCTGTTTCTCAATCTTGTCAGAGCATTGGGATTGCCTCGCTCTGACCGCAGGCACGCTACACACGTTCCTCTTGTCCTAAAGGTGAAGTGTGCTTAATGGAATTCGCCGCATCCCAGCGAGCTGCTGCTTTTTAATATCTGGGGCATTCTGTATCGAGCGAGCTGATGCTGAAAATAGGCCTGTGGTTGCGTAAGCTAGCGCTGCTGCTGCTGCTGCGAGCGGATACCAAAAGCCAGCCAGCATCTGAACGTAAATAACCGCATGTCAAATAATATGTGAAATGTGTACTGTTTTGTAAGACAGAGAGGAGAAGAAAATGTTCCCATCGCCACCACGCTTGGACAGAGGAAATGTTTCTCAATCTCAATGCGCACCATTTCCTGTACTTAAAAATGATGGATCATTTCCAGAAGGCCAGAAAATTCTCTCTCTCTCTCTCTCTCTCTCTTTATTTTTTAAATCACAAAGTGTTTAACCTCCGCATTCTTCTACTTACAAAGGTAGACTGATTAAAATGTTGAATCCCGGTTATGTTAGGAACGACTAGCGATTTGCTAAATGCCTGGAGATTTTTCACGTACTGTACACGGAGAAGGATTTTAATAAAGTGCTGCATTTATCCTTTGGTTACAAAAATGCATAGAAAATTGATTACTTATTTCGAATAACCGCTTTTCTCTTCATATACAGTACGTGATGATGGGCAAGACTTGTTTTCATGTTTTCTAGCGCAGTGGTTCTCAACCTTTTGTGAGCTCTGGACCCCATAGCATATTTCGAACAATCCACCAGGACCCCCCTCACTTCACATTAATTATAGGCTATATATTTAACAGTCATTTCTATATATGTTACTTTAATATTTAACCTAAATAACATTAACATCGGACATTTAAAATTGAATCAAAACATTTCAAGATGACATTTTTTAGTTAGTTACAGTTACATTTATATAGGGCTTTTCTAGACACTCAAAGCACTTTATATAGTATTGGGGGGGGGGGGATCTCCTCAACCACCACTAGTGTGTAGTATCCACGTGGATGATGTGAAGGCAGCCATATTGTGCCAGAACCTCCACCACATACCAGCTATTAGTGGAGATGAGAGTGATGTAGCCAATTCAGGGATGGGAATTATTGGTGGGCCATGATAGATAAGGGCCAACGTGGGAATTTCGCCAGGATACCCATACTCTTTTACAATGTACAATGACAGTGTCCTGGGATTTTTAATGACCACAGAGAGTCAGGACCTCGGTTTAACGTCTCATCTGAAAGACGGATTTTTTTTTTTTTTTTTACATTTTATTGTTGGTGTGACATTTAATTATCTTTTGTTTATTTTCTCCATCAATGCGACACTTGAACTTGTCTACCACTCATAGTTTTTTTTTTGTTTTTTTTTTTCCAAGTTATCATTTCATTTGTAAATAAATTTAAAATAAATCCATCGACGAACGATAGTCAGCTCAGCTAACGTGATATTTGTGAATGCACGTGAATAACCAAATTGGTTCATTTTAAAACATCTAATTTGAATATATTGTGATACATTTAATATATATATATATATAGCAATTACACCACGGACCACTAGGGGTCCCCCGGTTGAGAAACGCTGCAGTACATGATGATGGTCAAGACTTGTTTTCACGTGTTCTAGCGCATGAACAAACTGCCGTGCGAGATTTAACAGAACGAAAACATTAGTGATATTAATATACACACCCCCATCCGTTATTAACTAGGAAAACCTGTACGCGAGCTTATTCATCAAATCAGCCGATCGTGTGGCAGCCGCGTGATGCGTAAAATTGTGCAGATACGGGTCAAGAGCTTCAGTTAACGTTCACGTGAAACGCCAGAACGAGGGGAAATACGGGGGTTTTCGGTGACTTGTCATAAATGACCGCCGACGGTCCCATTTCAACAGAGTTACAGATTAACGTATTCACTTATTGTTGATTTTCATGCGTGACTGATGTGAAACGAAGAGGTCCTCTCTACACCGATCCATTATGAGCTCATACTGATGCAGACGGAGAATGACACGGCCCGGCGTATCAGTTTACACAAGAAGCAATGTTTGACCCTTTCCTGTTTTGTTTAGTTTTGTTTTTTTTAACAAAATGAAAGCACAGCTGATAAAATCTAGAAATGAAGATGAAATCTGAAACCCAACTGACGGAGGTTGTGCCATACTGGTATGACCAGTTTCTGCCCAAAATTTGCATGAGTAAAGAAAAGCGTGGGCACAATGGTGACTGCGGGGTAATAAAAGAGCTGCAGCGCTCAGTACATGGAAACCTTTCTAAAACATAACTCTCGAAGTGTGAGCCAAAAATATCAACAAAGTCGGCCCCTTTTTAACCTTTCTGAGAAAGACTACGGGATTGTAAACGGTATCTGGAGGGGATCGTATTCTCCGCTGACGCTTGGAATAACAAGTTTCGCACATCTCGTCTGAGATTTACGTGGGACACGAATGTTTCTCCTATGAACCCGGATGTTTGCCTCATACATGGTCATACAGTACGGTTTGAATATAGAGAACTTTATTAGTTCGTTTACACTTATATCTAATGTTAGGTGATTAAAGACCTGACAGCGGTGCAGCTTTTCATTCATTTCATGTCTAAACACTGTGATGTTGATTTCCTGATTCAGGAAGTGTTTAATATAGTTACAGGATATGTGCTAGGCACCTAAATACAGCATGTAGCAGCAGTGGTCAGATAACGTTCCCCGATATCACAGAGGTTTCCAGAGTAATTTGGTCTGTAAAACACTGACATAGCCGGTTCAGGTAGGAAATAATGGAGTTACTCCAGGTCCCCATGAACATCTAATTCCATTTGAATTTTTAAAGCGCACCTGTTGTTATGGTTTTGAAACGTGCCTAATTTCATTTTAAAGGTCTCATACAATAGATTTACGTGCATCCAAGGTCAAAAAACACTTTAACGTGCTCATAATTTAAACTGCAGCATTAACTTTCCCCCCCAGTGTCACAAACGACTCTTTCAATGATCCGTTCTAAAGGATTCGCTCTAAACTCCTCCTTTCAGAGAGCATACTCTGCTCTGATTGGTCAGACGTCCCAGTCTGTTGTGATTGGTCTACCGCTGTCAGCGTGTGTCGAAAAGGAAACGCCCACTACCATAACGACTTTCAGCTCCGTCTGTCAGCGAGCAGCCGACGAAGACCAGAGGCGGGGTTTTTTGTTACAAACCTACGTAGGTTAGTCCAGGAAGTAAAGTCTGGAATCACTAACGACTCGTTTCAGCTGTTCAGAATCGGTTCCTTATTTCGGGAGTCGATAACTCCGTTTGTCCTGCGCTACTGATTTTTGAAACTTTCAGACGTTTTTACATTCACAAACAGCTCTATAACACACTGCATGAAAGGTAATATCTGAAAAACCATAATAGGTGCACTTTAAAAGCCGACTGGGCTCCAGACCCCGCTTGCAGGAATGTCTGCTGTGTCTTTGTCAGTGAATAGGGGATCCTAATAAATGAATAAAATGTGCTGATCTGTTTATTAAACTGTCAGCGAGCAGCCTGTCTCTGTTGCTGGGGATAAAAACGGATATCCTTTTACGTTTACTTATCCAACACGATGTCACGTACATTTGAAGCACAACTATGACAAACACGACTTGTACAAAAAAAAAAAAAAAACATGCAGGTAATATTTATGTAAGATATTAAGCATGGTTAAAAGCTCACATTACAGGGTGAGTGAGTATGCGGTACTGTTGTGCTGTTGCAGGACCGTGCAGAGCGGGCAGCCCGCCATGCTAAAACCCAGGAGGAGGCCGACGCGGCCAGAGCAGCAGCACTACAAGCCAGACAGGCCGAGCAGGAGATGAAGAAAGAGGCCGCGCAGAGAGAGAGAAGGTCCCGTATTTCTAAAAGGGAGAGCTTATTTGATTATTGAAAATGAAAATTTGCATTAGAGAAAGTATTTTTTTTTATTTTATTTTGATTGACATGTTCTCAGGATTTATTTGTTTGCAAGTAGGCGAAACCATTCAAAAGGCCAAACGTCGAATCTGTATCATTCTGCCAGTTTATATCCAAGATCGAGCGTATAAAACTGCATTAAAAACGACCGACGTTTTATAACGTCGCTTATAAAGGTGCGGGTGAATAGGTTCATAGCTGATTTGTGTTTGAATATATGATTTTTTTTTTTTTTTTTTTTTTATTAGGCTAAAATCAGCAAGGATGTGCATAGATGCAATTGTTGCAGCAGAGCTGTACTCGGAGCAGCTTCCTGTATCGTATGATCAAACTGTATTTCTTGCCTCACAGCGCGATTGCCCGGATACAGTTCCGCCTCCCTGACGGTTCCTCCCTGACCAATCAGTTTCCCTCGGAGACGACGCTGCAGGAGGCCAGGCAGTTCGCAGCTCAGGTCCGTCAATGCAGTGTGTTTATGCAGTGACCCGTGACCGTTTCCTCTTGAACATGACACACGTACTGTAGGAACAAAAGGTTCTAACAGTAAGAAGAGACTGAAGACATGCTAGAATGGAAACACACAGCCGAGTTCAGCATTTTAATTCGTTTGCAGAAAATCGAGGATATTAGTGGTGTGGGTTTTGTTTTTGTTTGTTTGTTTGTTTTTGTATACACTCACACAAAAATGACTGGAGACCTGGTACCAGAAAAGTGTATCTGTAAAGCCTTCCACCTTCCAAAATATCCAGGAGAACCTGAACCTGTGGTGTTCTACATTCATCATCTAGCTGCTCATATGCACAGTAGGCCACTTTATAGGGCTAGAATTACTGACTCTTGCCCATCTTATACACAACTTGTCAGATCCCCTCCATCCTATCCATCAGTAAAACAGGCCCGATGTTGCGGTGATATTATTTTGGTGATGGATCATGTGGAGCTGGTAGAAGTGTATCACATACAGCAGTGTTACTGGGATTTTATAGCTTATATCAGTATTCATTATTGGTGAATTTCCATCTCCTTTCCTTCACCTTGACCTTTCATTTTTAAGTAATATGATGTTCATAAATATATTAATACTTTTTTTTACTTAATAATAATAATAATAATAATAATATTATTTTTTCTCCTTTTGCCCAAATAGATGTAAATGGATTTCAAATAAACCCTTTTGAGATATTTCTCATTCCGCTTCGATTCTGTGGTTTCCGATTTGTATTTTACAACAAGAAAGTGTTCAGTGGTTAAATTCTATCTGGTAGTGTTTTATCGCTTTGCTACGCAGGCCCATCACACATGGTGCGCAAGACTGGCTGGAATGGCGTTTACATATACCGTATAATTGATTGCTTTAATATACTGTGTAGCCTTAAAATGTGTAACAAGAAGCTTACAGTCGTGTTAAAAATGGTCTAAGAATTTGTATGCGTTTAATTGAATTTGTGTGTAAATAACTACTATACTCTCCCTTGAATAACTCGGCCCGATTCTCACAGGAGGTGGGGAACAGGTTCGGGCACTTCTCTCTGGCCACAATGTTCCCGAGGCGCGAGTTCACAGCTGAAGATCTGGAGAAGACGTTGCTGGAACTCGAACTCACACCCAGCGCCTCCATCGTCCTGCTGCCGGTGAGCTTACACTTACTCTCACTGAACTGCTTAAGGGTGGGATGGTATGGAACAAATCAGTGTGTGTTTTTTATTTATATATATATATATATATATATATATATATAAAATGTGTGTGTGTGTTTGTGTATATATGTATGTACATGTGTATTTAAGAAGTTTACTTTATTCTAGGTAAAAAGGGGGTCTACTTTGAAGATGCTAAAATATTAAATTATTTTCATTTATTTTGGATTTTTTTTTTTTTTATCACAACATAATTCCCATAGTTCATTTGTGTCACTCCAGAGTTTTGATGACTTTTTATTATTATTCTAAAATGTGGGGGGAAAAAAGATAAAAATAAAGAATGAGTGTGTCTAAGCTTGACTGGTAGTGTATGTATGTGTGTATATTTACAGTATCTCACAAAAGTGAGTACACCCCTCACATTTTTGTAAATATTTGATTATATCTTTTCATGTGA
>JANDJT010000199.1:20795723-20809227 GCA_024331685.1 Stegophilus panzeri | reverse complement strand
AAATGAAGCGATTTATAATTGGTGCTGAGTCAAACCACCAACGCTGGTGTTTGGTGTGTGAAATATCATAAACTTCACTGCACACTCTCGTTCTGACTAAAACACTTGGAGCACGCTGACGTGATTTACAGTACTATCCTGCAACAGGATTGTGCAAGGCAAGAGGCGTGCTTTGTATTTGCATGCTCAGCTAAACAGTCACCTGCAAAGGTCGAGCGCGTGTCTCTCTCTCTCTCTCTCTCTCTCTCTCTCTCGGCTGCGTGTTGGTAAGTGTAAATCGTTACGAGAAGGCGTGAGGTATGAATAATGTGTAATTAACCTCACGCCGGCAGATGCCCAGCTTTGGCCCACTTGGCAATCGGGGACTCTAGCCATGCCAGAGCTCATGTGGTCGAGCCAATCGATGTGAAAAGCCTCACCTGAATTACTCGTCTGGTGAACAGTGCAGGTCTTTCATTTCCCAAGCACGGGACTTCAGCCTGGGATGAGCCTCTAATAGCAATATTAGAAAATCGGTCCTGTTTTTCAGCAATGGAAAAACACTTCACTAAAGACTCGATTCTACATGCTAAATATTATCGCATGCATTTAATCGATGGATACTACAGATATCCTCACTGCAGATAAACCTTCCTTATAATCTGCTTTGAAACTGTCAATGCAGTTATTATGGCAGAATATACATTATACACATATATATAGATAGATAGATAGATAGATAGATAGATAGATAGATTATTTGTTACTAGATTCATCTGGTATTTGATTATGAAGCAGTAGACTATGTACTATGATGTACAATGCCAAGGCTGCAGGCGATGTCCAAAAGTGCAGAATCATTCTCTACAGTATTTCAGTTTTTTGTGATTTTCTTCACCGAGTTTTTTTTGTGTGTGTGGGATTGTTGCGGCCAAAAACGTTTTATTTTGCTGCGAATTTTTTTCCAAATTCGCAACTTGCTGAGCTTGATTTTTGCGGAAAACTCAATCGCGATCGCACGAAATTGTTTTGCCCGCTCTTTCGCAGTGATGTTTGTTGCTAAACGAGACCTTTTAGCCGTACTCGTGTTCGACGCACGTGAATCGAAGAGGGAATTGGCCGAACGCGCGTTGGGACGATGTCACGTGACGAGTCTTGGCCCGAATCTGCGGTAATTTAGAAAAACTGCAAGCTCCTCCGAATAACGCGCGGTTGCTTCGTTTTGCGTTAATCACAAAACTCTGGTGGGACTGGACAATAAACCGAGCAGGACGATTTCACCTCAATAAACTAGTCTAATAAATGCACGTGGCTCTGTTACAACAGATTCTAGCCAAGATGCAGGACGTAACGTGTGAGCCTGCTTACGTGGACTTTTCTGTGACATATTCGCACTAAATCGGGTCCTGCTTGTATGCTAAAACACACATACTACAACATTCGTTCACAGTATACGCTGAACTGATAAATGAACGTGTTTCAATTGTTAGAAACAACCGCAACACTATTCAGTGCTGTATTCGAGGCTCTCCTAGCTCGCAAAGCCTTCACAAAACATCCTCTTAAACCTACTGTACACTCGGGTACACGACTGTACGTATGACCAATCACGATTCAGATCACAATATTTTTCACGGTATTGAGGGTAGTATGGTATTAGGTTTACAAGCCGGTCATCCCCTCTAACTGCCGGCGATTGAAGATCGTATGATTGGAGGGTTAAAGAAGGGGGCGTGGCCTGACATACAGTATATACATAACGCGTAACGTGTACTTGATGAATTCTTGTATAGCAACAACATGTTTTATTTCGTACGACTTGATGGTCATCACTCTCGGTTATTTCCAATACGATCGTCAATCGTCCCCGAGCTTACGTGGTATTTGGTGGTAATTTATTTTCAAAAAAAAAAAAAAAAAAAAAAAGGAGTATGATTAAAGGACAATTACAGTTACTTCCAGATGATCAGAGAAGGAGGTTGCTTATTTTAGGTCGTGGGGAAAAACGAATGTAAGAGACCGAACCCTGGGTTTTGGGCCGTAGGGTCAAACGTATACGAACGAAAATGTCTGTTTTCAAGTTTTTAACGCCTGTCTGCCGTGAGATGTTTTTCTCTAGAGCTACCATCTACCTGGTGCCTCAGGTGATTTGTTCAACTTTAGACTTCCTACACGCGTTTAAACTCGGCTGTCCGTGTTCAATAACACCACGTCAGAGCTTTGTTTTTTATTTTAAGTTCTTCTGCTGCTAGCTCCTTCTTGCTTGCACACGAACCGCTACTGTTTATCTACAGTACTACAGTAACTATAGAAAAGATCGATACTGTTTTCTAATAACTTAAAGCGCACCTGTTATGGTTTTGAAACGCACCTAATTTTGTTTTAGAGGTCTCATACAAAAGATTTACATGCATCCAAGGTCAAAAACACATTAATGTGCTCATGATTTAAATTTCGGCATTAACGTTTTTCCCCAGTGTCACAAACGACTCGTTCAATGATCCGTTGTAAAGGATCCATTCTAAACTCCTCCTTTCAGAGAGCAGACAGAGCATGCTCTGATTGGTCAGATGTCCCAGTCTGTTGTGATTGGTCTACCGCTGTCAGCGAGCAGCCGATGAACACCAGAGGCGGGGCTTTTTGTTACAAACCTACGTAGGTTAGTACAGGAAGTAAAGTCTGGAATCACTAACGACTCGTTTCAGCTGTTCAGAATCGGTTCCTTCTTTAGGGTGTCGATAACTCCGTATGTCGTGCGTTTTGATTTTTGAAACTTTGCAGATGTTTTTACATTCACAAACAGCTCTATAACACACTGCATGAAATGGAATATTTGAAAACGCATAATAGGTGAACTTTAATAATGAACCGTGCAGAGACGACGCTAAACACGCGGCCTGTTAACAGTGACGTGATCCACGTGGGAAGAACAATTTACAAACGTACAGCTTTGCTAATAAGACCAACAACAAGCGTCCTTGTTTCTCAAACTGTGAATATGTAGCGGTACGTGCCGTCGAAGTATTTCTGATATATAATAATCACAAGATCACCGAAGGCGCTCTTTATCCAAAATCTTCTTTAAATAATGTTATAGCAGTGTACTGCTAGCCGTGTTCACCCAAAAATAAGCACTTTATTTACGGTAACGTAACGCTGATTCGATTTATCGATGCGACGCGACACGTTGCTCATATTAAGAGTACGCTGCCGATTCTTTCGTACGCTCGTGTTGAGCTGTATGCAACAGGAAAATACCGCTAACATGCCACACGCCGTACCACCCAGTCGCAACCTTCGTCATCTACGTGTCAGATCTAACGTTACGGTAAAGGGAAATTCTCTCCCTTTCAGTAACACTCTCACATCTCTTAAGAACCGGTGATGAAAAGATATTCCCACGACATAATAATCCGCACCTTCGTTTTTCACGTTTAAATCGTAAACGTTCTCTGTAAGAGGAGGAAGAGGAGGTTCAGTGTATGACGGTAAAGCTTTCTAAATGCCCAAGTTATCACGTATATGTTCTTCTTATTCTAACCGCTGAAGTCCTGCGATCATAATTTAACCGTTTCAGGCTCATGAATGGCAGCATTCAGGGTTAAATAAGATTTCACGGAACGTTAGGCTGTGGATTAATACGACGCTCCCGCCTCACACTCGCAGCGTTCCCGGGATGGGCTCCGGATCCATCGTGACCCTGATATCAGGATAAAGACGAGGGGAAGAATGAACTAATGAAAACGATCATGAGGTGGACAGCACACATTCCCCTTCAGCAAAGAAGAATACACTGCTTCATTTAGGAGGCTCACCACACACACACACACACACACACACACACACACCCTCTTCAGTAACAGAAGCTTATGAAACACAGAGTGGCTTGAGTCTGATTTTTTGTCTGTTCATATGCAAACATGAGGTTCGCTCCAGTAGGTATGATCAAATGATCCTCCTCGTCTTTTCGCCAGGCTTCCCCCCCCCCGACGTTGCTGTCGTGTTCATCAGTTTATCAGAGACGGATCACACGGACACGAACGATCATCCGAATATTCATTAAAGATGTGTTTAAACATGATTTACAGCTTTGCAGATTTGGAGTCTACCTGCAAGAGCCCCGAATTCCCAGCCATTCCTTGCTGGAAGTGTGTGCGTGGGCATGTTTTAATATCTTGGTGAGGACCAAATGTCCCCCACGTCTGGCAGCGGGTCCCCATGAGGGAAAACCGCTAGTGCAGATTTCATCTCATAAGACTAGAAGAGACGAAAGATTGCTGTTCGGGTTTGTGAGTCTGATGAAGGTCGATGTTTAGATTTAGGTGTAGCGATAGTATGTATTCTGTATCAATGGAAGGTCCTGACAAGGATTGTGTGTGTGTGTGTGTGTGTGTGCGTGATCTCATCCTGTGCACAAAATAATCTCCTATGGTATTGTGTTCAAATCAAGTTTTCACCCAGTGTCGGAGAGTAATGCTTGAACCCACCTGAGGAGCAGGAGATGAGGAACACTCCGAAGGCCAGTTTTGTCGCAGAACCCATTTTCTATAGATTTCTATATAATTGGTCCTTTTGAAAACAAAAACAAGTAGATCCTTTCTTCAGAATCCGACAGGCCTCCAGTAATGTCCCTGTTCGCTCTCTTTACCAGTGATCAATCGCTTTAAAACACATCCATGCTGATGGGAGCGAGGGGGGGGGGGTGGGGGGTGTAGAAATATCCCAAGAATTATAAGAAGTTCACAGTAAAAACCGATCGATCCACTGGATCCCGAGCGATTTACTCGATCGAACGAATCGTTACCGCTTCACAACAACAACAAAAAAAGATCAGAAAGAGAGAAAGAAATCATATATGAGAAAGAGAAAATTAACACAGTAGTAGATTGTTTCGGTGTGGGATTAATGCTGATAAGATAGACCACACGATCGCTCGAGTACAAATCCCATACTGGATCAAAAACGACTCGACAGATAACAATGTGATCCACTTGATGAGGCAAACTGTCACAGCTCACAGCTCAATCTGATCACTTCTCTCTGGGCCAGTTTTCCATAACGAAGGATTAATAACTACAGAACTAGCCGCGTTCATGGTTTCTTTCTTTTTGTTTTTTTAATGTGTGTACATACATACATATAGACATAAAATTATGTACAAAAAACACCTACAGAATGTACACACACAGAAAAAAACTCACTTATTGGAAAGTCGAGAAGCTTATTCACATTCACACGCTGTTAAAACGGAGGACACGGAGGTAGATATATATATATATATATATATATAAGCGTCGGTGATTAAATACGGATAACTGAATAGCTAGAATAAGAATATTTAAATGTAAATTAAAAAAAAAAAGAGAAAAGAAATAGCTAACGAGGCTAACGAGCTGTATTCACATTCCGCGCGAGCTCTTTTTCTTTCTCCTTTCTATCTCTTCGTTCCGGCTGAACAGAATAACGTTTTATACATATATCTATATTTATATATCACAAATGATACCAGTTTTTTTTTTTTAACAAATATTTTTTTCTCGTTTTCTTTTTGAGCCAAAAAAATGGTTAAAATGTCGACGCGGAGAAATCTCGACGGCTCGACCGTGTCCGTTTGCCCGAATCGGATTCTTCAGCGACGGTTAGCATGTCCGGCTATCCGAGTGGGGAGAAAACAAGCAGCCTTCTTTTTAAAAAAAATAAAATAAAAATAAATATATATATATTCCTCTTGTTTAAAATGATACGTGTCTCGAGTTCGGATAAATCAGTGTGTCTTTCTCCTGCGTCTCTCTCTCTGTCTCCGTCTGTCTGTCTGTGTCTCTCTCTCTCTCTCTCTCTCTGTCTCCAGTGAAGTGGTTCACACTGTAGGCATTACTGTATATTCAAGATGGCAGCCCGGGCGGGCGGATTGTTTGTGTTTTTTTTTCCTCCCCTGCCCTTCACTTTCCCCTCCCACTGTGTGTACATGGAGCGCACAGGAATGATTGACGTGACTCCTGGCGAATCATAGAGCGCAAACTAATAACAGAAGCGAATCGTATTCCTGAGAGATCACTTAAGCCCGCCCCCCGTGTTGTCCTGAGGAGGAGCTGAGTGCTCTCTCCTCTCCTCTCATTCTCTGGGAGAGCACAGAGTGAAGGAGGCGATACCTCACGGAGAGCCTGATACTTTACTATAATGTGTGTGCTATATTAGCTACATATCAGTAAACTACACCATAAAAAGGCCTTAAATATAATAATGTTTCGTTGTTATATTACATATCGGGTTCTTAAAAGCACACAAATATGAATAGTGCTAGTAATTACTAGCAAGCGTAAGTAGGGGTTCTCAAACTTTTTGCAGTTATGGACTAAAAATTTTACCATGCTCATTATTGAAATATGTACCATCTACCAACAGAACACAGCTCTAATATTCCATCCATCCGTGAATTTTCCATACTGCTTATCCTACACAGGGTCGCGGGGAGCCTGGGGCCTATCCCGGAGAACTCGTGGGACACCCTGGACGGGGTGCCAACCAATCACAGGGCACAATCACACCCACACACCCATTATGGACAATTTGGAAATGTCAATCAGCCTACAGTGCATGTCTTTGGTCTATGGGAGGAAACACAAGTACCTGGATGAAACTCATGAAACATGGGGAGAACATGCATACTACACAGGGCGGCGGTGGAACCCCCAATCCCAGAGGTGCAAGGCAAATGCCAGCCACAGTGCAGTGGATCCGGAGACTATCCCACTGGGTGTAATTTGGGAATACACCCTGGATTGGATGTCTCTAGATGTTCATTCACACATAGCCGATCCACCTGTCGTTATGTTTTTGGGAGGTGGAAAGAAACCAGGGGACCTAGAGGAATCCCACAGGGAGAACATGAGAAACACAAACCGTAATCCATGTTCAGGATCAAACCTAGGACTGTGGAGCCATCAGACCACCCTCCAATCGATTGTGGCCAGAACGCATCATTAAACAACTTTTATTTCAATGGTGAGTTGTGATTTCTACCCAGTAACAACATTTTTTCAATGGACTGGGGTTCCCACTTTGATACTGGTATAAAGTACCCAAAGGTTGGTCATGCTATACACCGATAAATATAAAGGGTGCCCTAAAGTCAGCCACCACATTACAGTAGCTCTAGCTTTTGGTGCTGGTCAGGCATGTTCACTGTTTTTCTAAGCTCAATTCCAGTGACATTCCCTGTTCAGACAGGTTTGAGCACAGTAGATATTCTCCACTATGACTAAAAAATGGCAGTTTTTAGTATCCATTTCAAGTAATTTGTCATACTTTTCAGTTTGTATGGTTTCAAGTAGGTTGTCTTACACTGTGAATCCTAATTTAGATATGTTTGTGACAGTAGAGTAGTTTTTTTTTTAAAAATTCAATATTCACATACCATGTTTCTAAACAACGTCTTATTACTAATGCCTGCATGTGTCATAATATTTATACTTGAGTAATTAATGCACACAAGGCGTGTGATGAACAGTGGCCATTATGCAACGTTATTCAACTGTAATGTTTTTTTTTTTATCGTTTTCCTCCAGAATTAGTCACGGTCAGTTTCAGTAATACCTCATTTGACAACATTTTATCTCACTACACGAAGCATCTCTAATAGCTGCTCAAATGTCATCCTAAATATTGAAATTAAGTGGCTCTTAATCTGTTTTTGATTTTATTTTATTTCATTTTATTTTGGTAATCATAAATCAAACCACTGTGTCCAAAATCTATTATGTGCACTCCTGCATATGTGTGTGTGTATGTGTGTGCACTGATCTACAAATACACATGATTCTCTCTGTTTCAAGCCTCATTACACCAAGTGTTTTCATTGCTGCAAAAAATGCATTAGTCCTGTGCTCTAAGCTCATCCATTTTCTCGTGTAACGAGTGAACAGAGGCCTTTTAAATGTGTGCTGGGTGGAACACTTTTAAGCATAATGCCTTCGTGAGATGTGATTGTCAACCTAAACGGGTGGTGACTTTCACACTATCCCTACTAAGCTACTATGAAGGTCGAATGCTGATGGGCACTGATATCTTCCCATCACGTTCTCTCCCACTCTTGATATATAAAACTTTTTTTTTCTTTCGCTTTTTCCCCCTCTCGGTCTCGCTTGCTTTCTTCTCTCCAGTAAAACCTCAGCGAATTTTAACCAATATTATTAGCTTAGAGTCAATATTTATTCCAAGAGCCACCTTTTATTCTCTAATCCTTACAAATGAACAGTTAATGCTATTCACTATTGACTGCAAGAAACCATTAGGATGAAAAATATTTTGCAGATGTTGGCAGGGATTTGACACACTGACATCTTGATGTATTTGGGCTAGGTCCTTGTGCTGCTTTCATTCTTCCCTTATTAGATAGACATGACATGGCAAGTTTGTCTTATCTGAAGGATTTTAGTGTCCGTAAAATGTATTCTGATTTAGATTTAGAGACAATATGCTTTTTCTTTGTGGAGGATTTTGTTCTGTTTATCTATGGGGTGTAATTAAGCTTTCAGCAAGATGTAATTTGTTCTGAAATAAGAATGTAATATATGCACCAAGTTCATCCTGGAGGCACGTCATGTTCCTTCGCTATGGAATTCCCCCAAATGAAGGTTGCGCAGCTTAAGTGTAACGACTTTTTAAAAAAAATATTTTTTTATAACGTTTCAAGCTTGGGAAATGCTCAGGGTTGAGGTCTACACACTTCACATACACACTTCTCCAAAAACAATGCACACTTGATGATAATTTATGTTTGCACTGAAACCTCGGATTGGTTTTCAAACACGGGAAACAAGACCTCTGGTGCATTTAAAAATGGTGGCCTGGGCAATTTAAGGGAACGCTGTATAAAGGTGATCTAATCCCTAGGATGGATGTCCACTATGTGATTGGTTCAACTTGTCACGTTATTAAATGTAGTTTTGCTAAAGTATTTCAAGTGGCACATTGTTTGCTAATATACAGTATGCATTTAATATTGTCTTACAGAACCTTCCAGTATTTTCAAGTGGCTAACAATGTGACGAGTCACTTGTCTTCAGAAACCATATTATCCTGGTCATGGTCATTCTGGAGCCTATCCCTAAAACACTGGGCCAAGGCAGGAATACACCTTGAACAGGACACACATATACTTAAACTCGTTCACATCCAGTATGAATTTAGAGACACTAATCCATCATTTAGCATGGTTTTGGAAAGTGGGATGAAACTGGAAAGCATGAGAAATCCCGGAGCTGTGGGGCACCGTTGCTCTCTGCTGTGCCACCATGTTGAATTATTGTGTCATGTTATGTTATAAAAGTGTGGGTTTATAGCTGACATAATAATAAGAATGGACTGAAGCTACTACAATGAACTCTTTGTGGAGCGAAGACTTGCACTGAGGGCACTGAGCAAAACATTTGTGTCATAACGGTCATGTTGTTAAGTCATATTGTTTGTTTCTGCCTGAGGTCATGCCATGCATGTTTATCACTGTATGAACACTGGTAAACTAAAGGAACTTTAATAAAATGTCACATTTTGGCTGATGTAATTAATTGTAGTCATAGTTAAAGTTTTAGTTGACAGAGTTGTCCTTAACATACTGTATATGTATGTTTTATATATTTATATTAGGCTTTAACAGTATGACATGCAGAGAATTTTGTTAATTGCTCAATTCTGTAAAACACAGTGTCTTGCAAACACTGCATTCTGCTCATTTTTCACATTCTCACTCTGAACTAGGATGACTTTTTCACGTTTAGAACATGCCAGAACCAGAATCTCACCAAATGTCAAAGTGGCCTGAACTTGAGGCACGTGCCTCTTTCATGTGCACAATTAACACATCCCATAATGCCGTGTTCACCACCGAACTATTGGCCAGGTGCAAAAATCCAAGAAACCCAGTAACGGCAAATGATTAAATATTTAGGTGGATATTCTCTGTTGTCAGACTAAATAGCTTAAGTATTCTTTCAAGGACGAGATCTGTTTGGAAGGCAAGGCGGTTACGGAGATGAGGTCAACGACAACATGACCCTCGCCTGAAAATTGAGCCCTTAGCTCTTAAGCACGTATCTTTCTGCCTTGTCCAGTTCACAGAGCCGAGGGCCAGCAAATCGCATTATGCGCTGCTCTCTTCAAAGCTTAGCCTTTGGCACGTAGTAGGAAAACCTTCGTCCATACTATAAAGCACCATAATTGATCTCTTTAATTCTTGATTTGATTGGTTGCATTAGATAAGTCTCATTACCTTTTTAATCGCATGGCCATCAGGGTTAATGATAAGGAAACTTTCTCTGAAGTTGGACCTTATGTCCTGCTCTTGGGTTTCTTTGATAATGTGGATTAATCCATACAATAGACTTTAGATCATTATCAGTCATTGTCATTATCAGCTCATGCCCCTTCTTTCCGTTATAATGCACACGTCCAAAAAAACTGATGCATCCATAAAATATGTGAATCTGGAAACAATTGGCAAGAGAGCATCAGTCTTTTTTTGAAAACAGAAATGCTAAAACCCACAATAAAAACTAGATTAATCTTATTTTACTTACTCTTTTGGATGCAGTGTGATGGAAATATTTTGTGTCTAGTGTGAGATAGTGAGATAGTGTCTAGTGTGCGGGGCTACCCCCCACCACATATACACATAATACACCTCTCTCTCTCTCTCTCTCTCTCTATATATATATATATATATATATATATATATGGACATGTGTTGGGGCATGCGTTGATGAACTTCTTTCTTCATGATAATTTGCATGAAATATTTCAGAAATTGTTTCCATGACTGGACAAAAGACAGTGGATTTTTTTTTTTTTTTTTTGCCGAACAGTCTTGTCTCACATTCAGTAATTTAGTTGTTTAACCTTCATCTATCCAGGTCAAACACATGGCTCGCTTATTTCCTGATTCACCATGTTGCCGGGCATGCAGGAGAAACAGCAAGGCTGTTTAATTTTACAAGTCACTAAGGGCCTATGTACCATTTCCTCCTCTTTAATATGCAAGTTCCCCTTTAAAATCCTTGTCACTGAGTGCCATGTTCAGAGGCATAACAAGTCGAGGAAGGAAACCTAAACCTTGAGCTCCTCTAGTATTCACTCAACATTTGATATAGCCAGAAATCCTTCAGTTCTTCCTGCATCATATGAAATATTTAATATGCAAATATATAAATATGTAAAAATAGACAACCATTATATACAGTATACTACATTGTGTTGTTAGGTTGTGATAATAGGCTAAGTATGACAAAGGAAAAGGCAGAAAATCAATTTTGACATCATTGGACCTTTTGAGCTTTGGACTAGAAGATACAGTACATCGTATGTTGATATGAATCTTAAATCTTAATTTTTCCTTTTTAAAATTTTTTTTTAATTTGATGTAAACAAATCCACTGAATACATGACCTCCTACAGCCTCAGAAGCTCTTTACTTGCACATTGGGGTGGCTGTGGCTCAGTTGGTAGAGCGGGTTGTCCACTAATCGTAGGGTTGGCGGTTCGATTCCCGGCCCACGTGACTCCACATGCCGAAGTGTCCTTGGGCAAGACACCGAACCCCAAGTTGCTCCCGATGGCAAGTTAGCGCCTTGCATGGCAGCTCTGCTACAATTGGTGTGTGTGTGTGAATGGGTGAATGAGACACAGTGTAAAGCACTTTGGATAAAAGCGCTATATAAGTGCCCATTTACATTGGTCTGAAACAGTTTGTTGCCGTGGAAACTTGGTGTATTTTATCTATCTTTTGAATATTTGTACAAAGTGATTGCGAAAAACCTAAACACTCCATTATATTTTTAGATTTGCAAACCGTTGTGTATGTATGCTAATTAGTCCGAGTAATATCTAATCTTACCTTCCAGCTAAATGCAAAATCAATTAAGGATAACTGCACACAGACAGTCTTTTTTAGTTGGCTGACAAGACTCCTGGTTTGCTCTTTATTCGCTGTACGTACATACAAGCCAAAGTCCATTTTGTCCCAGCCGTTGTGCAAAACAGAACCGCGTGGAGTTTCCTCCCTGGGTTAAAGTGTTACATGAATCCTGGACAATAATTAAACAGCAATGAACACAATACACAGGGACCACAAGCAATAGATCCATAATACACAACACAAGGTAATATCCAGACAAACATTAGACACTATAAAGCTTGGACAGTAAACACTGGTCATTTCGATATGAGCAATATATATATATAATATAAAATTGGATAGAGATTGAACTTGGCTTGGCACATGGATGTCAGACTCCAGGTTTGAAAGACCAGAACACTCAAATAACAAAGTTTAGCATTTTACTTTATTGAGCACAACAGACTATCATCACTTGATTATGGTCAAAGAGGTTTCAGGTGAACAGAGATTTATGTGAGTGACACAGGAAGATTGGACATGTGCCTACTGAGCTCTAATCTCTGTAATATTACTCTTCATGTGGACATGTGCTATAGAGGAAAAAAAAAAACACCGCAAGAAAAAAGAGGGTGAGTGGGAGTCTGTAGGCGTCTGAGAAGAAAAGTGTGTTTGTTTGATAGATACGAAGGGAGAGAGCATAGTGTGAATGCAGACGGTTTGCAGTATAATTTGCAGGAATTGTGTACATTCTCTCTCTCTTGCTGTGTATGTTTTGAATAAAAAGCACAATATACTCTTAGGAAAAAAATCTCAACCTAGATCCGTTAAGGGGTGTCTGACTTGAACTACATGTCATATCATGATTTCCCCATTCGCATCATGGTTACTATAGTGACAAACACCACATGCTTTTTGTTTTGCCCCCCTCCAGGTCACACCCCTGTCTTTTCATTGGTGCATTTCCCATTCCCTTCATTGTGTGCACCTGTTTCTTATTACCTAATTAGCCTTTTTTTTTTTTTTTTTTTTTTTAAATTTCTAATTAGTTTGAGTATTTCTTCCATGCTGCTTCTTTGTCTTGTTGCAATGTCTTGAGTACATTTTAGCATCTATTTTGTATCTTGGTCTTTTGAGTCTTTGCCCTGAGCTTGTTTCCTCTATGCTTATTAATGGATTATCCGGAACTAACTCTAAACACTACTATGATGATAGAGTATAATGTTAATGATTGTTGGAAAAGCCCTTAATAAAGCTCAACCCGCGCTTACTCATTTGTGTTCTGTCTCAGAGAGCGAAGGCTCCAAGTAGAAATCCCTTTTGAAACTAATAACCCCTTCATTATCCAAAAGACCCTTCAAAGGACTCTGCTGTTTTTTTTTTTTTTTAAGTACACATACACTTGCTTGCCAGATTATACATATACTTATAGTAGTTCATCTGTTATTATATCACTGTTTGGTACTGGCAAGGGTCCTCCATAGTACCACTACCGACCATTACTGACGTTGGGGTGTTCACAAATCCCAGCAGAACACCTATTAAAATTTGCTTTGTGTTACATTGCTTGTGTTACTTGACCTTAGTGCAGCTTTTGATACTATAGATCATTCTATTCTCCTTGATAGATTAGAAAAT
>JANDJT010000199.1:20714169-20740399 GCA_024331685.1 Stegophilus panzeri | reverse complement strand
AGATAAGGAAAAGGCTTTTTTTTTTTTTTTTTTTTTTTTTTTTTTTAAATGTTGTCTTGTAGTCAGCGGCCTACTTATTCCCTCTGTTATGTTCAAATCTGGATCACAGAGATGCCAGAATGTGAGTATAAAAGGATAGATGTTGTCTGTGCTTTATTTAGCTGGCAGTGTTCAGTAAACAAGCTACTTCTTCTCACCTTCTGTGATTCAAACTCAAGAGTATAGCATGTGCAGCTGCCGCTCTCTCTCTCGCTCTCATACATGCACACACGCAGAAAGCATTTACGGGGGGGGGGGGGGGGGGGGGAAGAAAGGTTTAAATGGAAACTTTCCCAACATTAAACATTCAGCTCTAATAATTCAGTCATCATGTCTTTAGGCACCGTCGTGTCCTTTCCCCCTTCCTCAGCTGCGTCTCTGAAAAATTCAGTGGAATTTTAATTTGAAAGCTTTACAACACATAAAATGTCATGCCAGCTGATTGTGGAATTCAAAAGCCAAATTAAAATTTAATAATTATATCAGCCACCAAAATAAAAGTAGGAGTGACCACGAGTGCCCTTCGAAATGGATTTGGTCATCCAAAAATCCATTTTGGAGGCCAATCGAATAGTTTTCTGTAACACAACGTAAGCATAAAAAAATACTTCATAGGATCCGACTATGCACTTTTTAGTCATTTGTGGAGCGTTTGAACCGAGAACTACTATCATATAACCTTATGACAGTGTGAAATAGAGACGGAGCCTCTCTTTAACCAGATAACCGTAACTCTCTTGAATAATTCTATATGCAGAAATGTCTTATAGAAACGGTTTTGGACGTGTACTATACAGTATATTTTTGAATATATAGTAAATTTATACCAAATGGACTGTTTAACTGGAAGGCTAAGTACTCGGTTACACTGAGTGTCAGCACCATAGTCATTTTTTTTTTCTCCACCCAAAATGTTAGCATGTCTAACTAGAAACAAAAGTGCCTGTGATACCCTGAGTGACCCACTTATCATGTTACATATTAACCCCCGGGGCAGCTGCTTGTATTACATACCAGAGCTCAGTCAAACATATCCATGTGCTTGTATTGTTAATCAGTCATGTGACTTCACCAGAAAAATTGGTTGAACTCTCTGGGTTGAAACACTGTTGTACAGTATTAGTAATTTCACTGCATGAACGGTGCCAGTGTGTCGATCTACATAACATACGTGTGCGTGAACTTTTTGAAATGTGCACGTGTATAGGCAGAACCGGTAATGATGTCCTTAATGGTGTAATTTTCAGTGTCTGGTAGTTATCATGTTCGATTAAATAGAAGGAAAGCTATCACAGTTTCACAAGTGGTTATAAAAATTCAAAGAACGGAAACTGGAAGTGAGAACCACGTTATCAAGCAAGAGTAATTAAGAGAGAATAACAAGACGCACAAAAAAAATCAGCCTTCCTCTTCCAAAAGCAGGATGCTTCCAGATGCCAGCAGATGGTTGAATCCCCAGAAGCTGAGCCATTGCACTAATCCAATCCCCACATTCCTCTGTGGTTCAGGGCTTAATAATAGGAATGCGGCTCGGTTTCTCTCATGTCCCTCGGAAACGGAGCATGTATTCTATATGTACTACGTATAAATAGATTCAAACATAAACACATGCCAAAGGATGTTGTATCATATATCATATACGATCTCTAATAACTAGGGCGCACTGTGGCTTGGGGGTTGTCGCGTTGGCCTCACACCGCCATGGTTGGGGGTTCGATTCCCGCCACTGCCCAGTGTGTGCAGAGTTTGCATGTTTTCCCGGTGCTGTGGGGGTTTCCTCTGGGTACTCCGGTTTCCTCCCCCAGTCCTAAGACGTGCATGGTAGGCTGATTGGCATGTCTGAAGTCTGTAGTGTGTGAATGTGTATGTGATTGTGCCCTGCGATGGATTGGCACCCTGTCCAGGGTGTACCCCGCCTTGTGCCCCGTGCATCCTGGGATAGGCTCCAGGCTTCCCAGGACACTGAAGGATAAGCAGTATAGAAGATGGATGGAGGATCTCTAATAACTGCCATACCACTGGACTTGTGTTGGTGCTGCATTTCTATAACGAATAGCCTATCAATATAATGCAATTACATTTTACATTTTACATTTGAGTCAGGCCCTACTCTGACCTTTTTCTGCATTAAATCCAATGGACATCATCACTGGATGAGCTAATAACCAAGGCTACTTTATGGTCACACGTGTTCTTTACTTGAAAGCCTCGAAAGAGACACGGCATAACTAATTCGTCGATTATTTTCAGCACATACTAATTTTTTTGCTTTCATAAACAGTGGTTTAAATTAGAGACTTCATACCTTCCACATCACATAATACACATGTTCTTCTTTTATCAAGTTTACTCATATTGTCAGTGAGTACTGTACACTTTCACTGAAATCAACCAGATGACTGAGGGACTCGTACACAACTATTACATAAGGTGCAAACATTCACTGATGCTCAAGAAGGAAACACGATACGTTAAGAGCCGGGGGGGTGTAAACTTTTGGACAGGATGTTCAACACCATATAGCCGCTGTTGGAAAGGGGTCAAATATGCAGAAGATGCTGGAAAAGCAAAGAATGTGCAGGACCTGGAGGATTTTTCTGAAGAACAGTGGGCAGTTTAACTGCTCAGGATGAACAAGGGACTCATGAACAACAATCACAAAACAAAAACACAGTCGCTGATCATCCAGGTAACGACACACAGTATTAAGAATCAAGCATGTGTAAACTTTTGAACGGGGTAATTTTTATAAATTAAGCTATAATCTTGTCTTGTGGACTATATGTAAACATCTGTTATGTGAAATATCTTATTCAGGACAGTACTAAATAAAAAACATGGGATTTTTATGAAACCCCCGCCCTCCCCCCCTCGGCCCCGCCAACTGTATCTGGCAGAAAACGGGTTTTTCCCCAAATAGCTCCAGCATTCTCTTCAAATGAACATGGAGAAGTGACGCACTTGCGTGTGCGTGTAATGAAGTCATAGTTGCATGCGTTTAGAGAAAACGAGCGTGTTCCAATTGTGCCTGCTCTCCCCATACTAAAAATATACAAGATATGATGATGATTTATAAAGACCACACACGAGCTTCACCCCATGAGCCTCACCCAGTTTAATATACAGTATGTACCTACTGCCTCATCACTTTAGATGATTATTCTGGTATCAAACTTCCCATACTGGTCTTCACACTTCCCATAAGTATCCCATACTGTCCTTCCATTTCATTCTTATGAAAGCTTGAGTTCATATTGGTAGCTTATTAGCAGTGACGGTTGGTGGTGATATTAGATGAAAGGGCTAAAATCTAATATATATCGATAGCCCGACAACGAAACTATTCGAGTTGAACAATGCATTAAATCATGAGGTCTCACTGACTGTATAATAAGAATGATGTGGGGAAAACTCACACACATTACTCACACACACACACACACACATAGATAGATAATTTTATTTGTCCTCAAAGAGGAAATTTGTTTCCACCGTGGGTGCATAGAAAAACATAAATACAACACCACCATATATATTAACCATCAAAAATCACAGACACTGAGGGGAGAAGGGGACAAAAAGAAAACGTCAGGATCATACAACAAATGCCTGAGCATAAGATGGCATCACAACGGCTGGTTACCTATATGTTTAACGCTCGTATAGCCATCGGAACAAAACTCCTACCAAAGCTGGCCTTTCTGCACATGGGTAGTCTATACCTGTGGCCAGAAGGAAGGGGGTTGAAATATTGATAAAAATATTGATAAATATTGGATCATTTAAAGTTTTATGTGCCTTCCCGGAACGTATATGAAATGACAGTCCGATAAATTAGAGGTGAGAATACCAATAATTAATACTCAAACATAGACAGGCAGATACATTTGGAATTTCTAAATGTTTTTGTAAAACCTTGTATGTAAAAGCCTGTAACGCTTTATCGGTTTCCCGCCATGTTTCCTACGAATACCAAACGTAGGGGGAAACCCCACAGCAATTACAGTTCTGTCATCTGTCCTTTAGCGTAACTGGTACTTTGATTGGACAATGTGTGCTTAGTCTATCTACTTTTAGTTTCTCCTCCAATGAGATTTTAAAGTAAATAATGCTGTGTGTCAAAGAAACCACACACACACACACACACACACACACACACACACACACACACACACACACACAGAGATCAACCCAAATGGAGATAAAATCCAGTGGGAGTTTCACTCATGCAGGTGTATAATCACCAGACCCGACTATCACCGACAGGCTGCGTAAACCTACAGTTTGAGCTAGAAAGAAATCAGCCCTAACTTCGCGTCTTCATATCATGCTGTGTATTTTATTTATGACCATTTGTGGTGCTGTCGTGCTTGGGCCCACAAAATTCCAGAATTGTCATTGATAGATAGTCGAGTTTAGCCTTGTCTCCCCTGTTTATTCAAATAATTTTTAATAACTAAAAATATCCCCCCCCCCCCCCCCCCCCTCACACACACACACACAATATGTTTACAGTCTGGTATCAAATTAGTAAAATTGTAGTAATTGAAAGTAATCTCTGGCACTTCGCTTGGATTTTGGATTTAAAGGTACATAATACGCTGAAATAATGTGAACTCTACTAGGAATATACAGCAGTACCTGGTGCCACAGTGTAATAATTACTCACAATCAGCCAATTATCAATAACTGTTTACTTCCCGTTTAGGATAGTTAAATAATTATGTAATCTTAAAAGCATTATTCCATATGATTCCTGTCAGATATGCCCTTGCAGTTTGTCTTCTCCACTATTTTATTATTTTTATCATTAAATGCATACATATACCTGGTGGTTTTTTGTTTTTTTTCCTGTTAGTTATTATGTCCTTACATATTTGACTTCCAAAGTTTGCACCCTGTTAATTGTAACTATTAAATGATCACTTATTAAATTATGAGTAATTACTGCATTATGGCACGAAGTGCTGTTGTACACACCTGGTAGTTTTCTCACAAATTGCCATGTGCTTTATAAAGGCAATATGCAAGGTAAATACCAGAAATGACTTGTAATTACTGTATTACTGCTTATTAAATATTAGGTGTTTATTGTATATCAACACGAAACCACTTACAAATATTGTTCTCTCACCTACTTGATGACTTGGAAAAGTCCCACAAAGGACCTTTCTAAAATACACATTGGGAACTGATCGCTCTTAAAAAAGCAAACAAAAAGGAAATTTATGACGCTCCCAGTGACATGTATAAAAACTGCCATGTTACTGTGCACTCCATTGTTGAATGTTGTGTAATCCATCCATCCACCAATCCATCCATCCATCTTCTATACCGCTTAATCCTTTTCAGGGTCACGGGGAAACCTGGAGCCTATCCCAGGAAGCATCGGGCGCGAGGCGGGGTACACCCTGGACAGGGTGCCAATCCATCGCAGGGCACACAATCTGTTGTGTAATCGTTTACTGTTTATATTGTTTATAGTTGCTCGATCATCAGGTATACCTGCAGTAGTTTTAGCATTTAGTGTATATTGTTAGTTAAACAAACTGCTAAAATTTCTTTACGTATTCATATTCAAAAAGGTTTCCCCTTTCATTTCGTGTCGCAGTTTGATTCGAGCATCTTTGTGTTGAATGGGAGTAATGGCTTTTTCAAGCTCAGTATTGTGCCTTGTGTGCAGGGAAATAAGTAATCAGATATTGTTTTTGTCATTTAATATACTTCCAGGGAATATATCTACTTAAAATGACTGACTTGGTAAATATGAACAAAAAAAAAATTATGTATTCATAAGCATACATCATGTAAGCAAAACTGATGGGCAAAAAAAAAATTGGCTAAAACATATTAATTACCAACATTTGTTGCAAAGCTGTTGTTGGCAATTATAGTTTCAAAACATTTGGCCCATTCCTTTTGGGAAATCATCTTTAATTTCCCAAGGTGATGGTCCCTCTGATAGACGCTCTGATGGCAATTTCAAAATCCTCCATGAATCCTCCATGAATCCTCCAAAGGGGATTCAAGTCAGGAGATTGGCTAGGCCATGGCTTTTTTTTTTTTCTTCTTAGAAACCGGTCTTGAGATATTGTGGCTGTATGTTTGAAGTTGTTGCCTTGTTGAAACAACTTATCCATCTTCTCCCCAGCTTCAGTTTCTTGGCTGACGCGATTAAATTCTCCTCTAATGTGTCCCATTACATCATTCCAATCATGTTTCCTTCAATGACTTGTAATGCCCCTGTAATATTTTCAGAGAAGCAGCTCGGATTCTTGATGCTCCCACGATGCTCGCTGTGGTTATAGTGCTCTTGGAATCATACACACAGTTTCTTTCTCCAAACATCATGAGCTGAACCATTGCCAAAGAGCTCTGTTTGCTTTATTTTGTCTTGTTCTGATGTGTCTAAATGCTTTTAGATGAGCATCTCTTTTTAGCGTTTTAAGAGTTTTACATGAGGTGTAGGATCAGAGCTAATTGGGGTGCAGTTCATTGCTTATTGTTTTCAGTGTAACTTGGTTTTTGATGCGTTCAGGTTGTCCTGCAAGTCTTTCTTTTTTTTTAAATTGACTGCTGGCTTCTCTCTTTCCTTATCATTAGTCTGAAAGCGCCCTGTGAAATCTTGCACTACTCACCTGTCCAGAGACGATTAGCTGTGGTTCGATGAACCGTCCGTCTGCATGCTATCGAATCGGGTGCACCGTCAGGGATTTAAGGTTTAAGGTCTTTTCTTTAGCCCTGTAGCGTTTTCATTCAAGTCTTGTTTAATAATGTTGTTGTCTTTGAGAACCTTAGAATGCTCCTTCATCTCCACCATGACATCATGTGTATAAATTTGAAGTGGCTGTATGCGCTTGAAGTCTGTTAAATAATAAAAACAGACGTGTCTGAATACTTATTTTCCCCAGCACTGTATCTGAAATGGCCAACCTGCTACAAGACATTTAGAGAGAAAAAAGAATGCCTAAAGCACACCTATTATGCTTTTGAAACGTGCCTAATTTCGTTTTAAAGGTCTCACACAATAGATTTACATGCATCCAAGGTCAAAAACACTTTAATGTACTCATAATTTAAACTGAGGCATTAAACACCCCCCCCCCCCCCAGTGTCACAAACGACTCGTTCAATGATCCGTTCTAAAGGATTCGCTCTAAACTCCTCCTTTTTGAGAGCATACTCTGCTCTGATTGGTCAGACGTCCCAGTCTGTTGTGATTGGTCTACCGCTGTCAGGGAGCAGCCGATGAAGACCAGAGGCGGGGTTTTTTGTTATAAACCTACGTAGGTTAGTAGAGGAAGTAAAGTCTGGAATCACTAACGACTCGGTTCAGCTGTTCAGAATCGGTTCCTTCTTTTGGGAGTCAATAACTCCGTATGTCGTGCGCTTTGATTTTTTGAAACTTTGCAGATGTTTTTACATTCGCAAACAGCTCTATAACACACTACATGAAAGGTAATATTTGAAAAACCATAATAGGTGCACTTTAAAGGTTTTGTCTGTGCTGGAGTTAGTTTTGATTTAATATGAGTTATCTCACGTCTTAAATATATTCCTTCACATGGTTCACTGTCGCACCCTACATATGATTCAAATGCTGTCTAACAGTGCGACAGTTTCAAAAATAACCTCAACCTCATGCTTGATCTTGAGTTATGTCACACCTTTAAGACGTGTGCGAAAGCTACCAAGGCTACAAAAGGCTCAGGATAAAAACTCTCACCTGCAGTGGAAAAAGAAATGGACTGTTCACCTTAATGTACGCAAACACAAGATCTGTTTTTCTCCACTGGCACGATTTTCAGCAAATATCTCTCGGCCTTGCTTTTAATAGCATCTGCTTGCAGTCTTGCAGGCAGTTGCATCATGCGTTACATCACTGGGTGGTAATAGTGGCCTCGTTTTCTGTATTAAACTGAATTATGGTGAGACGAAAGTAGGGACGCTGCTGAGGAGGCCGTGATTAATTAAACCGAGTCGCTTCTTCTCACTGTAACCTCGAACAAAGTGCACGACATCGACTCTTATTTAAAGTCGCAATTTGCCAACCGCAAATGGATCATTCTGCCAAACAAAAGGACAATCGTCTTCTTAACGAGGTTCGATTCACTCCCTCTGCATGGGTATGCGATCATGTGAGAAGACGGACGTTGTTTACCTCAACGCTGTGTGTAATCTCTCCCATGGGGTTTTTATACAGTGCTTATGATATAGTATACTATGGTGCATTTTTATTACGTTTTAGCAGGAGGCTTCAATAACACTGTGGGCAGACTGTAACTCGAACCAGAGTATTGAAATTTAACGTTTCTAAACACGACCGCTCCTTCATGTACGTCTTTCTTTAACGTCTTTAAAGTCAGGGAACAGCATGGAGTTTAGAAATACTGTAGATCTAGTTGTATTATTATTGTTTTTATTATTATTATTATTATTATTATTATTATTATTATTATTATTATTAATAAATAGACACGTCGTGATCGTTCTGTTTTTCTTCTAGACACATGGATCAAATTGACATTGTAAAGGTCATTCTCCATGTGTTGATGCACTGGATTTCTGACCCTTTACTGGAAAACTAAGAAGGAAGTCTGCCTTGATTCATACAAATGAAATGTTATTCATGTTAGAAAAAATCCTTGGTGGAAAAAAAAAAAAAAAAAAAGTGTTTGGAAATATTTTAATGTTAAATCCCTTTTGAGAATGAATTTGGGTCTGTGGATTGCTCATAGAGTACTGCTCCCATCTTGTGGCTGAAGCAGTGCTCATGCAGCTTGGAGGAAACTGTGAAAACCAAACCCTTGCAATGTACAATGTATTTGAATGACTTTACGGTCATATCGGTCATTCAGCAATAGTCACGTGTTTTGATGCTTATTTAATGTTTTGCCACTTATTTAATTTAATATTTTATTCGGAAAAACATAAAAGGAGAGTTTGGTTGCATGTTTGGGTTTAATCCTCAGTGTTTTTTATTTAATTTCCAGCAATAATTAAATTATTATTATTATTGTTTTTAAATGGCACGTCTTCAATAGAAATACACACAAAATAGAAGAATGCAGCTTGAAATATCTGGACACAGTGCTTCATGAGAAAATAACTCTCCTGTGACCGCGACACTAGAGGGAGCCAAGCTGGCATGTTTCCCTGTTCCAGCGACGGCTTTAAAATAGACGTGCAAAACCTGTCCCAATTCAACAGGCTTGATTTATTTAACGGTCCGTTCTCACGTGCAGTCTGAAGTCGCCGACTCTGAACTAGAGTGATGAAATCATTTTGGACGTGCAAGAAAACAACGACAAAATTATTAATCCTAATGTTTGTGTTTTATGCCACAATTTTAATCCTAGCGGTTGGGCGGCTGTGGCTCAGGTGGTAGAGCGGGTTGTCCACCAATCGTAGGGTTGGTGGTTCTCCACATACCGAAGTGTCCTTGAGCAAGACCCTGAACCCCAAGTTGCTCCCGATGGCAAGTTAGCGCCTTGCATGGCTCTGATACCATTGGTCTGTGTGAGTGTGTGAATGAGAACCAGTATAAAGCACTTTGTAGAAACCTCTAAAGTTAAAAAAGCACTATATAAGTGCAGCCCATTTACCATCTAACAGTGCAAGATGGAGTTTTAAACATTGGCAGTGTTTCAAAGTAGATGGGGAAAAAAACAACACCGCTATTTTGTTATGGATATTTAAGATATCTCGTGTTTGAGGCACATTAACTATACTGCATAATATATGTAGCGTTTTTTTATTGATGGGAATTTTCATGATGATTAGATTTGGATTAGATGTAATTCCTGAAGATTTCAGCTGCACGTAGATATAGTGGGTATAATGGTAGAATGAGGCCGTGATTGCTGTTATGTTATGTATTTTAGGCATCAGGATTTACACAGATGCAACGCACCAAGCAAATAATGTTTGTCCAGTACAAACCTTAAAGCTATTAAATGTGCACCTTTAGCATTCCTACCATTCTCCAGGTGGGGTGGGGGTGGGGAGGGGGAGCAATCTGAGGCCTCCTGCACTTGTGAACTTGCTTTGCCAAACACTTGTAATGCGATCTGGTAGTAGTTCAGGTTTAACTAATCCCTAATTGCTGACTAATCGCCATGATCCGATCATTTCCTCCGAGCGGCACAGGTGCGCTTCAGAGGAACGATGGCTTTAGGGGCTTTGCAGGTCACTAAAGGAGCATTCAGGTTCATTTTTGTTTTAATGGTCACAGATGTTGGCGGTGAAAAGAGACGCAGGAAGTTACTTTTAGCCAAATATAGCAGCTGCTTAATTCACTCTGTAGTCATGAGTTTAACTTTTACAGTACTTGACTTCTTGTGCTGGAATGATGACCATTACCTTCAGGGGCTGATATCACTGCATTACTACATGATGTGTATTTTCACAGGTGCAGTGAGTGGTTTTGAGTGTGTTTTGAGTTGAGAATGTTTTGAGTGTCCGTCACATACTGGCTCACTGCCGGTCTTATAGCTGACCAGCTGGCTTGATGAATTGGAATAATTAAGTGTAAAATGGGAACTTCCCCCACCCCAATGATGCAAACCACCATGAAAAAAAGAATACATAAAGCACACCTATTATGGTTTTGAAACGTGCCTAATTTAATTTTAAAGGTCTCATACAGTAGATTTACATGCATCCAATGTCAAAAAACACTTTAACGTGCTCATAATTTAAACTGCAGCATTAACTTTTTCCCCCCAGTGTCACAAACGACTCTTTCAATGATCCGTTCTAAAGGATTCACTCTAAACTCCTCCTTTCAGAGAGCATACTCTGCTCTGATTGGTCAGATGTCCCAGTCTGTTGTGATTGGTCTACCGCTGTCAGCGTGTGTCGAAAAGGAAACGCCCACTACCGTAACGAGTTTCAGCTCCGTCTGTCAGCGAGCAGCCGATGAAGACCAGAGGCGGGGTTTTTTGTTACAAACCTACGTAGGTTAGTCCAGGAAGTAAAGTCTGGAATCACTAACGACTCGTTTCAGCTGTTCAGAATCGGTTCCTTCTTTAGGGAGTCAATAACTCAGACGTTTTTTACATTCACAAACAGCTCTATAACACACTACATGAAAGGTAATATTTGAAAAACCATAATAAGTGCACTTTAATACTGTCAAAAGGTTTATTTATTTATTTATTTATTTATTTTTTTATTTATTTTTATTTATTTTTAACTTGTGAGTATTATTTTCTTACACATTCACTCACATATACAGCTATAACTTAAACTGGTAATCTTGTTTATTATTTGTGTTTACTTTATTAAATTATTAAATCACAATGTATTATTATTTTAATTATTATTATTATTATTATTATTATTATTATTATTATTGACACTTTATGCAATATTCACCCAATAAATATTCACTACTAAAACAGGCGAGGCTTTTGGTAAATCTTCTTTCGGCATTAGTGTTTATAGGCCAGTGCAGCTAGAATTCCACCGGTATCCCCCAATTCACTGGCATTCTGCTGATAACACATGAATAAGACCACTGCGGACCTGCAATTGTTCTTGGCCGTCGACAGCTGCAAGCTGAGAGGCCAAGACGCTCTAATCCAGTTCTTACTGTTCCCCAGCTAACAGGGTTTTTATCCCAGCATACAGTCAGTTCATTTTAACACCTCAGCGTTCAGTGTCCACTGATGCTCAGCAGCCTGTTTGCATGGGATGGGGGGATGGGGGGGGGAGTTTAGAATGGGCAAAGCATACAGCACAACAGCATAAGGCTCCATTGCGTTGTGGTCTTTAAACCATCGCGCTCCATTCATTACTGAGTAATGGTATTGCCACAGGTAATCTTTACATTTTATGGCAATGCACTTAAAGATAAAACTCCAGTACATGTTATGTTCATCATTTATTAGCAATATAAACATTTAATGAAATTAGACACACACACACCTTTGCAAACTATGCATGTGGAAATAAACAAAGAGAAGGGAATGTGATAACTTTATTTATCTTTAACACATTGTAAGCATTGTAATACTGGAGGAAGACAAATCCTGTGAGATGACAAACGTTTTTATGACTTGAATCACTTTGTCTTTACATAACGGAGCCGTCTTCTCCTCTCGGTTATCATTTATTGTTCGACTTGTTTGAGATTGTTGTCATTGCTTTCTTACCCTGGAATCTATTAATGAATAACTGAGAAAATACTTGTTAAATGGTAAATGGTCTTTTTAACCTTAGCGGTTCTACAAAGCGCTTTACACTGGTTCTCATTCACCCATTCACACCCACACACACTTGCACACCAATGGTAGCAGAGCTGCCATGCAAGGCGCTAGCTTGCCAACAGGAGCAACTTGGGGTTCAGGGTCTTGCCCAAGGACACTTTGGCATGTGGAGAATCGCCAACCCTATGATTAATGGACAACCCGCTCTACCACCTGAGCCACAGCCGCCTAATTGTTATATGACTATAGAATTAAATCTGGCGATCCATTTACATTCAAAACTATTATACTGTGCAACTTCACTTACTTACTGATGAAGCCCAAATACAGACAAATGACAGATTTTTAAGCTTTGAATCTAATCAAATGCTTTAGAACATTATCCCTTTAACTGACATCTCTACCGTACTGTAGGCTGTAGGCTTACTTTGAGCTGGAAAAAATCTATCAAAAGGAGGAGATGAGAGCGCAGTCTTCCCACAGGTCCACTGGCCCACACCCTTGTCTGCTGTTGGTATGCGGGGATAGGCATTTTCAGTTTTCAAGTGACACCAGCAGTTTCCACACTTCAGTCAGTCACACAAAAGGAAGAAAGTTGCTGGTCAGTCAACAAATAATACTCAAACATGAAATCAAGTAAGTAGGGATCAAACCATGATGTTGTTGTGAACAGGGTAGAGGGTAAACAATAGAAATATAGCAAAATATATGAGAAATACAGAAATGCTTATATGCCATAACTGTTGAAAGTTAAAGGAAAGTTAAAGGTATACCATATGGTTGATATGTCTGTAAAGGGTAAAACTAGCCAGATGGTAGCTCAGACTAACGTGAGATGAGGGGGGATCTGTGAGTGGATTATTAGAATGGTCATGGGAATATTTTATTTTTTCCTCAAGTAAACATTATAATGAAACACTTAATGGGATTTTAAATACAATTTAATAATTACTCACACATGAAGACATGTATTCATGCAGTATTTTATGTGATTTTAGTATTTTATTTTTCTTATTGTAGTGGAAAGGAAAGACAGGCACTAAACAAAAGGAAAAAGCAAAGCTGTGATTCCTATTCAGCCAGAGAAGTGAGAAATAGAGGACAGTGAAGATGATAATAATGTGGAGGATCCTGGTTATGTTCCAGGGCATGCAGGTTACACTGATGCTGATGATGATTATGAACCTGATGATATACAGATGCTAGAGCTTAGTGACAGGGACATTACTTATAGCCACAGGAAGACAGGACATTGACACAGGGTGCGTTGAACTCGTCTCTTTGCTTTTAAATTTTGGACACACAGTTCAAAAGTTATGACCACAAACATATTTTGTGTGTAGGCTAAAATTTGACCTGATAGTGGCGCTAGAGCACTTGGCCCAAATTTGGTCAGAGTGTTCCTTAGACCCTATCCAATCAGTGTGCCAAATTTCACAACTTTTTACCAGACGGTTCTATGGGCTGCCATAGACACCCTAGCCAGAATGTAGAATAACAATAGGGTGCCTACCTTTTGGTGCTTGGCTCCCTAATAAATAATTTTTGTGGACCCTTGTACTTAAGAACTGTATCCAAGACCTGCTAACAAAGTTAAAGGTATGTTTATTATTGAAAAAAGCTCAAGAAATAGTACTGCATATGTAAAGGAGGATTTACCATGAATAGACATCTCAGAGTTTTATATCTTCTAGGTTAAAAAACATAAATAAGTAAAAAATGCTTTGAGGTCATTTTTTGGATGTCTATTAATAAGATCTAAAAATTTTTTTTATTGGTTTCTAATAGGGTTGAGATTTAAAGGGTTAAATGAAGTGTGCTTTCTCAAAGTGTCATAAGTGTGCTCTTACTGAAATCAATTGAATAACTAGAATGAAGAGTAAAAGAATATAAGAATAAAACATGTACAGTAAAAATCTCAATCAGTTGATTGGTTAATCATGATAACTGAGGGTCATTTACCTTCTCTATATCATGTAAAGACAAAACCCCAACAAGATTTCATTAATTCTTCAGCATTGCTTTATAAAAGATCTATGCAATGCTTATAAATATGTTGTGTTATAAAGACCTGTGAAATTGCCTTCTGAGGTAGTCCAGAAAGCTATTTATAGTTTTCTATCATATCTTGATATCACAACTTATTTTTCTCCTGATCTCGAGATGACAAATATTGTTTTCTTAAGAACTTATTTTTTCTCACAATTTTTTTTTTTCTTGAGTTGATAAAAGTTGCTTTCTCAAGATAACATAAATTGTTTTTCTCATGATGTCAAAATGCATGATGCTGGATGTCACGGATGAGCGCATCCGTTATTATCAGGACCTGACCAAGAGGAAATAATAGCTGCATGTTTGTCAGTTTCCAAATAAGAAACTCAGAAATCTGCACCTGTAACATCATCACTATAGTGATCCTGAACGGGAGGTCAGTTTCACGGTCAGTTTTATTTTGGGGGACCCGGACGTCTCCATAATTATCACATGATGTTTGATAGAAGCCGTCTAAATGCTTTGTGGCTCATGACATTTATTTATTTATTTATTTATTTATTTATACCTTCATCAAACTCTTCAGAAATAGAATGTAATTACTGCAGAATCGCCATAACACCAATATATGACCATGCGCTACTGGCTACAATGATGTAATGCTAGTATACTACTGTTATGCGATCTTTTAAAAGAACTATCTTGACATCAAGGCCTCATGATAACAGTACAGAAAAAAATCAATAACTCATGGCCTTTCTGGACTTCTGTACCCTTCAAAATAATGTTGATTTTTGACAATATTTTAGCATATAAAGTTAAATTTTTCATTATTCTAGTTAATTTTGAACTAAAAATTGGTTGAAAAATCTGATCTAATTTATTATGTAATCACATGTTTGAAACACCAGTGGTTAATCTCAGACTAGACACGATTATGGTATGGACATGAACGGCAAATCCTGGGAAACATCTAGACTTTTCATTAGGTCGAATGTGAACACCAAGTGAATGAATGTGTTGTTGCTGTATAACAGCTGGGTTTCATGAGGCTAAATAAACTCCGAGGTCATACTCATGCACACTCTTGCTGTTGGGATGATTGTATTTTAGAGCGAGGCTGGCAAAAAAAACAACACGCACATCCCGCGCTGCTAACGTAGCATACAGATGACTTGTTGTACAGCGGCCAATGAGAAACTGATCTTAAATCTTCTTAAGAGGGGAAAAAACGTAACGAAGCATAAGGGTATCAACAGAACATAACAAATACTATCGTGGCTGAAACGTGGTGCTCAACACCGAATTCTGATTAAGCCAATGGTATACTCAAAGTGGAATTGCAGTTTACAACAGAGCATATGTGTAACCGTTTGGAATTATTTCAGGATTTTATTTTCAAATATAAAACCCATGCTTTTATATAACCCACTTCTGTGATAGGATTATTTGTTGATCCCTTGCTAACGTCACTCGTCATCGTTCTTCAGTTCAACTATGAAGTAAATTATTGGGCCATAAAAGCCAAGCAATACACTAAAATACCCTAAATGGCTTATGTCCCATTCTCACAATATGAGGACATTTTTTATTTATTATTATTATTATTATTATTTTTTTTTTTACAGTAGTGTTCCACCCAGTCTTGTAGACCTGCATGAAAAATGCCGCATGCTCGTTCATTTACTTATGAAGAAATGTGCATGTCACAGGGCTTTGATTCTGATTGATTCTTCAACATATGCACTTAGGAGGTGCGTTCTATGAGTTCAGTGTTTTAGTCGATGTGCAAACGAGCTGTTTCTGTATTCACCTTTTATTCTTCTAAACTAGGAAATCAACCTTCTGTCCACCGTAGCCGCCTTAAGTACTCGCAAGATTATAGAAGAAAAATGGTGAGAAGTATCATAAAGTCAGAAATAACACAAAATGTATGTATATTACAATTCCAATTACTGCATTTTTCACTCTATAAGTTGGAGGTTGTTTTTTTCCCACCTAGTAAGCAAGTTAAATACAAGTTATATCTTCTAAGGAATTACGGTTGTAAAAAGTATGTGGATGGATTTACTTACTTAAAATACATATAAAAAATGATTGTTTTTTTTTTTTATGTTTTGGGTGAAGTATCTTTTTAATTATTTCTCTTGAAACATACAATTTAGAAAATAAGGTGCAATATCAAACTGTCTGAAATTACAAGTTTTTCTTATTCTGAACGTGAAAAAATGTAAATATATTATTAGAGAAGCCTAGTGTCTTTTTTGCTATGTAGCTGTTTCAGTTCATGAAGGCAGATACTACAGTTTCATTATCTCATGTTTTACAATTTAACAGAATACTCAAAATATATAAACTTATTCAGATGACCAAACAAATAAATGTTAACTTATCTCAGATAGTGTTCAATTTTTTTTCCTTTAAGTAGTTATGCCTAAATATTTTTTTTTAAATAATCAAATTTACAGAGCCCTGCGATGATGACCTTCTCCATGCCATGTGTTTGCAGAAAAGGAAATGCAAACAGCACTTCCTGGTCATGTGACATGGCATTTTTTTGTTATGTCGAAGTTAAGCCCCCCTTTCCCAGTTACATAGGAAAACAGTAGTTTTGTATTATTGCCTATCAGAAAAATTGGTGATAAATTAATTGTTGCCATATGGCAACACCATGCAGTAAAGGGCTACTCTCAGAGCCATGCTGTTATAGAAAATTAATCAACACCTTCTGATTTAAAAATCCAGTCAATTAACATTATTGCCTTTATTATTCTTAAATAATAGAAAAATAGTAAAAACAATAATAAAAAAAACAAACCCTTCTATGTGTAGGTGTGGCCAAACTTTTCACTTGTAGTGTAGGTGTTTATGAGTTAGCCCCCATTAATTCATTTCCAAAGATTACATTAATACAGATTACAAAGCAAAGTTCAAAGATAGAAAACCAATCAAGAATCTCTGATTTCTGACAATCTCCAAGTGCCAGAGACACCTAATATCATCTACAGCCTCCTATTGAGAAATGTAGTCCAAGGCGTTTCATATGACCTCAGAGCACTGAAGTTACATGATGTCATTTAACTGGATTATGGACGACAGTACACCTCACTATTTGGTTTGGGGCTCTCCCATATGATCCATCCCTAATACACCCGGTAGTAATAGGCAGTCAGAGAGAATGATGCTAGACGGAATGGGAAGTGAACGGATAATAAGCAAACGCATCAACAATGATGAGATCATCATGGTGTCATCTACTCGTTATATTAAAACTTGAGGACAACAGTATATAATAACCAAGTTCATCCAGGCTACCAGTCTTTCCACTACACCGTGATGACTCAATTAATTCACACCAGAGTGGCAGTTTAACGGATTTCCTGAAGAGCTGTTTTTAGCAGCCGGTCCTCATAAACGATTTTTCCCACAAATTCTCCCTCACAGGCACATGTATACACTGTAAAGGTCCTGAACTACCCCACTAGTCCCCCTCCAGCCCTAATCACGTATTGTCCATGTGGGCCATTCCCAGCCGTTGGCTGCAAGGGTCAGGCGTGGGACAAGTGGGCATGGGAAAAAATGCAACAATTATATCATTTCCTGTGCTGGGTGTAGTGCAAAAAAAATGGGAGCACTTAAAGTTGTGTAGACCTAACATGTCTAGGAGGAGCAAACTGCATTAGTTTAAATGTTTTAACGGTCCAAAAGTTCTCTTTCTTGTTCTCGAAGTCACTCGTATTCCCTGGTTTGTAGTTTGTAACTCTGTTTATTCCAAAGTAATTTAACAAATTGCAACCATCCTTCAAATGTAAGTTTATAATCAAATCTTACACTTTAGGTGACGATCACTAAAAGTCACTATTTATCTTTAGTTTGATTTCCCATGTAACGTTTAAATACAGTTAAAGTTGAGGTCATACGTTTACATACGCCTTGCAGAATTCGCAAAATGTTAATAATTAAAAACAAAATAAGAGTGATCATTAGAATTACATTTTGTTTTTTTATTTAGTTCTGCCGTGAATAAGATATTTCACATAACAGATGTTTACATATAGTCCACAAGACAAGATACTAACTGAATTTACACAAATGAACCAGTTTAAAAGTTTACACATGCTTGATTATTAATACTGTGTGTCGTTACCTGGATGATCCATTACTTTTTTTGTTTTGTGAGAGTTGTTCATGAGTCCAATGCGTGTCCTGAGCAGTTAAACTGCCCACTGTTCTTCAGAAAAATCCACCAGGGGGGTGTAAACTTCTGAACATGATGATCAGTGTAAATTATTATTTTGTTTAAAGATATTTTTTTCCCATTTAGTACTGCCCTTCAGACGCTAAATAAGAGTTACATGTCTCCCAGAAGGCAATATAACAATTTACACCGATCATCCTGTTAAAAAGTTTACACCCCCCTGGCTCTTAATGTATCGTGTTGCCTTCTTGAGCATCAGTGAATGTTTGCACCTTTTGTAATAGTTATGTACGATTCCCTCAGTTGTCCTCAGTGTGAAAAGATGGATCTCAACATTATATAGTCACTGTTGGAAAGGGCTCAAATATGCAGAGGATGCTGGAAAAGCAAAGGACTTGGATGATTTTTCTGAAGAACAGTGGGCAGTTTAACTGCTCAGGACAAACAAGGACTCATGAACAACTATCACAAAACACAAAACATCAAAGGGCTGAGCAACACACTTGGAGGAAAGTGCTACCTGCCCTCTTCCACATAGATAATCTTACAGATGCCTACAATTGGCTAGTGTTACTTTGATTGACAGGGGAGAGGGAGTAATACCATCCCTCCCACTCACTCAGGAAGCACAGACAGTTTTGCTCCCTTAGCTCCTGGCTATGGATGGCTCTGGCATAGTCGGGGATATGAACCCAATCCTAGGATGAACACTTTTCTGTTGCTCCACTTAGGAACCTGTATTTGGCCTATTATTATCCATGTCTGGTTTAAATCTTACATGACGGACTGCTTCCTCAGAGCCAAAAAGAGTACAATATGTAGTCTCATAAGGTTCTGTTGTAGGCCCTTTATTGTTCAGCCCCTAAATACAGACGTGTAATTCAGAAGCTTCTACACTGAGTGAATTCAGTGAAAGGAAAACAGTACTAGATGTGTTGAACTGATGTATGAGCATATTGTGAATGAGTTCTGGGATGAGCACAGCCAAGTCTTTACGATTAGAGCATGCATCTTAGGTACGAGTTTTATAGTATCCAGGTGACATTAATTAGCGTAGAAAGGCCGAGTCTTGGTCATAAGGTGCTTGTTTTTTTTTTTTTTTGGAAGTGCATATCTTCCAACAAACATAGTGTAGGGTATCCACATCTACAGCAGCAGAAGGTGAGTGACTGATGATACACGTTTATTAGTTCAGCCAGATTCACTGGACAGTTTGGATTAATAGAAACTTGTGTCGCTTAAATTCTGCTAAAACTGAAGTAATAAGGTTGGCTACCTAACTGGCTAAGACTGATTTGAAATAAGATTTCCTTGGTGTAACCCGTGATGCTGATCAATTATTTGATTTCTGTCTAAATAATATTTCCACAAGTGCATATTCTCATTAGTGTGACCAGCCGTCATTTAAAAATCAAAGCTAGTCCAGGGTCAGTTTGCGGCCTTGCTTTGTTTAACGCAAAGACTCTACAGTTTAGTGTTCCATACTTGTTTAATATCATTTCTACACCGACAAGCATTAATGACGTTAGCGTCATTTGTTTTCTAGCTACAATTTTTTTTATTATTATTATTCATTATGGTTTCTGTTCACTTGTTGGAGGCGCATTACCATGGATAGGTCAAAGGCTGCTTTTACAACCTCTGAGTCATGTCCGTTTTTAAAATCTACCGATTGCCAAAGAAAAGCTTCGAGCCGAATAGCTTCACAGTGTCTGGTGAATGTGCACATAATGGAACCCAGGTTAACCAGCTTACTCTGCTCAAAAGTGCACCTTCCCATTACACACCTTTGACACATTCCACAAAGAATGTTCCAGTTACATCTTTTAGCCAGTTATGTGTCTTTTCTCATTTCGAGGTTATTATCCACACCCAACTACCTCAACTCTCAATTCACTCGTGTCGTCACACCCCTGTTCTCTGAGCTTTCTCTCAACAGATTTTTCTTTCTGTCTTTGTGTAGAAGGCATAACACAGACCCCTTACACAGGCCGCTAATGTATTTATTACAAACCCCTTAGTGCTTTGCTGAGGAAACACGATAGGGCAAAACACGGTGCATTCCTCGAGCCGCATGGCATTATTCCAAACTAGCACAGCGTTTATATAATACATGAGGCGCTCAAATATTTTGCATCTGTAAATAAAACATTTTTAGCTGTTAACTAAATTAAACAGGCTCCCTCAGAACAGAGTTATTTTATGAATATAATCCAACTATTGAAATATCAGGCTCACTTTAATGAAAGTGTGCAATTTATTGGGATCATATAGCTTTTTCATCCTGAACTTTACACGTATAAAAAAATTCATCCGTTTCAAGTCGACATTATTTACAGAGTGACTTGTTTTTGCATTATTGAGGTTGTGTTAAATCAGTGGTGGCTCACCCATAGGCACAGGTCAGGCAGAGCTCCACCATGTTCAGGAAATGTTCTTCTTAATAAAGTCCTCGTTCACAACTCCATGCATTTTAAATTCAATGGAAATACCAAGTACCACTTTTGAGTGACAGATATAAGATGATGCACCATTGATTTCATCACCTTCCTAGATCTTGTGCAGTCATGGAGGAGTGTGCTCACTGTCCTGTCAAACGTGTGAATAAGCGTTAATAGAGGCCCACTGGGGAAGGAATCACGCTTCCCCATGCTCACTCTATGAACAATTTCAGTGTGGGCAGTGGCAGCTCAGTAGTTAAAGGCTCTGAGTTACTGAACAGAAGGTCAGGAGTTCAAGCCCCAGCACTACCAAGCTACCACTGTTGGGCCCTTGAGCAAGGCCCTTAAACCTCAATTGCTCAGATGTATGAATGAGATAAAAGTAAGTTGCTCTGGATAAGGGCGTCTGCCAAATGCCGTAAATGTAGGAAGAGCAGCAGGTTCCATACTCATGGTTTTTACACCAAATCGGGCTAGTTTAAAAATGCCACCAAGATCATTTTTTAATATAAAACAATCTGAATCTAATCTAATTTCCACAAATATGTGATGGTGCATACATTGTGTCTATGATGTACAGAACCATTTCTATTGAAAATTTATTGCAAAGATTGAGCGATGGAAATAATGTTATATGATGGTCTACGATACCTTTTGATAACTGTGGGTTTCCCCCCACTTTGAGAACCAACTTAGCAGCAAACTATGTCTTATAGCAGAAAGTAAGAACAGAAAAGCAATGAAAATTGCTCAGGATGAGCAAAATGACCAGGTCTCACCCAGTCCAGCTACATTACATGGAAATAAGGACGAGTCTTTTCTGTGCTGTAAGTGTCATCACCTAAGAGAGGGAATACACCCACCAAGGTGTGACCTAAAGCCTAGAAACCTGAGGTAATGGTATGTTGGCATTGCTTATATTGCTCGTTGGCCTGCTATGTCTTAGGCGTCCCTCCATTGTGGTGTTTCCATGGCTGTGTGCACTTTTAACTCTGAGTCATAGAGCTATGGGAGGTATTAGGTTTGTTAGACATGTCGTTAGGATACAGCAATGACGAAGGCTTTTTGACTGGAAATTTGACGATATTTATTTAGTTTGGCGTAGAAAGTGAAATTTTCTATCGTTGTGAGCTCTACCAGGTGAGCTCAGCCTGGCTGTCAGAGGTTTGGAGTGCCAGGCTCTGAGTCTTGTAGTCTTGGTGCACTTGGTTGAGTGTTTTTAAAAAAAAAAAAAATTAACAAGTTTTAGGTAGGTGTCCAAAGTGTGCCAAATAGTGGGCACAATAAATTAAAAATAATGGTGAGAAATGAAGTAATAATAACTAGAATTTACATTTGCGTTGCTTGCCCTTGCAAAATTCAACACTGACAAGCAGCTGCACATACTGGTCAGTAGGGGGGGCTACATGTATGCACACGTTTGTTGATGCATAACTAATTTGGGACTAGTAAGGTGCCAAAGATTTCCTATAGAGATAGTAGATCTAAACAGTGTCTCTATTTGCCTGTTTGCTCCTCTAGACTCATTTTATATTAGCCTAGTGCATTGCGAATCCCGAAGGGGAATTACATGTAATCAATTCCCAAATGGGATTTCCCGATTCTCCGGACCAAGCCGAACACTTGGACATGTCATTCATGTCTGTGAAACGGACGCTGCTGGAGTTGGTTGTTGGTGGTGGGGGGAGGGGTGGGGGGCGGGTTTAGGGTCCAAAATTTCCCATTAATAGTCTATGGGGCTGGAATAACGCCATTTTCAGGACATTACTGGTGAAAATTCTGAAACGCAATGCATATATGCCAGGTCTACTCACTAAGAAACACAAGAGAACATGTGATATGAGCATGTCAGCCAAACGACATCCAAGCTGTGACACCCGTGTTTCATTCCCCATTCATTCTCTATGGGCCAAAAACATGCGTCTTTTTTTTTTTTGTGAATTAATAAACCGGTTGATTTGAGCCCTCATTCATGCCCATAGCACAAATGGTGTGGGACGAGTGACGTGCCAAAGTTTTGTCCACATTAATAATAATAATATGTAAGCACCACTAATAACTCTTTATACTGGTCTATTATATGATTCCCATACAAGCATCATTTATACTGCATATTATCATTCGAGTGACCTCTGACCCAGGTCACATCAGGTGGGATTCTGACACCTTTGTACCAAAGTCCCAAAATGTTTGACAGCAAGCCGACACTACCAACATGCCCTCTGCTGCTCTTCCTTTTTCTGTGTGCTGCTACTGTATAAGAAAGTGCAAGTGCTATATAAATTTATATTGGAATTCTTTAATGTCATTAAATCCGCCTGGGACTTCATTTTCTCTCAACAAACACTATCAAAGCACTTCAGATGCCTCATTGAACACTGTACCATTCACCGCAGATAAAGTCTGGCCTTGTCACAAGCTTTGCACAAACGCGGCGCAGTTGCAGTCAGTTACAGCTGAGCTCTTGATTTACTGCCACAGAACACCAAGAGCACCAGAGTTCAGGTTTGATCACGTCTGCCGAGTTCATACTCGTGAATTGTTCTGCACATTTAGGTATTTGACTACAATTCCCAGAAGCAGTTGGACTTGTCCAACTTCAACAAAGAATCAAATTCATATTCAAGCCACATTCAGTTGAATCTTTCCTCCCTCATTTCTGGGAGTCGATGTGCTCAACTTGGACCCATCTTTACATTATGAATCGTGTTACATTATGAAGCCCACCAAGATTACACACAGTTCATTACGCAAAAAATAATGTCTATAATGTATTTTATATGTATATTTTTTCTGATCTACTCTGTAGCTGATGTTTTATGAATAGCAGGTAATAAGGACAGATGCAAATCAGCATAATTTCACAATTTCGTTTCATTCATTTGAAACAAGTCAATTAGCTCACAAATAAAGACCCAGCATTGTCTATCAGACAAGGACAATGATGTTTGATAGGAAATCTGACAGGCCACGGCCGTATTGGAAAGGTCGGCGATTAAACTCGCAATTGCTTTGTGGTCGATTCACCTCGGCTAAATGAGGTCCCTATAGGTTATCTGGCTTAAACTGTATTTCATTAATGACGAAAACAATATCAAATCACTGGTCAGAGGGGGCAGGTTATTATCTAGGGACCGAGATAACTTTTCTCAATCCACTGTTACACTGCGTGATGTGAGTAAAGAGTGCTTTCGTACATCGTGGTCTCAGAGTTGGGGGGTAAAAATGGAAATATTTGATGTATGTCTTTATATTCGCCATTTAAAATATGGAATCTTTTTTTTTTTTCTTTTTTTTTCTGCCTTGTAACAAACAATGTTGAACACATCTGTGTTCTTTCACTGAAAAGTCCTTTGGGGTTGGATTGTTCCAACAACTGGCTCCAAAAAAGGGGGGACAGTCAGCGCTGTGGTCAAAAATCTATTGCGTAGTACATAATATACTTGGGTTTGACCTTGTTTATGACGATAAAGTACAGTGAAAGTACAGCACACAGAAAACGTTCCTTTGACCTGGCTCTCAAAAGTCGCCCAGGGGTCCAAGTGTGCTCTGTTTGAATCACATGTGACTAGTCTTAGTGACACAATTCTGTCATTATATTTATATAAACAGATATCGCTGAAGGCAGAGAGCCTTTATAAATACACTGTAGTCATCTTAATCATCACATTGCCTACTACTCTTACGCCGATAAGACTGGCTGATAAGATCACATCCAGAAAACACTGGGATTTATTACCCTCTTTTTTTAAATGATGGCTGGAGTATGTTTCTTTCATTCTAGATTCAACACTTGAATTGACGAACAGATGGCTTTCTGTAAATATAACATCATTTGAAGATTCAAAAAAAAAAATAAAAATGCCCACACTACCAATAGTACAAGATTAATTTGCATTGGGAAACACACAAGATTTTAGCTCTGGCTTTATCCTCTGTTAAAACCGTCCTCTGCCAGAAGCCATCATGGTCTCACAGTGTGTTCTATAATACCACATAAAAACATTTGTTTAAGGTCTGTGTCTCTGCCAAAATCTCCACGAAGGAGCTCAAATCATTTTTTGAGCCGACTATTTCTCTTTTTCTTCCCCAGATACCCTGTGATTAGAAGCAACCCTAACAGATTGATTCAAAACCCAAATCCAAACCAAAGACAGAATGTTTATTGTGCAGGACTCTTTTGAGACTAAGGTTTACATGGCGTAGCGTTGTCTATAAAAGTCATAAGAACAAAGGGAGACTGCTGCTCCCACAGCGCATTGGACATTAGATCAGGAAATGGAGCAAGGTCAAAAAATTAAATGTGCAATTTTCCGCTTCTCGTTTTGTTAATTCATTGCAGCTTGGGCTACTCCGTGCCGAGACCGGTCGGAAGGAAGGAAGGGCTTTTGGCCTTGACAAGTGGTCTCTTAGCAATAGCACAAATCGTCCCGGGTTCAATGCGGCATCCTTTTTGGCACTCTGTTTTCTAGGCTTTACATGCTCAATAAGACTATAGTGAAATTTGAAATCTGCTTGATTTTCAACTGGCAGTGCTGTGCATGTGAAACGTTTGGAAGAGACTGATTGTTATGAAGACTAAGTGATCATAGCCTGATTAGTTATGCCACTGGACATATGGCATCTACCAATAGACATGGACATCTGGTATTTTACAAACTATATAACATTATTAACACAATAGTTATAAAAACAGTTTTAGGAACCATAAAGGTGCTAAAACATGTCTGTGTGAAAGCAAACTTGACTTTTTATAGATCATTATTGACAGATTTAAAAAAAAAAATGTTAATTATTTTTTTTTTAGTCCTATAAAATGATCTGTAACGTACAATAAATGAAGGTCTGCGCAACATTTTGGAAAAACCGTGTCCGAAAGTCTTGGCAGAAGCTCCTAACCCACAATGAATTTACATGACACAAATTGTTTTAAACTTACCAAAATGAAGGTAAAGCTTTTTCCTGTCTATTGCAGGAAATACGAGTAAATGTTGTTGTAGTGGCTTTTTTTTTTAACTAAATAAAAGTCCATACACTGAACTGATTACGCCACACAACGTCAGGCTCGATTCAAGAGTCTAACAAGTGATTTAGAACTAGATCTAATATCTAAAAACACACTCTGCTGTCTTGTACAAGTCAATCTAATGAAATTTAAAAAGGACCCTTATCAGCAGTTATCAAGATTTCCACTTGGCAAAGACCCCCCATCTTCACTAACTCATTGCAGATGGCCCACATGTTTGCCATTACACCATGTCCCTGAGACACACTCTCTTGAAAACAAGTGGCTATGAGCTGGCCTTCATCACTACTTGCTACTGTTAGCCAAAAGCTGGCCAAGATAT
>JANDJT010000199.1:20678155-20696103 GCA_024331685.1 Stegophilus panzeri | reverse complement strand
TGGTTTACTGACCACAAAATCAAGGTCCTGCCATGGCCATCCCAGTCCCCTGACTTGAGATCCATAGAAAACCTGTGAACTGAAGAGGAGAGTCCACCAGCATGGACCTCGAAATTTTTAGGATCTGGAGAGATTCTGAATGGAGGAGTAGTCCTAGATCCCTTGCCATGTATTCTCCAACCTCATCAAGCAAGACTGTTATCTTGGCAAAGGGAGGTAGCACAAAGTATTGACTAAAAGGGTGCCAATAATTGTTGCACACCTGTATTGTTTGGACAAATCTGTGTTTGTGTTTGCAATTGTTTGATATCCATGAGAGCAGAGTATTTTTGTGAATTTTTTGAGCAAAAGAAGGTTAAACAGTAAAGACAATTTTTCTCATATTTACCAAGGGTGCCAATATAAGGGTACCTTCCTGAAGACTTTAGCTCCAACCATAATCATTCCATGCACCTAGCCATCTAACCATTGCTTTAAGAGGTTCTTGATTAACTAAAACAGGTGTGTTAGATTTTGGTTGTAGGTGAAACCTACAGAAAGGTAGCTCTTGAGAAAGAGGGTTGGTGACCACCGGTATGGAAACTTTAACACATTGGAGCGAGCACATTGATATAATCCTGGTAGTTAGAATTACTATCAGAGCTTCCATTAAAGAAAATAAATCAACCCCTTCTGACCAAATTCCCCAATTCATCTTCTGATATATATTTTCAACAGTAATGCTTTCACCAAAACACTTGCAAACTGTCCGCCATAAACATCACCAAGTCTGCTTCCACTATTAAAAAAAAAAGGCAACAGATACAAATTGATTATGAAGTGTAACTTGCATCTGGTGCCAATTCTGTCCACATGATATTCTCTCTGGAACGAACGACCATATCATTACCATCAATCAGAAAAGGCTGTCTGTCGCTCCTGATCTTTAGTACTAAATTAACAGTATTGACATCAATAAAGGCACCAGTTCAACCTATGATGGAATCCCACAATGTTTAGGGCTGCTTCCACTGAAATGAAGCCCATGCTCTTGCCTGGTCCAATCACAGACCTATAAGGCCTCCTGCATGTCATGCATTTTTAGCAGGTTTTCGCTGATGGCCTGTTCTCAATTGCACAAGCTCAAGCTGTACAAGCAAATCGAAAGAAACAATGTTTTTTTCCTAATTTCCATGTGGCCTTTGCTTTTTAGCCACTAATCAGTCAAGTCCCAGTTAGGTCCGTCTCTTGATAATGGGGGGGGTTATTAACACAAAAGCAGGCATGGTGCCTCACAGTTCCTACAGGACTGATGAATGTACACATCTCTAATGGTGGAATAAAGTGTTGTGCTTGCTCATCTGTTTTTCATCAGGCCATGATGAGCTACCTTTTAGGGTCTGAGATTGCATGCAGCAATTTGAAGTAATAAGGCAGTTACTTTGCGGCGGGCGTTTGTGCGAGCAGTGACTTTTCTTTGAGGGAACCACAAAGTTTACCTCAGTGGGGAGCGGCGCGTTGAGTAATCATCCACTTTGAATAAAGGCAGTCGAATTTTCCACTGTAAGAGGCAGGAGAAATCAAGGATGTTTTCATTTTTTATTTTTTAATTTAGACACTAATGTATAAAGGCAGATAGTAGTTATAACGTTTTCTGTTGTATGAAAACTTATTCCAAGTTTGTCTACATTTCTCTGAAATGCATTTTCATAAATACGTCTGCCTCTGTTGTAATGCATCATGACCATGCGCTACTTTTTATTTCCCTCTTTGACCTATGCCTTTGCACAACATCCGTTACCAGACGTTCGAAAATAATCCAACCTCTGATTGGAGTCACCTCTTCCCTTTTAATTTCCTCATGAAACTATGAGAGAGGGAACTTGGGTCGAGCCAAGAGTTGCCTGTCGCAACGGCGTCAACAGTGTGATTTACCTGGCACTGTCCAAACTAGGACCTTGGGGTGGTGAATCATGCTGATAAAGCATTTGGGGGTTCTTTTTTTTTTTTTTTTTTTTGCAAAAGCTTAACCTTAACTGGAATGCTGTCTATTAGGTTTCACAACACCGAAACACACGAAATGGCAGTTTCACCTCTGCCTATTTCTCCTTTTACCTCATTTGAGGACGGGGTGAAGAAAGTGCATTGATTGCAAAAGAGATTTAGAGAGTTTTTAAGGGGCCAAAGACAAGGAGAGATATGTAGACCTAATGTTTGAGAAATAGTTATGGCAACTGTACAGTAGAAAAAGAAGCAGAACAGTTTGTAGTCTTCTGCCAGGGTTGTTATGCGGTGACTTACATTTTTCCACTCAAAGGTCACGCCAGTTACCACAAACAAGAAGAAAATGGACTTGTGTTAATTTATGCCTACCAACACCCATTATTATCCCTCAATTTTCAGCACTAAAACCATACTTGTAGCAGAGAACTTCTTCTTACTAGTCAAAATGGGAATCTGGGCCACTACACATGAATGCTGTTTTATCTCCACATGCAAAAAAGGATGTGTGTAATCAAATTTTAAATGGAATTTTGCATGAGTGCAGAGTCCAGCTCTTTGACATCTGCTGTCTTTGAGGCATTTGCTGTATTTTTTCTTTTTTACCTCTGTTTCTCAGAAATCTCGACGCGAATCGGAAGTGACAGACAAGCCAGCCGTGATCGAGGAGGAAGGATGCGGGAAGTGAAAGGAGACGAGGGGTTGATTGGCATGCTACAGGCTTTGTAATGTCACAATATGTCAAACGATAATAATCAGGCTTTTATTGTTGCGATTTTATTTTATTGAAAGGTTTTTGGCAGTGTAACACGACGGCTGAATGCAAGACGTCAGATTCTCCATGTCTCCTAACGTCTCTGACGATTTTCTTAAGAGAGTTCTTCTTGGAAGTGGCTTTTGCACAGCCGCAGCAGGTGGAGGTCTTGCTAGAGGCACGCTGCCATGCTGACCCACAGTAGGGATTAGGATTGCACCTGCTTTGCAGGAAATGGATGGGATGGGAGGGGAGGGGGGAGGGGGGGAGGTTGGGAAAGGATTTGAAATGGGGAATGAAGAAGGGGGGGGAGCACCTGTGGACGTGGGTGGCTCCGGAAGCAGAGTGAGACCCTTAGGATTAGGCCCCATCTGCTCCTGGTTATACTCCAGCCTTTTCTGGAGCTACTAACTTCTCCATTGGCTCTGTATTTCTCAACAAGCACAAGATGGGATTTCTGTGACAGCCTCTTCATGTACACACTAGCTCACATTTTCAGCAGCACTGAGTGATATTTATTGAGAGCCAAGTGAATAGTAAAGATGAAGAATAGCGCACACTTTGCAGGTTTTGGTTTGCTAATGTGGCAACAGGAGGAGAGCCACGGGCATCCATTACAGAGCAAATAGTCTTAGCACTCCCGTGATACACCCGAATTTGTTATTAAAGCATTTTCTCATTCTAACAATGAGAACATCGCAGGATTGGAGTCTTTCCCATAAAATAGAGCAACCTAAGACCACAATGCGAGTGTGCTGCAGTTTAGCCAAACTTGGCGTGTTCACCAAGTGAAGTATCTCAAGTTGGACGGCATCGTTTGGCAGCCCAGGCGTACAGCAACTCCTCAGCTGGATCTGATTCATAGGCCCTCGCTGAGTCATTTTTTTTTTTTTTTTTTTTAGCGTTGTGTATATTGTCCAAGGCTTCCCTCACTGTGGTTAGATTAGCACTAAAGCAATGCTGATCCAACTAAGCAAAGCCCTTCTCCATGGATACACATCAGCAGCCATAACAACCAAGCTGTGTTCTGCCTGTGTTTCTGGTTCATCTACAGCTTCAACCTTTATCTCATGCCAGTCCATCTTGACTAGCTTATAAGGTCCAATTAAGGATGTTGTCTCACTTTCACTCTCACTCACGTTTCCCATAGCTCAACACAAACCAGAAAACAACACAATGCCGAGAAGGTTTAATACCAACAAGCTGAAGATGATACATAAAATTTACCTTATAACTGTTCACACACAGGCTTCTGCAACCTGGGGGAGGGTCATAGGTCACATCATCTCTTCCTATTCCTAAGGATGTAACTGGATGCAAATACATTTATTCAGCTTGAACTGTTATAAACGAATACAAACACAGATATAAATAGGAGGCACACTTAAAAATAAATAAATAAATAAATATTTTTTTTTTTAGAAAGCTTGCCAGGAAGGTTCATATAGCTGAGACAAAAGCTGTGCATCGACTGTGCACATAGGAAATTTCTACTTTCATTTGAGCATGAACAGGATTAAAAAAAGAAAAACTGTCCTGCACACATCTCTAGTTCTGGGAGCATTATGATGATAGAGTTCATATTTAATTTTTTTTTTTTTTTAATGGCCACTTCAGGTTTAATTCTGGATACAGATGTGAATATTTGGCACAGTAAACAGATACAGATTCAGACAGAGGCATTGCATTACACCCCGACTTCCTGTGTATATTTGTGCTTCATTATCTTTGCAGATTCTTTCTATGCTAATAATTCTAAGCCTTGTCTAAAAGCATCCTCTTATTTATTAAATAAAAAAAAAAAAAAATAAAAAAAAAAGATTTTAGGCCTTATTGACACATTCGTGGGTATGATTTATGGATCTGCCTGCATTCAGACCCCTCCTAAATGTTTTGTTAATGAATGAACCAATTTAACCATTGAACCAATTTAAGGTTCTTAGTTCCTTGAATGGTTTCTATTTGGATCCTTGGAACTTTCTAAGGTTCCCTTAAAAGGATCAACCAAATACCCTTCAGGGTTTTCGATTCAGACTTCATTCCTAAGAGTGTAGCATTCTTTACAGTTACTAAGAGTTTTCTGTTTTTTTTTTTTTTTGTTTTTTTTTTTTAAACCATGAGACAGTATATTCACATATACAGCAGAGTTGTGGAACGCCTACAGTGTTCATGATGTCATCTGGACTTTTAATGAAGACTGTAAATTTCATTACAAGTAAATTTAACGCTAGGAATTTTGTGGTGTGGATGTGGAACCTATAAAGAACATGCAGGATTGTTGCTATCATATTCCCAGCTCAGTTTAGGAGAAAAAGTCCAATACTCAATTTAGTTCCACCTCACAAGCCAAAAGGTTTCAGTTTCATCTTAAAGGAAGGAGCGAAGCAAAGTGTCTGAGAACCAGGAGGACATTTTTAATGCAATGTAAAGACTAACATCCCAGGACCTAAGGTTTCCCCAGCAGAACATTGCCCAGAGCATCACACTGCCTCCCCTGGCTTGCCTTCTTCCCATTGCCTTCTTCCCATCCTGGTGCCTTCTCTTCCCCGGGTACGCAACGCACACGCACCCGTCTGTCCACATGATGTAAACGAAAACGTGATTCATCACACCAGGCCACCTTCTTCCGTTTCTCCATGGATTAGTTCTGATGCTCACGTGCGCATTGTAGGACCTTTAGTGGTGGACATGGGGCAGCATGGGCACTCTGACTGGTCTGCATCTACACAGCCTCATACGCAGCAAGTTGCGATGTTCTGATCCCTTTTCTATTATAGCCAGCATTCACTTTTTCAGCAATTTTTACTACAGTAGCTCTTCTGTGGGATCGGACCAGATGGACTAGCCTTCGCTACCCACGTGCATCAGTGAGCCTTGGGGACCCATGACCTTGTCGCTGGTTCCCCGGTTGTCCTTCCTTGGACCAATTTTGGTAGGTACTAACCACTGCATACCGGGAACACCCCACAGGACCTGCCGTATTGGAGATGCTCTGACCCAGTCGTCTAGCCATCATTATTTTCAGCCTTGTCAAAGTTACTCAGATCCTTACACTTGCCCATTTTTCCCGCTTCCAACACATCAGCTTTGAGGACTGATTGGTCACTTGCTGCCTGCTGCATAATATTGATGATAATGAGATAATCAATGTACTTCACATCAGCTGTCAGTGGTTTTAATGTTTTGGCCGATCAGTGATGGATATAATTTCTACTTTGGATATCTCGGGAGCACGTACCAGTTTTTATTTTTTATTTTTTCTGCCCTACTTCCTGTCCTCATTATTAAGAATTCAAGTTTTTCTGCTCTATTGTGAAGAATGAATAAAGGTATTTGTTTTTTAGAGGTTCCTTCAATTGTGCACAAGACACAGTAGACATCACCTCTCGCTTTCAAACCATTTCGCTTGCCGTTAGGCCTTTTAAGTATCAAACGTATTCCCTCCAGGATCCATAAATCATTTAATCCCGATACTGCCACCTCTCCTGTAAGAACATTATGCTTAAGGTGCTGTTATTCCTTGTAATTAAACATTAATGTGGTATCCTATATATATTCAAGTACAGCCATCAATATTTCCTTCTTTAAATACTTAATATATGGGCCTGCTTCATTTCTTTTAACTTTTAAAACATGAGAAGTACAAAAGTCAGAAGCTTTGATGTCTAACTCTGCGAAATGCTTTAATGAATATTGAGAATAATGAAATGTAAATTCTGTCTGGAGCAGACGTCACATCTTCACCTGCTCAACACGTATATACACTGGCAATGTATTAATGATGAGCTACTGGATGAGCTGCACTGCCATGCGAGGAGTGTTACATGCTGTTAAACTGGTTTTGGAGAAAGGCGACACTTGAAGAAAGGAGTGTTTGGACTGACGAAGCCCACAAATGGCAGGTTCTTGCTATAATTGTACTATTTGTCAAAGAGAAACTGGAGCAGGAGTTCCAATTTTTGTTCAGTTTTGAATTTTGATTATAGTGCATAACATTAAGTTTCCCTTAACTGGCAATGTTTAATGCAGTTAGTAGATAACATGAACAAACCATAAACATCAGCATTAATGAATCATCAGTAACAGTTAACAGATCAACTAACCCCTGTATTAATTGATGTTTTTAAATAATGTACGAAATAAGCCAATCAACGTCTGCATTAACCAGCTATGAGTAAAAGTAAGGCCAACATGAACATGTTTATAGTTGCTAACTGGCAAGAGAGTTCAGTAAGGTCTTAACGTTTTGGAACATCCATCCATCCATCCATCCATCCATCCATCCATATGGCTTATCCTACACTGGGAGCCTGGAGCGTATCCCAGGGAACTCTGGGCACAAGGAGGTGAACACCCTGGATGGGGTGCCAACCGATCGCTGGACACAATCTCACACAGATTCAGACACTACAGACAATTTGGAAATGCCAATCAGCCTACAGCCTATATTTTTGGAGGAAACCGGGGGTACCTAGAGCAGGGGTGTCCAGTCTTATCTGGAAATGGCTGGTGTGGGTGCAGGTTTCATTCCAACCAATCAGAAGCCTTAACATATTTTGTTTAACATATTTTAACATTACTATAGTTTATTATATGCTAAGCTTAACATTTGTTAGTCATGGTTACCTTAATGTAAAGCATTACAGCGACCGCATCCATCCAGACTATTCAACATGGCATTAGTTGATGGAAACAGGCAATGACTTAGACTTTTTTTTTTTGTCTTTTTTTGGGGGGGGATTCTGAAAGATCTGTCTGGATTGGTTACATGGTAAACTGCCATCTCTTTTTTTTTTTTTTTTTTTTTTTTTTTTGTGTGTGTGTCTTTATGTACATATGGACTTAATACACTATGACCAAAAGTTTGTGGACACCTGACCATCACACCCATACGTGGACCTTCCTCAAACAAAGTTGGAAGCACACAATTGTTCTATAATGTCTTTGTATGCTGTAGCATTACAGATTCCCTTCACTGGAACTAAGAGGCCCAAACCTGTTCCAGCATGACAATGCCCCTGTGCTGAGTCCTGACTTCAACCCCACTGAACACCTTTGGGATGAACTGGAACACCGACTGAATCCCAACATCAGTGCTTGACATCACTAATGCTCTTATAGCTGACTGAACACAAGTCAACACAGCCACGCTCCAAAATCTAGTGGAAAGCCTTCCCAGAAGAGTGGAGCTTATTATAACAGGAAAAGGGATGACAAATGCCATATTAATAGCCATGGTTTTGGAATGGGACGTTGAGCAAATACATACGAGTGCGATGGTCAGGTGTCCACATACTTTTGGCCAAAACGTGTACATTTGGCAGATCACAAATATAATAAATGCCTTTGCTAAATGCTCAATGGCACTCAAGCATTTAATTTAAGAGCTCTAATTGTTGTTCTTAATGATAATTCAACCTCTGATTACTTTTTTTTTTATTTTTGGCTCAGTAAATTAATGCTATTGATGCAATTTTTTCCACGTTTGTGGCCATTTCCGGATTATTTTTTAACAAGCTGATCAAGTTTTATAAAAAAAAAAAAACAAACTACTATCTTATGTTACATTTTCCCTTTACAGCAATAAAAAGCTACACATGAACACACAGCTTACATTACACTGCGGAATAATTATAGCATCTTCCCAAAGGAGCTGGATCATCCATTTCCCCCCCCCAACCCCTGTACTGAAACAGGTATGGCTGCCTCTATAAATAGAAGACCCCTAATTAGTATCTGCAAATTACACGATTAATTATGCTATGGATAGCTCCTGGTTGGTTATAATTAGATTATTACTATTTGGGATATTTGGGACTAATTACAGCCCAACCTTAACTGTTTGTAATATGTAATAACCCTGGCTCTTATCTAATAGTCATGTTAATTGGTATTTTCTTATTTGAATGTGCAGGGACATGAGGTTGATTTTGTGTTTTATGCTCTATCGGTTTCATAATTGTTCCCACTCTGTCCGTCCACTCCCACTGCTCTGCTTGTGCAGGTAAAGCCTGTGTAAGACGGCAGAGTCTGGCTCTTTAGCCATGCTTCACTAGGTTGCCGTTATCCCCATGACTTTTTTCACCTGGCGTGTGTCACTGGCTGGCAAACGTTTGGCTCTGTCTGCACCTGGGGCCAGCCCGTGTGTGTATGTGTGTGTGCGTGTGTGTGTGTGTGTGTGTGCAAGGCATGCTGTGTGACTGATCTAATATGACGTCTCGGGGGACTAGCCGGCTCTTTATGTCTGCTCCATTACCGGCTCAGCTGAGGCAATCGTTTCAGGTTCACCTCAGCTTGTGTGTGTATGTGTTTGAGTGGGGTTTTTTTGCCAAGGTGTTTATTAGTTTTTCGGCTGGTCACTCTGAATTTATTTACAGAACAGAAACGCTGACCTCGAATCCTGACGATGTTGCAGCCGTCCATGGCCGGGAGCCAAAGGAGCAAAATTGGCCATGTTCTCTGGGTGAGAGGCGTGGCATAACCCTCTCTCACCCCTGACAATCACGGTGACCCTAAGCAATCACGGGTATCCGTAAGCTCATGAATGTGGAAGAGGGTGGATAGCGTGTGTGTGTGTGTGTGTGTGTGCGCGTGTGTTACATTACCCTGTGACGCAGTTCGAAAAAGATGCAGTTATTTGGCTTCATGCGTCTTGGAGGAAACGCGTGTTAGCCGTAACTTTCTCAAGCCAAACTGGTGAGAATACAGGACCAAAAAAAGTACAAACTTCTAATTTAAACACAAAATCATGTGAGGCTGCTTTGCAAACATGCTTGAGAAACCGTTTGCACTTGTTAATGCATCAAAAAAACAAAACAAAACAGGGAGTTGGTCAGGATGTATCACTGATTAATGCAGTGGTGGTGTATCAGACTTAAAGCACTGTTCTGACATGGACATTTGATTTGCCCAATCTCACACATACTGCCCAATTGATACTGCCCAATCTCACACAGTATTTACAGGAAATTTAAACAAGGCCGTGATTTTTGTTGGATTTCATACAACAAACAAAATTGTACGTAACAAATAGGTAACAAAGGACATAAAAAAGGTAACACCACTGAGTAGAATGAAATGAATTAAATAAAACAATTTAAATTAATTCACTTTTAAACTGCAAGTTGTTTTTATATTGAGCCAGCAGACGTAGGCCTCTATTTCATACCAACTTAAGTATAATCTGATGCGATTTTTTGCTATATTTGAGGTTATAGATTGTGATGGAGCGGCACAAAAGCTGGTGTGATGTTCAAAATCTGCTGATGCAGTGGAATTTGTGAAGCCATTTTTTTATTTATTTATTTTTCTCTAGAGAACTGATCTAATCACCCTTCCCACCCCCACCCCGACCCCCCAAAAAAATAAATAAAAAAACAACCTCAAAACAATTATGCTACTTTTCATGAGGTTCCCTCAAATATCTAACCTGTGACCTTATGCCTTGTTTTGCATATTACTTATTTACCCACCTCCGCCCTGTGTGCAGAGCTTGCATGTTCTCCTCATGCTTCTGGGGTTTCCTCTGGGTACTCTGGTTTCCTCCGCCAGTTCAAAAACATGTGCTGTAGGCTGATTGGCATTTCCAAACTGTCCGGTGTGTGTGTGCGTGATGGTGCCCTGCGATGGGTTGGCACCCCGTCCAGGGTGTCCCCCGCCTTGAGCCCCAAGCTCCCCTTGGATAGGCTCCTCATGACCCTGTGTAGGTTAAGCGGTATGGAAAATGGATGGATGTATTACTTATTTAATCTACAGTACTCTTCAGGCGACACTGTGCTAGAACATGCACAGCATGTTAATGCGAATGCATCTATACACACACACACACACACACACAAAGAAGCGATCCCATTTTCAGCCTTCTCACACTCCCATCTTCCAACTTGAAGGGAAATAACACTTGAAGGGAAATCGAGCTCAATTCTGCTCGTCCTACAGAGGGCAGGTTAACTGGCCCAGGAGATGATTCACGTGAACTACGTGCTCCGGGGTCCTGATAATCTCTCCTTTTTAGTGGAGTTCACCGTGAAGCACTGGTGTGTAGAGATGGCTAACGGCTCATTTCCAGACGAGAACGACTCGGTTTTTCAGACTGGCACAGGGTTAGAAAAGCCGTGTTGAAGGGAACTTCAGTTATTTGATGTTAAGGCTGAACGGAGGATGTGGGCGACCATTAAAATTCATTTGGGAAAACACGGGATTTTGTTTACTAAGGAACAGCCAAGACTTAGATTCTTTACTCTTGTAACAACACACCTTTTGTTTAGCTTACTGTAATAATGTGATGTCAAGTGACTAATTAATGTATATTGGTACAACTGCAGCTCGTTGCATGACTTTAATTGTAACCGTGTTGCGGTTTAATCTGGAAAATCGTCCATCGTCTATTCCTAAGGCGAGTAATAAATAATTGGTTGCTTCTTGCCTGCAGAATAACTGTTTAAAAGGTGTCTTTGTTGCCTCTGTCGGTTAGGTTCTCATTTTATTTTTGGACTAAACTCTTAAAAAAAAATAATAAAATAAAAAAAAATCAAAAATAATGTACGACATTGAATGGAAAGACTCTTCCATCCCTGTAGAAATGCATTAAAATGAGAAACCCATATGGTACTGCATGGCACTGCATAACCTTATTTGTAGTTTCTTGTTCTGCTAGCTGCTGAATTATTCATGTGTGCCAGTAGCAAAAGAGAGAGAGAGAGAGAGCGAGAGAGAAAGGCAGAGAGCAAGAGATCAGGAAATGCTCTCCTTGAGGAGCCTTTGCCCTAACACAAAGACCTCCAACTGTGCTGCCTAGAATCGCAGTAGCTCCACAGATAAAAGCAAAGAGTCAAAAGGCCAGCGCTGTGTGCGAGAGAGTGATCTAGCACCGATGAAACACTCTGGCCTCAAGCAAAGTTGTACTTTCCACTCCAATGCAACCCAATCCTCTTGAGCATGTCATAGTCCAATAATGAAGTTCAACCCGGCCCTTGGCAGGTTCTGGCTAACGTCTGTGTGCTAGCAGCAGGAATAAACAGGACTCAGCAAGCAATCAATACTTAATCCTGCAATTAGGGTTTGAAGGGTTGGAGATACAGTGATGATGAGTTTTACGATGATGGTCAAAGCTGGATGAGTTCACGGAAGGTGTTTAAACGGTATGCAAAGCACTCGAAATACATCGAGTTCGTTTGCCTTAATGACTTTCCTTCGGCTGTGGACGATCGGAATAAACAAGAAGAAATGGTTCACCTCATTAGGGAGTTGTGAGCTCTTTGCTATCCACGTTAATTGGAGAAAACTGGCTTAGAATGGCTTCATGTGCACATCATTTCAAAACTACTGTATTAGCGAAGAAATAATTAGCCAGTCCAGTAACACACACACACACACACACACACACACACACACACAGTGGAATCGAATATGAATTTATTCATACTCATATGGACTCCTACTCGCATGGTAGATCGTTCTTGTTAGCTGGCTTTTAAGTGAGAGCAGCACCTTTCATAATGAGAAGCAGATGGTAGCAAATCAAGTCTTGTTAGCTCCATCTGTCAAAAGCAGGTTCCTGCCAATTGTCTTGGAGAAAGATCCACAAGTCAAGAACTACCTGACCCAAGATAAATATCTTCATTTAAATACTTTCATCCTGCTCCGATATGCCTTGACTGTCCTCCTGAAAATCCTGTTAATGAATACCTCTAACATAGATGCTGAAACTGCTGACAACAAACAGGATCATGCTAACAGCTTTGTGCTAGCTATATTAGCATTTTTTGTTTGAGATCCTTACATTTACTTTCTCCTTTCTTTTTAGTAAATTTTAATATTAATATTATCTAGATGTTCGAAACCTCATTAAAAAGTGTTTCTGAAGGGTTCTTTTGGATGCAATGGAAAAAAAAAAAAAAAAAAAAACCCCAACAACAACTTTGTGTTCTAGAGTTCTGCAGAGTACCTATAAGGTACAACCTTAATTTATTTTGTTCGCCTCATTTACTTAAAGCCAATTTTGTTCTTCTGTTACATTTCTATTATTTGTTTATTTTGATTTCTTTTACTCACGACTCGTTCCTCTTTCTTGTCATGTCTTGTCCAGGAGATGGAAAGTGAGAGGTGTTGCTTCTTTGAAAAAAAGGCCAGCACAAGCGGGGCATTGTGGGCCAGAGGAGAGACAGCCGCTGTACCCACATCTCTCTGTCCCTCCCTCCACCGCCTGCCACAGCTGTGCATGAACAAGATCAGGGCCAGAGGACAACATATCAGTGTGGAGACTGTCGAGGGCTCATCAGAGGTACCCCTGACTTTTGAAAGAAATACACACACACATAGGACATAGTAAATGATATTTGTATGTATTCATTTATTAATCCTTATGAAAGCAGCATTAGTTAAATGCTTTATTTAGATGCTTATTTGTGGACTTTCGAATAAAGTGATAGTAGAATTTTTTTAATGTGTGTAATTTTTTTTTAATGTGGGTATCTGGCACTGAGACGTAAGCAGCAAATCCTTTAAGTCCTATAAGTTGCGAGGTGGGTCCTCCATGAATCGGACTTGTTTGTCCAGCACATCCCACAGACACTCAATCAGATTGAGATCTGGGGAATTTAGAGACCAAGTCAACACCTTGAACTCTTTGTCATGTTCCTCAAACCATTTCTAAACAATTTCTGCAGTGTGGCACGGCGCATTATCCTGCTGAAAGAGGTCACTACCATTAGAGAATACTGTTGCCACGAATGGGTGTAGTTGGTCTGCACCAGTGTTTAGGTAAGTGGTACGTGTCAAAGTAACATCCACATGAATGCCAGGACACAAGGTTTCCCAACAGAACAGTCGTCTAACTATCACAGTTTTCCCTTGTCAAAATCACTCAGATTCTTACACTTGCCCATTTTTCCTGCTTCCAACACATCAACTTCAAGGAACTGACTGTTTACTTGCTGTCTAATATATCCCACCCCTTAACAGGTGTCAGTGTAACGAGATAATCATTATTATTCATGTCGCCTGGTGGTGGTTTTAATGCTATGGCTGATCAATGTGTGTGTGTGTGTGTGTGTGTGTGTGTGTGTGTGTGTGTATAATAAATAAAATATATACACTACCGGTCAAAAGTTTAGACACACTCATTCTTTTCTTCCCCCCCCCACATTTTAGAATAATAATAAAGTCATCAAATGTAACTATGAGAATTATGTTGTGATAAAAAAAATCCAAAATAAATCCAAATAATTTAGTATTTTAGCATCTTCAAAGTAGACCCCCCTTTTGCCTAGAATTTCCAGAAATGTGTTCTTGGCATTTTCTCAACCGATTTCTTGAGGGATGAAACCCTGCTTGCCCCTTAAGAGTGTACGGATTTCCCCTCTTTCCTGGTTGGAGACTACTGACACAGAGACATGTTAGCCTCTCCCCAGGCCTTTAAGTGCTCACACTGCACACATCACCACAGGAGCCCCCTCATCACTGAGCATCTCTTCAGTTCTGTCCACAATACTCATTTCTCTTGACTTCCTCTCTCTCCACTTATCCCCTGGCTAGCTAACACTGAGGGGCTAACACACTCTCAGGCCACGGAGTCTTGGCAAATATTTGCCGCCTGATGTGTAAGGAAAGTAGAAAGAAAAGCAAGAGGATGGTGTTTAAGGACATAATATATGGGAGATGGATGGTTCAAGATATCAAATGTTGCACTTTATAGACCCGTACTTGGTAACAAATCTGAGTAGCTGACGACTTTATGGATGTGCTTGAATTACGCTGGAACATGGAGCCAAGACCACTGGCACAGTGGCACAAAATTACTCAAGATTGATCACTCTTAAAAGGATATTAATCATTTATTGAGGATTATTGTTCACCTAAAACACCTTGGTAAGCGGGGGATTTGGTTTAGTAAGAGAGGCTTTGTTTGTTTAATTTAAAGCCATATATTGCATAGATTTATCAGAAAGATTCTCACTGCACCTGAATAATCTACTACAGTTAAACAATATTAACGCATAGGATGTGCTATTTTTATTTATTTATTTAGGAAATTTTGTGCAAGATACTTTCTTATGGTGACCACAACCTTCTTGTGATGGTTTAATGAGTGATGTAGTGATCCACTCCACACCCAAGTTTGGCAATAAGTAAGATTCAGATCATGTGAGAAATATACACCCTGTTCATCATTGCACATGAGACGTATCATATAGAATTTATAACCAGTAAGACGACGTTTTAGACAAGATGCTTGATATTAAATATTGTGTCCAGTGTCTTCATCTTTAGACCTAACTAGGGATACTATGTCTTTGACATTTGCATCGAAGGACATGTGACTGTGCACCATTGTAGGAGTGGAAATCCCATCAACAGGAAACTGGATTGTACTCGAAGCTCGGTGCGAGCCACTTAAACAGCCTCATCGTTGTGAGACGTTCTTTAGATGGCATGTGGAGAAAAAACAACTGGACATGCACCAGCGTGCGTGTGAGTGTTTTTGTGTGTGTGTGGGGTTTAAAAAAAAAATACAATTTTATTCACTCTGAGTAGCACAGATAATAGTGTGATCCTCTCTTGCCCCCTGAGGATGCGATTTTGGCCTTGAGATGGAGGGGGATTGGAGACAGAGGCGAATCAGAGACCCGGTTATGAATGTGCGTTTGATTTCATACGGCAGCGCACAGTGGCTCGCTTGTTGTGGCCGCGTCCAGATGTGCGGTGCGCAAAGACGCCCTGTTAGCCCTGCTGGGGAGCAGCCTTGTCTAAGAAGACAGTGAGGGGCCCTATCCTCACCTCGCCCTGGACACACACACTCTTGCAAACACTGACACACACACACACACACACACACACACACACACACTTCAGGAGCTGATTCAACTCAGTACCAAGCAGAGCAGGAAAGTGCAGACAACGTTCATTCAGTCATCGTATTCATAGAAGATATGTGGCTTGGTCTGTAATGTGTTTGTGTGCGTGTGTAAAAAAACATAATAGCATTATATGTTTATGAAGTGACTATTCACTGCACACTGGTAATGAATTAGCCATTAAAAACAGACCAGAAGAAGAAATGTAAGGCAGTGCAATGCGCTGATCAAGTTAAAAGCAGTTGTTGTGGCCTTTCTCAGCATTTTACATCACTGCTACATGGAGTTTCTTCTGATTTTTGACTCTTTCTATATTTACATTTACTTGCCTTGTCTGTTCATTAGAGCAGTAGTCATGTAGCCTTAGTTGGTAACGCCAGTAGATGAATAAAAAACAAAAACAAGCTAGCTGTTGGGTTCAAATGATGGTAGGAAATCTGTATGCAGCAGTTAATTGCTAGGTAGTCTACTAACATAATTAACTTAATGTGAAATTTATTCATTCATTTTCAACGCATGTTTTATCCTGGTCAGGGTCAATGTGGATCTATCCTTGACACAATGGACACAAAGCAGGAACACACCCTGGACAGTCCATCACACACACATACTCATTCACATTTAAGGGCCAATCCACCTACTGGAAAGTCTTAGAGAAGTCTGAGGAAATCAGAGAACCTGAAGGAAACCCACACAGACACCGGGAGAACACATGACACTCCGTACTGGCAGTAATCCGAGTGCATGTTGGAACCCTTATCTGCGGAGCTGTAATGCTGGTAATCGTACCTATCGAATACTGTCTTACACACCTCGCTGCAAGGTAAAAAGTTCTCCCCCTTATTTGTCAAACTATTGAGACTCTTAGACAAGCTGAACAGAGGCGGGGACTTTCTCGATCTTTTGCTCTCTTGACACACAAAATCACTGCACTACACCTCACAAAGCCTTACAAAACCACTTTAAAGACCACAATGTCAATAGTCATTTACATCAGTGGGGGAGGTTATTTTTATTTATTTATTTATTTATTTCTTCCTGTGGTTGCTTATCATTGACTGGGTCCTTTTTATTCGAGACGTAACGACAGGAGACCTCCAGGTGTTAAAATATACTTTTGTGTTGCTGCTGATCTTTCTATCATGCACCTTCCCTGAGCTAGTCCTGGACCACCGAGTCAAAGACTCATACGGGGCATCTCCTGCTGCTTGTATTACAAATCCCAATCGATGCTGACAAAAAGAGGCTATTGATGTGGCACGCTCTTACTTCGCTTATATTATTTCACCTAGTCTGACATGGCCACACACACACACTCTTTGTCACACACACACACACACACATTACTGCTTGTCATGTATTTGTGGTCTGATGTGTTATTCATCTATTTTACTTAGTAAGTTGCCTTAAAGACTGCACTTGTCTTTCTTTGAAGACTATTTGCTCACACTATACCCTCTCAGTTCATTTCTAACAACAACTGCAAGGACTAGGATATAACATACAGCCATGAATCGTCAACACACCTCGTTCTAATGGCAGCATACGATAAACAATGCATCTGCCTCTTCTCATTTTCTGCCATGACCCAGGGAAAAAAAAGGATTCATCTGATATTGATGGTCAACGAGGGGCCTTTTTGATGGACGGATCGATTCGGAGCATTCAAAGTGATTCGTTTGTCACAGTGCCAGAGGACACCTGCTGTAGATGTAATGTTTGTCTAGTCGATAAACGTAGCCTTTTTTTCGCAGCAGAGCGAGAAGCAATCCCACTGCTCCATTCCTCCATGTGGTGATGTCAGAGAGAAGTAACCGGGTTCATGCATTATGAATCTCCTCCATATGCATTATGAATACCTTCTACATGGCTAGAATCAGATGCTGTATGATAATAATAGATGTAGCGAAACCTTTTTTAACATAACCTTTTTTTTTTTTTTAACGTTAAATACCTTTTTAAACGTGACAAGTCCTAGTTTTCTTCAAGACGATGCAACTAAAATATCATGATTTTGGTAGTAATAATAATAAAAATAATAATAAGTTAATAAAATAACAAATATAGTTACATGTTACATTAGTTGTCATTCACTGTGTTTATAAGATCCCTGATTTCTGTGTGGAGTATTTATGTTCCATACCTCAGATGGGTATATATATATATATATATATTATAAAAAAAAATCACAAAAATACTCTGCTCTCATGGATATCAATCAATCAACCAATTGCAAACAAAACACAGGTTCATCAAAAAATATCTTTGTTAAATATAGGTTGTGAACAATTATTGGCACCCTTTTAGTCAATACTTTGTGCTACCTCCCTTTGCCAAGATAACAGCTCTGAGTCTTCTCC
>JANDJT010000199.1:20646552-20656683 GCA_024331685.1 Stegophilus panzeri | reverse complement strand
TTTTTTCCTGTGTCATTCCACTTTATTACACATAACTTTATTTATGGACTTTAATGTTATGAATTCTTTATATTTGCTGATTTCTTGAGTTAATACTGATGTCTGGTGAAAATTTCATGTGAATAACCTCATTGGAAATATAGTTACGTATTTTCCCCACTGTATATAATGGAGATTAGTTGTACTTGATAAATGCAAATTTCCTGAATTTCAATTCCTTTCATTAGGTGCATTATTTTCTTATCTAATGGACATGTAGTAATGCTTTACATTAAGTTTCATTTAACTGACATTATATACAATGAACCTCAGCATTAATACACCATAAATAACATTAAAAAAGTAACTAATACCTGCATTATCCGATGCTCACAGAATCAAGACCACACTGACATAATTAAAATCAAGTCCAATATGAACCACCACCTTAATTATAATGATTGCAGTTAACTAGCAAATAAATAAATAAATAAATAATAAAAATCTAAACTGAGCCTGAAAAGCAACTTCCAATATATACACCTTATGACCAGAGTTCACTTAAAAAGATTTTGTAACATTCATTAAATTCTCACTTATTTATTGTATATGAACTTATTTTGAGTCATGAACCTTAATGTAAACCTTTACCCATGTAACACTGAGAAATGGATTAAATTTCTACTGCATGAATCGGTTTGTGATCACATGATGTGAATTTGCTTTATTAATGATTTTACAGTAAAAGCGGTTCATTAGCAAAAATAATAATGTAATACATTTTTATTATGCCATCCATCCTTTACTCCTAAACCTGTTCTCAGATATAACATGGACAGTATATTGTACACCATAATGTTGATGTACATGAGGTGTAAAACTCATCTAGCAAAGCGATTTCCCCAGTGTGTGTGTGTGTGTGTGTGTGTGTGTGTGTGTGAGAGAGAGAGAGAGAGAGAGCGAGCGAGAGAGAGCACTGTAGCCATGCGCAGACCTGGAGTGGCCTTTATTTCAACACCTCTAAGAAGTCAGTACAACTTAACAGCCCGTTGGGGCTCCATAGGAAGAGCACTCAGCTGGAATTATAACTATGTACACTCAGGAATGGACTCTGCTTCCTCTAATTCATTTCCCACCTGTGGAGTGCGAAGGTCCAACATGTTCTCCGCTGGGGAACTCAAAACATTAAGAAATTCTCCAGAGACTCAATAATGAATAGTACAGGCTTGGAGAGCAACCTGCTGGCTTCCTAATGGACAGGACCTGAGAGAAAACAGCTGGTTTGTAAAGGCTGAGAACCTCTCACCCTTGACAATTGTACATGGGCTTTTTTTTTTTTTTTTTTTTTTTTGGGCCCACTGCCATCAAAGGTCCTTGACTCACCTTCTGACAGGAAGTCTTTCGTCGTCTGCCTGATTCTCAAATCCCATAATTCCAAGTTAATTCTTTTCTTTTTGGTGAAGGCAAACGTTTTAAAACAGAAGATCAAAAGTGAACAGTTAGTACAGCCTAGAAGAATGAAGCGATGTTTTATACAAGCAATACATTTCAACGTGCATTATAAGATGCAGCAGATTAAACCAAAGGCCTCATTATCTTCTAAAAGACGAAAAAAAGCAAGAGACTTGTAGCTGAATCCACGTCTAGGCTTAAAGCACAAAACACACATACATACGTGTGCACTTCACCTCTAATCCACATTACTATATCAGACGTATTACACCAAACCACTCAGGATTTAACCTGCTTAACAGACATGGATTTTTTTTTTTTCCCCCCCTCATTTATTTATTTATTTATTTTCTGCATGGATGCTTGACTTGAGAAAAGCTCCTGGGATATTTAGTAGGAGAGGTAGGGGATTTACTGGGAGAGGCTTTATCTTTATTAAAAAAAAAAAAAAAACCTGATGTAAATCACTCTCTAAAAAAAAAATCTCCTAACAGATGCTTTTTTCCTCTTCTGTTTTCTGGCAGCTGCAAAGCCCTTTCAGCATGGGATTGAGAGCACGGTGCCACCTGTGTCGACAGGGAACATCGAAACTAATCTGGTTGTATACAAAAAGAGTTCAGGGTGCTCTTACAAATAAATCTTGTAGTGTTGAGATTGAACAGGAGGGATTCTTCTTTTCTTAATCCAAGTTCAGAGTGACCTGGCCCATGAATGCAGATCATGTACTTAATTAGGCATAGTAACTCAGTCCTGCACTTCCGAGCTTCGGATGTCTACCAGTTCGGATCTATATACAGTATATTATACATAATCCTGTAACCGGTTCATAAGTGTGGTAGTCTTAGAAAACATGTCAAATGCTAATAAAAACAAAGAGGAGTGATTTTGTAAATGTACTTTGACTTGTATTTAAACAACAACAACAAAAAAAACATATAAAGACAAGGTATTTGATGTTTTACCTAATCAACTGCATAGTTTTTTTTTGAAGATAAACGTTTGTTTTGAACTTATGCATGCAACACATTCCAAAAGAGATGGGACGGGGCAATTTAGGACTAATAGCGATGCGACAAGTTGAAATAAGAAGTTGATGTGAAACAGGTGAGGCAATCGTCTAATCATAGTATATAAGGAGCCCCCCAAAAAAGGCCTAGTCCTAGTTTACTTTGGTAAACCTTTGTCATTCAGCACCATTCATTGCTGCATCCACAGATGCAAGTTAAGGCTTTACTATGCAAAGCAGAAGCCATACATCAACACTGTCCAGAAGCACCGCCGACTTCTCTGGGCTCGGTCTCATCTGAGATGGACAGTAGCACAGTGGAATCATGTTTTGTGGTCCGATGAGTCAACATTTCAAATATTTTTTTGGACAAAACGGTCGTTGTGTTCTCCAGGCCAAAGAGGAAAAGGACCACCCAAGCTGTGATCAGCGTCAGGTCCAGAAGCCAGCGTCCGTCATGGTATGGAGGTGTGTCAGTGCACATGGCATGGGTAACTTGCACATCTGTGAGGGCATCATTAATGCAGAAAGATATGTACACTTTTTAGAGCAACATACGCTGCCATCCAGAACAGAACAACGCCAAACCACATTCTGCCCGGATTACAAGCGCATGGTTGCGTAAGCAGAGAGTGCGGGTGCTAGCGTGGCCTGCCTGCATTCCTGACCCGTCTCCGATCGAGAATATGTGGCGCATTGTGAAGTGCAAAATAAGGCAACAAAGGCCCCGTACAGTTACGCAGCTGAAGAAATGCATAATGGATGAATGGGGGTAAATTCCACTAAACTTGCTAAACTTAACCAAGTGGTGTCTTCACTCAGTGTCCAAACGCTTAATAAGTGTTATTAAAAGGAAAAGGTGATGTTACATCGCGGTAAACAGTCGACTGTCCCAACTTTTTTGGAGTGTGTTGTAGTCATCAGATTTGAAATGAGTGTATAATTTCAAAAAGAAATTAAATTCACAAAGTAAAACATCAATTAATGTGTTAATAATGTGTTTTTGATATAATATAGGGTGAACGGAATTTTCATATGACTTGAAGTAAAAAAATGGGCCTCATTTATCGATCTTTTGTGAAAGTTGTATATAAATGTTTGCGTAAGACAAACCTAACAAAAATAACCCGCCGGATTTTCAAACGTTTCGGAAAGATGTTGATCACCTGTAACATGTAAAGCATGTTCCCGACACAGCTCATTTGCATGTAGTGACGCCCACAAAACTCCATAAAAGGTCAAGTGCACAGCCAGTTGTGAGCACAAAATGACTGATCAGGGTAAAGGCTGAAAGGCAAAAGTGGAAATGATTTTGACTCACTTCTATGCCAATAACAATATTTAATAATATATATTTTACATATTTATTTATTTATATGATTTAATAATATATTAATAATAAAAAAACAAGCTCCACATCTTCCATTAGCTGTTTATCTTCCTCTTGCTTACGGCTTACAGCACTGCACAGACAGATTCTACAGTGCCATTTCATTTGTTATTAATTGGGCCATTCCATCGCAAATGGTCCAATACAGGTCGCTTGACCATTTTTAATTTTCCTAATTTTTTTGATTGATTACCTCTATGTATTGACGTTGCAAAATCACTATTTAAAAAAATATATTTTTTTATTCTACTTGGTTTATCCACGACGGCCATCTTTGTGTCATGGCCACAACAGATTTTGTTTATACAGCTGTTTACGGAAACTCAATATCTCGGCTCAAGGCGGGCGTAGCTCCTTGAAACAAAATCTGATTTCTACACAACATTACAAGCTAAATATATAAACATCTTTCACATTCTTGTTTCTTAGACTTAGAACATAAGTCCAAATGTAATGCTCAATTTATAATGGGAAGGGTTTGAGACTTATTTTTTTTTAGGGGGTACCTAAGCAAGTATAGTGTGCATGCAGAACATTTCAGGTTTGAGACTTCTTTTTTTATTCTTTCGGGTTGAATATCTCTGGCGGGGGACCAGATATGAACCTGAAATTTTTACAGAAACAATTCCTCTATAGTAGCATTCTGCTGTAAAAATTGTGAGTTTGAGTTACAAAGCTAGGGCTAGAAGAAATCTGGGGAAAAGCCTACTTTATTCATGCATTTTGAGAAATAAACAGATGTAATATAAGCATAACAAATAATACAAATGAACAGTATTTTACAGTATTTATGTTTATGATTGACATACAATAACTTATACTTGTCAGTGAGGTCTAAAATGTTACTACATTTGATATTGGCAACAATGAAGCATGATCTATCACATGGTTCTTCAAATCTGCAGCGTTTAGCTCCAACTCCTAACTTATCTGCCTGGAATTTTCTAGTAATCCTGAAGGTTAGCTTGTTCATGTGTGTTTGATTAGCGTTGTAGCTAAACTCTGCAGGACAGTGGACCTCGAGGGCTAGATTTTAAGAACCCTGATCCATCATGTTGGTACAGGTGTTCAGTTGGTATATTAGTACTTAAAAAAAAAATATGTAAAAATTTAAAACAGTCAAGCAACTTTACAATTATTGGACCACTTGAATGATTACTTTTAGTAGTATTAATTTATGGGTTCCTGTTTCGCTTTAAAAAAAAACAAAACATTGTTCTTTAATTAATGGAAATAATGTAAAATGAGTGGGTTTCACAATATGAGGACATCACTCTGGGTAAGGCCCTCTGCTGTAATTCTGTAAACATAATAAAAAAATAAATAAATAACTTAACTGTATATTCCTTAAATAAAAGTGCAGCAATCATGCAAAATTTACATACATTCACACACACACAGGAGCATGAATAGAACACACATGGGTTGGTTTTTTGTTTTTTTTTTTCCCCCAGATTTACATGATTTTCATGAATACCATATTTCTTGTGTAAGCACTTGTAAGAACGATTTCTGAATAAATCCATTCATGTCCAGGTTGATGAAGCTTGGCATATATGAGGCCCATTGTTTGTATTTACTTTTTAATCCTAGACACTATCTACCAGCAAAGTTCATGTTGCATTAAGATCAGAGGCATTTCGAGGGACAGTGGGACCCCAGGCAAGAAACACAAGGGGCCCTGCTGGCATTTTTCCTCCTTATTACTAATATGTACCTTTTTATACAGAATCAGAAAATTCACTGAGTAAACCTTAGTTTTATTTTCATAGTTTTGTGGTAATAGGAAAAAAAAAATACAATGCATTCAATAACCCTTTGAGCTACCAGAATATAAAAAAATACACTATATGGCCAAAGGTTTGTGGACATCTGATCACACCCATATGTGTTCCTTCCCAAAACTGTTGGCACAAAGTTGGAAGCACACAATTGTACAGAATGTGTTTGTATGCTGTAGCTTTACAATTTCCCTTCAATGAAATTAAGAGGCCCAAAACTGTTCCAGCATGACAATACCCATGTGCACAAAGCGAACTCCATGAAGACATGGTTTGCCAAGGTTGGAGTGGAAGATCTCGAGTGTCCTACACAGAGCCCTGACCTCAACCCCACTGGACACCTTTGGGATCAAATGGAACACTGACTGCACCCCAGGCCTCCACATCCGATATCATTGCCTGACCTCGCTAATGCTCTTGTAGCTGAATGAACACAAATCCCCACATCCACGCTCCAAAATCTAACGGAAAGCCCTCCCAGAAGAGTGAAGGTTGTTATTACTGCAAAGGCGGGACCAACACTCTGTTAATGCTCATGGTTTTAGAATGGACATGTATGGGTGTGATGGTCAGGTGTCCACCTACTTTTAGCCATATAGTGTAACTCTGCTTGCATTATATTCTGCATGCTAGATGCTAGATTAAACTTTGATAAACCTTCACTTGAGCCACAACAGGACACCTTTGGTGAAGTGTTGGCTTTTAGACTCTGAATATATCTTAGGACAAAGCTAACAAGACAATTTGAGCAAAATGATGAATTCTACCAAGAAAGCTACTATAACTACATAACTGTAGTTATGTGCTCCAAATGCAGTGCCAACTCCTAACTACATGCTAGCATTTATTGGCTTAGCCTACAATGGTGCTTGCAAGTTTGTGAACCATTTAGAATTTTCTATATGTCTTCATAAATATGATTTAAAACATCAGATTTTCACAAGTCCTATAAGTAGATAAAGAGAAACCAACTAAACAAATGAGACAAAATATTATATTTGGTCATTTATTTATTGAAGAAAATGATCCAATGTTATACATCTGTGAGTGGCAAAAGTATGTGAACCTTTGCTTTCAGTATCTGGTTTGACCCAGTTGTGCAGAAATAATTACAACTAAACATTTCCGGTAACTGCTGATCAGTCCTGCACATCGTCTTGGAGGAGTTTCAGCCCATTCCTCAGTACAGAACAGCTCCAACTCGGGATGTTGGTGGGTTTCCTCAGTGAACTGCTTGCTTCAGGTTCTTCCACAACATTTCTATTGGATTAAGGTCAGGACTATGACTTGGCCATTGCAAAACATTAACTTTATTCTTCTTTAACCATTCTTTGGTAGAACAGCTTGTGTGCTTAGGGTCGTTGTCTTGCTGCATGACCCACTTTCTCTTGAGATTCAGTTCATGGACAGATGACCTGATATTTTCCTTTAGAATTCGCAGGTATAATTCAAAACTCATTGTTCCAGCAACAATGGCAAGCCGTCCAGGCCCAAATGCAGCAAAACAGGCCCAAACAATGATACTACCACCACTATGTTTGACAGATGGGATAAGGTTCTTATGCTGGAATGTAGTGTTTTCCTTTCTCCAAACATAACGCTTCTCATGTAAACCAAAAGTTCTATTTTGGTCTCATCAATCCACAAAATATTTTTCCAGTAGCCTTCTGGCTTGTCCACATGATTTTTAGCAAACTGCAGACAGGAAGCAATGTTCTTTTTGGAGAGCAGTTGTTTTCTCCTTGCAATCCTGCCATGCACACCATTCTTGTTCAGTGTTCTCCTGATGGTGGACTCATGCTCATTAACATTAGTCAATGTGAGAGAGACCTTTAGTTGCTTAGAAGTTACCCTGGGTTCCTTTGTGACCTTGTGGACTGTTACACGTCTTTTTCTTGGAGTGATCTTTGTTGGTCTCCACTCCTGGGGAGGGTAACAATGGTCTTGAACTTCCTCCATTTGTACACAATCTGTCTGACTGTGGATTGGTGGAGTCCAAACTCTTTACAGATGGTTTTGTAAACTTTTCGAGCCTGATGAGCTTCAACAACTATTTTTCTGAGGTCCTCAGAAATCTCCTTTGTTTGTGCCATGATATACTTCCACAAACATGTGTTGTGAAGATCAGACTCCGATAGATCCCTGTACTTGAAATAAAACAGGGCGTTCACTCTCAACTGATTGTCATCCCACTGATTGAAAACACCTGACTCTAATTTCACCTTCAAATGAACTGCTAATCCTAGAAGTTCACATACTTTTGCCACTCACAGATGTAACGCTGGATCGTTTTCCTCAATGCAAAAACGACCATGTATAATATTTCGTCTTGTATATGTTTAATTGGGTTCTCTTTATCTAATTTTAGGACTTGTGTGAAAATCTGATGATGTTTTAGGCCATATTTATGAAGATGTATATAAAATTCTAAATGGTTCACAAACTTTCAAGCACCACTGTATAGGTGTCATCCTTACTTATTTTATTAGATTATCTCCACCACTTACCACAGTTCTGATTCCTCTTTTTTGTTTTCTCTTTCTTTTCTGCTAGTGAGATCTGGCCCCGTTTAGAGGGATTACTGGTATAGCGTTGTACGTTACCCATCTCAGGTTTTAAGAGTTCTGCACTTTTGCTGGTAACCAGACACACACATAAATAAGTATTAATTAATTAATTAATTAATTAATTAATAAGTATGTCACCTAAACTCCTACAACCCACCATGTATTTTCCTGGCTTAATTTCTTCCAGTAGTATTCATTTACTTTTCTGTAACCGACCAGTCACATCCTCACAATTCATTGCTCCCTCACTTCTAACTCTGAAAGGCCTGAAGAATTTTGGCTGCTTCACTATTACATTTCTGTATTACTCTTCACACATTGTACAGTTGATGATTTCTTGAGTCGCTTATCTATATGAAAGGAACAATGGGTTAAAGTGGTACCACAGCCCGTTGGCGAAAGTATTAGCATTTTAGATATTGTGCTAAATCTGGTTTAAGTATTATTCTTTTATGCAGCTCAGCATGAATTTGCACGATTCCTATGTTTAGACTTTATACGACATAATAGCCGCAGACCATACAGATTATAATATTATGATGAAGCAGGATACCTCTGCGACTTTATAATTAATTAACATTTCCAGGAGTTGTGAATACTAAAGAACACAAAGAACCCCCTAATCTAAATGAAAGAAAATAAAACTTTGACTGATCGTAGACATTTTCCTTGAACTGAATAGTAACCAGTCATGTGGAAGACTAACGAGGGAAACCCACACCGTTTGGCACTGGATTTCTAATCTTGGCAAATTTCAAATTATATGTTGTCACTGGAAGTATTTCTGCTGTAATTTGATGGGTCTGTTTCATAAACCTAAAAACTCATTTAGACTACTTTCCTTCAGCTGATGGATCTGTGTTCGCCATTGGTATGAGGTGATTAGTATCTTTTTAAAAGTATTTTTAAAAGCAAGTGATTGATTTAAAATGATTGGCTGTTATTCTCACTAGCATACTGTCTACAAAGACATTATGTGATGGTGAATCGTTCACACAAAAAAGGTAAATGATGAACAAAGTATCACGTTTTCTTTTTAGGGCATCTGCCATATCGATGTGCGCTCCCAGACGTGTGGCATCTGGCAGCATGACTTGACTTATTAACCTTTTTGCACCAAAAATATTGCAACAACAAATATTTGCCCTCACAAGCATCAAGCCAGGAGAAAGGCATCTGTTCAGAGATGCTCAACGGCCTGGTCCTGCTCCACGGTGGTGGGTCCAAATTCCCGACAACAGCTGTACAGAGGTCGGGATTTAACAGAGAGTTCACTGCTGGAATCGCAGACAGCATGGTTTGATTAGTGACCCTACCTGCTTTGCATAATAAGATGGCAATTCGCAAAAAACAGCCTGAAGGTAACGAGATTGGATGCAGTTTAATGCGGCTTCTTAAACATAATTTCATGTGATAATAACATAAAAGTGACTCTTAAACGTTTTTTTTTTTTAATACCCTAATGCTGTTGAATTCTTGAATCTGACTGGTCAGAAGGTGTTGATTTAATTTTCTATAGTAGCAGCTCTGACAGTAATGCCAGCTGTAATGCGTCTTACAATGCTCATTCTAATATGTTATCATTTCTATAGTAATAACTAATTCACAGTGACTTGTATGGTGGAAACTCCACTGTATGTAATCTAAGGCTAATAATAAAGGAATTAAGTATCGTGAAGCTTTTTGAAAGGACATGTTTATTTAAGATTTACAGAAGGAGCCTACAGTGTTAGCGGTTTGTAAAAGACAGCAAGTTTTCTGCCAAAGGAAAGTCTTCAGGGAAAAGGAATTGACTTTTTTTTTTTGAGAGAGAAAAAAAAGAGAGGGAACGACTGTTTATAGTTGCTATAATGTAAGTGATCAGAGGAAGTAATTTATTTCATTAAATGTAACTTAAAAATGGAAAAAAGTATGACATGTTTCTTTAGTTAAAAAAAAAATTAATTACTGTCCATA
>JANDJT010000199.1:20599055-20618460 GCA_024331685.1 Stegophilus panzeri | reverse complement strand
ATATATATACACAGTACATTGAGAGTGCTTAACAAAACTTTGGGCTGTTTGAAAAGGCTATGAAAAATGTATCCAGCAAATTATGCACAAGAGCTGCACAGTTGTACCGAAACATGAGAATTCATTTTTAATTTTACTTTTAATACTATTTTAGTTGCTTATAAACTTTTAGGCAATATGCGCACCCTACAGAGCACAAATTTAAAGCATGTGCATAAAACAACAGTTATAGGGTTACATCACGATAAACAGAAACCTAGTTGATATAAACCGAATCACCTAGAATTTATAATAACTTCTCAAGACATTGATTTTATTCTTAAAAATGAGCAATCGAACTCTCATTAGACGCATTTGCAATGCACAGTTCGTTCTGGAGATGAAGACAGTCTTACACAACAGTGCATTGTGTTGAGCAAACTATGCTGTAATAGGATTTCAGGCATCTATCTCTCTTGTGAATAAACCATAAACATGGTGCAAAGGGAAGGAAAGGAAAAGACATTATGTGCACCCTTAAGCTCTGATTTCGTTTCTCTTTGCCATCCATAAATGGTAAAATATTGGTCACACATGCCTTTAAATAATGAGACCTCTGTCTGTTTAGACAAAACACATAACTCAGAAGAAGTACCTTCTAGTTAAGAATAATTTCTATGTGATTAGTTTTGTTCCTTGGAAGTTCGACTTATTTTAAAATCTGTTCTGTTGAGTCTAAACACCATAAAATATTTAGACCCGATTTTTTCCCAAATATTAAAACGATTCCTTGTACAGTTATATATATAATCACTGAGACTGACTCTTAATCAGCATTAAACAACAACACCACATACCTGCTGCCTATAAGAGGAGAGCTATGAAAAGTGCTCTTGATGCTTTGTCTTACACAGACATTGTCTGGACTTCAGTCTGGCGAGCTGCATGAACAAAGATACCCTTGTTGGTGGAATACTGAGAACCGGAATGATGTAAGCCAGGGTTATCATTAATACTTATTTATAATTAGCTTCATGGCTTGAGGGCATGTCCTGTACACTAAACACACTCCTCTTTTCATTGAAATTCGTTAAATGCCCACGTCACATTGGCTTTTTGGGTGACTTCAACTGCTGTTGGCTTGGCTACTTCTGACAAGGGGTCACTTATCAATCTCCAGCAAATAAACATAAAAGGCACCTTTATGAGACATTATAATACATTTCTAAATGATTAAAGCAAAGGATTTTTGAGTCAAGGGAGAAAAATATCCTCTGGGAATGTGGAAATCCTGTGATACGAACTCAATCATAATTCACACTCAGAGCAGTCAGGTTCAAATTGCCAAGACATTTCTTGTGCACGTCATACATCATACACATATGGCCAAAGACATGCCCCCAAACACTGAGCCACAGGGACCATAACAGGGAAGCTTTTCCCCTTCAGCTGTCTTTCAGCTAGATTTCTTATAATAATCAGCCACAAAGACACACAGAGACCTTCGGACAGCTTGTGAACTCACTCGGACATTCCTGACCAGCCGGCTGATGGATCACAACCTAGAGAAGCGTTTCACCTTAAACAAGGCCTTGTGTTTTAGCTAGTTAACTAGCATTAACCAATTAGATCACAAACATTTGCTGTGAGTTCAGATTTCTGATTTAGCAGATTTAGCTTCAGCAATCAGGTATGTGATTCACAAATCCAGTGTTGCAGGACCACAGCAAAGTACAAAACAGTCCATGTTAGTACACTAACTAAAACACACTTGCTAAAACACAAGCTCTTGTTAAACAACAGAGGTTTTAGTATTATTATTATTTTTATTCTTTTATGTTTTGATTTTAGGTTTCTCTTTTTATTCTTATAGCACTTCTGTAATATTTCCAAAGCAAGAATGATCAAAGATATGCTTATGTGTTCTGGTTTGGGCCATGTCCCATTTGACATACTATTATATGAATTGGTGTCCCAGTACATCATTCATCCATCTATCCATCCGTCCATTTTTTGTACCGCTTATCCTACACAGGATCGCAGGGAGCCTGGGGCCTATCCCAGGGAACTTGGGTCACAAGATGGAAGCCACCCTGGACAGGGTGCCAGTCCATCAGAGGGCACAATCATATACACACTCACACACTGTGGACAATTTGGAAATACAACGCATGTCTTTGGACTGAGGGAGGAAACTGGTGTACCAGAGGGAAATCCCTGAAGCCCAGGGAGAACATGCAAACTCTGCTCACACAGGGTGTAGATGGGATTCGAGCCCCGACCTCAGGGGTGCAACGCAAATGTGTTGGCCACTAAGCCACTTTGCCTAGCCTGGATATTACAACTCACACTCACCTAGGTTCTTGAAACACCAGAAGGTGCGACTTGGACATATCATCAGCAATGAACCCTTGAGTGTTTTGGGTCTTAGATCATCAACACCCTCACCCAGGCGACCCAGCCAGGGGTGATCAGTACCCGGCTTGTGTCCAAGTGGTGCGCTACACCATGGATCCTACATGCTACACTCTTGATCCACAGCCACCTTGAAGATTTTTCTACAGCTTTGATGTTCTTAGCTTGCTCTGTCTGCCTGATCATTTGACTTGCATCAACACATTTCTGATTTGTGAAGAAAATACCATTGTTTGTTGTGTCCTGACTCTTTCTCATTAAGTAATATTCCTTTTTCTGTTCATCAAGTTTTGATGGAAAATTCTGCTTAGTGAGTCTCTGAGTATATATCACTGTGGTTTTTTTAGTTTCCCTACATGTCTCATGATATAATTCTGTCAAACCGCTACTCCATGGCAGTGGGAAATATTTCTCTTTTTTTCCCTGAAAAATAAGAATAAGATGACCCCACTCATAACTTTTAAGGCCAAGTTCGCTTTCCCGGTTTCCATTAGCTAAAGGTGGAACTGCTCACAGCTGTGGCCAGCCCTCTTACCTCATGCCATAGCACGTCCCAAGAGAAAGACACCAATGATGAAAGTCTATGAGGGTGAGGTTTCGCTACAGGCCAGCTCGTCTCACTGCCAGGGGACAAAACCCACAAGTTGGGAACACGCCAGTGCACGGGGCCTGACAGAGAAAACAAACTACTGCAAGAATCAAGGGGAAGGCAGTGGTAAGTCCATCATTCAGAATGGTGAAGCTGCTTAAAAATCCACATTTGGCAAATATACTCTGCTTGAATAGTCTGTGGAGCATAAAGCATATTTTGAGCATCCAAAAGAATTTTGACCTTACTGGGTTCTTTGAGGCATTTTAATTACTCTTGTTTAAAATGATGACACTGAATTGTAATGGATAATGGATGTAATGGCCTTTTATATCACTTTTCAAACTGGTGAGATGCTATCACACACTCCTACATCACATGGATGCTAATAGAAACTGGGCAGCTGAAGACTGGAAAAAGACCAAGTAATGTTTTTCCAGTTTTGGTGACCCTGCTCCCACTATAGCCTCAGAGTGTTGTTCTTGGCTGACAGGAGTGGAACCCAACATGGCCTTCTGATGTAGCAGATTGAGGTGTTGGGTGTTCTGAGATGTTTTTCAGCTCACCACGGTTGTAAAGAGTGGTTATTTGAGCTACCATGACCTTCCTATGAGCTCTGGCCATTCTCATCAACATTATCTCTCATTTCCCTTTTCCCTTGTTCTCCACATTAATCTCTAGTGTTCTCTGGCTTAGACATTTGGCTTCTGGATCCTTCAGTGTCTTGACTTTTTTTTTATTTATTTTTTTTATGAACAAACAAGACCATGTTTATTGGAATGTTTGGAAAGACCCTAATAAAAACAACTCCGCACTTGCAGTTGTCTGCCTCTGGCTACGATACAGTTGTACTTTCTTGATGAGTTCGGCTGTGAAGTCAATCATATTTGCTCTCACTCAATATCATATTGAATAGCCATGTAGTAATTGGCAGTGTGGCGTTCTGAAAAAGCACCTCAGTAGGGTTGAAGAGGGCTGATCCATGGCCACTTCTTTTCTATGAGTACCTGTGAGAGCCTGGGAGTTCAGCCAGGGCCTGCAGCCCATAAAGCTGTCAGTGCTCATGTAGTCCAGGTCACCTTTGCCACAGTTTAAGTCAGAAAATTTCCTCTGTCTCACTCAGCCGCTTACTCACCAGGCCCCAAAAACACAAACACTTTAACGTTTGGCAGGAGCATGAAGTCTAATGTACTACACATGGAGTAATTTATTATCATACCTGTCAATAAAAGACAATTGTTTGTAAATGGCTATCATGTGTGGTATCTTAACACATTAAAGAACATTTTTAAGTCCTTGAATTCCTATGACCCAATGCAGGGCTTTTATACTTTTCCTCATTCCTCAATCTTTACGAAACGTTTACTATTCATGATTTATAGTAGTTATTGAATGCGGTGGTTTAAATTCAATAACTAAGTAAACGATCATTCTAAAGAGTTATGCAACTTTTAATTGAGGGTTTTTGTAGTAACACTGTGTATCTGCATTTGCACCCCTGTTTGGTAGAAGCAAATTAGTTACTTTTTTAGACTGGTAATAAGCATAACACGTTTTTTAGGGGTTTTTTTTTTTGGTTTTTTTTTTTTTTTAAAGTAATTTCTCAAATGATTTATTTATTTATTTCAATAATTAATTTTATCTGCATCTGTAAGCACTAAAGGGAATAGTTTCTTCCTCACATTTCTGACATGCTTGTTTTAGTTTGAGGAAAGGGATTTTTCAGCAAATCTGCGTTGTTGCAGGCGATTAATTAGCTTCGGATAAGTGTGCATAGAGTTTTTATTAGTACTAAATAACTCCCTGAGAGTTAAGAGTTTGTGGATGGGTTGGCGTAATGTGAAATACAAAACAAAGGTTTGCCTGCTTCCATACTAAATATGTCCTTTTTCTTTTTCTTTTTTTACACACTTTAATGACTTCCAGAATATGCAGAAAGCGCATCTTAAATCTGTGTATGATTTGTATATTTTCGAAATGAAGTTGAGACGTACTAACCGTACGTGTGGCTGTAATATTCTTAAAGAATGCATCCATTTTATTTAGACTTCAAGTAAAATCAGTAGTATTGGTATGTATGTAATATTTGATATACAGTTGAATAATCTGTATTTACCTAAATGGCAAATCAATTCCTCAGACTTTTTACGAGCTCAAATTATAAAACAGGGTCACTATTGAACAACACATTTCATTGGAATTTGAAATAAGGCCTTTTTTGTGTGTAATTTTTTTTTTAAAAATCTCTTCAAATAACCATGAAGGTGCCTTCTTTCTTCTTTTAGCAAATATAAAGCCATATGTCATATTTTAATTTCACTGAAAGCCACTGTACACAGTATATTTAGGTAAATTCTTTAAACTACATGCACTTGATTATGAGGTTTCAGTTCTACTTATTAATTATGCACAATAAATGCTTTGTGCTCCAAATAATCACAGATCCTTCATACTAAAGTATCACTGACTTTTCTTCCAGGCGTTCAGAAAGAACACATCTGCACTTCTAGTTTAATCTCTGAACCTCATTAGTGTCCTCACATGCCTTAATAAAACAACCTATACTCTGACTGCTCACCTCTGCATCTGAAATCAGCAAGGACATGCCATGACTTTTGCAAGAAGAGCAGCAGCAGGTTTTGCTAAGTCATCTCCATGACTCATTTCAGGGTCTTTGAGAAGTTATTTAGTGACATTAAGGCTTGTTGTGTTTTTAGTGGATTCTGAGAACATGGTGAGGCAACTGATAGAGTTGGAGCAAAATCAGATGGGTGGTGAGTAGTTTGTGGAGGGAAGTCCAGTAACTCAGCAACATGTTATGCAAGCGCCGTACATAAAGCTGATGCTGATTATTTGAGCAGATTATTTCAGGTAGCAAACTGATGTTTGGCCAACACTGGCTCAACGTCAGCTATACTGTTAAGCCAAAGCTGAATGCCAATGTGATTTTGTCTTTTGGGCCAACCTTGGCAGGGTTGTAAAGAAATTTGCTCCTTTGTCACCGTTGGCCCAATGTTGACCCGGTTTTGGCTTGAGGTTATATAGGGAGGGCCAAAATAGCCACCCAAAATAGACATTGGGCTAACCTGGGGTGTATCCAATTGGGGATAGGATCTGAATCTTCCACTTTTTTCTAACCAATGCTGAGCTATTCCAGTGTTTATTTCTGATTCTATCTGCCCACAATATTTTCTAATGAACTCCAAATTCCACAAAATACATTTAAAGAAATGTTCAAAAAGTTCTTTTTTTCGTTCTTTCTTTCCTCTTAATAAACACAAGTTGCACTCAGACCAAATATGAATAATATTTGCTTGGTGAAAAATCTAATTAACTTGAGGAAGAAGTAAGATTGCGATTTTTAAGAAAAAGAAACTCGATTCAGGCATAATTTCACTTAGTGTCAAGTTTATTTAAGTGAACATTAATACAAATTCTTAAGCCACGGAAATGTGAGCCAGTAGAAAATAATAGGGCCGTCCGTGCTTTCTTCTTTCAAGGAAAAATAAAAAGCACACACAATAGAAGTATGTTAATGATTAAGTGGTGGTTCAAATTTTGGACCACCCACTCAAGTCTGCAAGTGAAAACATGCAGCATTTTATTTCCAATTTAAGGAAATAAAGCAATGCAAGACAAACTTCTGTGAGATGTTTCCACGAATTATCTTCAACTATTTTTTACATTCTCTCTACTACATTTTTGTTTGACTTTTTCTGGGTTGTTACATGGGACCACTGACAGTTAGTGCACACTAGCTGGTCATCTTGTATACAAATATATTGACCCCAACCTCCGTTCACAATGCTCACACATGCTCATAGACATGAAGAAGTATAAGTCCGGCCTGATTTAAAAAAATAAATAAATAAAAAAAATTTAAAAAAAAGTTACCTGTGTAACATATAGATGACTCCAAAAAAGGATTTTTAATGTAGGAGCCACTGATGGCATCATAATGTTATGGATATTTTTAGGATTTTGAATGTGTATTTGTAATATTAAGCATACTGGTACAGGTTTTTTTTTTGGTTTTTTTTACTTTGAATACTGTGTGAACGATGTGTGGATCAATGTTCAACAGCTTGCTTCTCAAGAACTTGTGTACTTCAATGCAATTATTTACTCATAGAAGTTCCTGTTTTGAGCAAACCACACCTGGGAACACACAACCTGCTGTCGCCCACTTTTACACGCGGTCACCTATGGGGCAACTTCCTGTTGAGTTAAGAGCTCCTGCAGAGCGTCGTCTTGTTTTAAAACAATAAGCATTCATGTGACACTGTAGGTAACACAAGCACACATCTTGGCCAATATGTATTTAGCTGTGCGTGCTCACTCAAGCTGGTCTCAAGTTGAGAAATTAAAGAAGCGCAAAATAGTTGATCAATCTGTAAACACTTAGGTTTCTTTCATAAAGGCTACTTTAGATTTGCTCAGCATCCTCTCATTAATACAAGTCTTCATTGCGAATCCAAATGTATAAACAAGGCACACTAAAATAATCGCCTACATTACTTGGAATACATCAGATGGAATATTTCTGCAATCCTACCCAAAATATATACGTTACATTCAGCCTGAGAAACTCTTTTAGCATCTTTTCATCAAGAATGAGAAGTCCTATTATTCGTATGAGCTCATTGACAATAACATCTATTAATGTTAGCGCCATAAGTGTATTTTTTCCCAGTCTTGACAATGTGATATTTCTAGGCAGATATCATGACGTAGGACACAGAACAACCGTCTTCTACTACTACGGCATGCACACATAGACATGCATGCAACATTACATTCAGAGAAGGTGTGTTAATATGACTTATGCATCATATGGATGATGGCTGATTTCTAAAAATGTGTTTTGTAGGCTAATTATGAACGATTCAAAACATTTTATTGTGAATGTTTTAAAAAAATATATTATTATTATTTTCCAGGGCATATTTATGTCCAGAGTTCCACTGTTCTCTCTGTGTCCATGTGAGTTTCCACCTGGTTCCACAAGATGTGCTTCCACCTACCAAAAACATGCAAGTATTTTGCTTAGCTATGATTAATTGCACCTAAGAGTGTGTGAATGTGTGTGTGTGTGTGTGTGTGTGTGTGATGTACTGCTTTCCATCTGAGGTGTATTCCCACCTCACACACCGTGTGCCTCCATATCCATCACCACCCTGACCAGGATAACACACTTACTGAAAAGGAATGACTGAAGGACATATATTACCTAAGACCAGAGCTTTGAAACACTTCAGGACAGGGATTTTTAAGAACTGTCTTTGTAATGTTGGGTGAATTTCTACTTACATTTCAAACGCTTCAATAAAATAAAAACTCTGGTCTTTCCTCTGGTCATTTCTATGTTCCTGTCAATTCACTTTTGTAGGGAAAAAAGGAAAAAACTAGAACCTTTAACAGCCTTAGGTTTGTCTCTCTTAGGAAATCCTTAAAGGTTTTATGTAGAAACCTACAGCAGAGTGTTTCCTGATTAGAGAACATTCCATTTTTAAATACTGTTCATATCAAAATCGCTGAATATGCTTTTTATATTTGAGTCATTCATTCTTATTCAACAGCAGATTCCCAATAATTTCATCTGTATAATAAGTGAAAATGTGTAGTTGAGAGAGAGGGCAAGTCTGTTGAACCACAATCTATTAACCATTGTGTACCTATACATCATCTTGAGTTATTTTGCATCAAAGGGCAAATACGTTTAGGCAGCGATTTCCTGTCTAGCAGATTACATCTGACTCATAGCATTGAGAGAAAAATTTAACTTAAATAAACAATTGCATGGAGGTTTATGTTCATGATATGATACTGTCTTTGTCAGTGAATGACTTATTTGTAGTGTGTGTGGAAAATCAAATATATATTAATAAAAAGAATTATTTCTATAATACTTCTATAAACCAACTACACTATTAAAAACCTGATGCATGATAACGAGTCAATTTAATAGTGCAGCGGCAGGAAATCCAGGACGCCCACTTTGTTGTGTGTTTATTTCCTATGACCCCGATCTCACTGCTAATTTAAAAAAAAAAAAAGAGTAAGAACAGTGTTAGTCATAAGGTAAGAGATTTGCACAACACACTGTCCGTTTTATTTCCTGCTATGTTAAATCAAGCAGATGCTTTGTTGATTCTTTTTCTCCCTGTGGATGTCTTCTTTTTTTTAAAATAGAGATTAAAGAATTTTATTGGGCCTGGGCACCCGAGAAACACCTATGAAACAATAGAATTTATGATGTCTACTTCCGCCTTTATCGTTTTCATGTCAGTAAAAGAAAACATTAATCGTTTCCCTTCTTCAGCCTCTTGGCTACCACTCACATGGGCTCCTGGCCCACTGCAGACTTTCCATATAGAAAGGATTGCCCTGGCACGAAGTCAAGGCGCCTCTCTGAGTGGCAAGTTTTCACAGCCATAATTGTTGCCTAAAATGTGCCCTCTTCGAGTGAAGGGAAATAGCTAGGCCATTACTGTCAGGGGTTCCGTTTGATGTGATTGGTTGCTGTAGATCTGGGACCAGTTAGACATTCCATTCCCGCTTGTTTCAAAAGGAAATCAAATAGACGAGAGGAGTTGCCTTGTAATGGGCGAATGACATTTGTGGGAAATCTTCCTCGTAATGCCAAGCTGCTTGCTGTGCTTTAAATGGTGATTGTGTAAATTCGGGTTTACCTTACAGCTAATAGCAAGAGGGTGGCATAGACAAAATTATGATCTGTGCTGCAGCAAACCACAGAGTGATACAAACTGTGAGATCAGTGACAGCAGTTCATGGGATTATGGTTTTCACCATCAGTAGGAGGTCTAAGAATGTCTCTTTCTTGACCATAGTGAATGCTGCCAAGATAACAGCTACCTCTCGGAACCTCTCACATTTCTTTCCCATCCCGGTCCTTTGTATCTTTAAGACCCAATAACAAATATGATCCAAAATTATTACCCCACTCGGAAAGCCTGGCTCCATTAACCACCAGGGGCGATGGCGTCTCTTACAAGAGAGAAGAATAACAAAAGGACCGTTTCCCACTATCACACATCGGACACTAAATCCACCGTACCAAAGAAGCTCACGCCCAAGCTAAACACATTTGGTCATAACTCAGAAGCCTCTACCTTTTTCCACAGATAAAAAATGGAGTGAAATCTGGATTTCAAAGTGGCCGCTCAGTCAACAACCAAGCTTGGGTTGTTAAGAAAGCCTGGAGTGTTGAGGAATGAGGCAGATCTAGCCGGCTTCAATTTGTTGTTCCAGCAACCTGGCACCCCCTCACCAATCCTGCTGGACTTTCTTTTTTTTTTTAATCCCTAGAGCCAACAGAAAACATGATCCTTCGACAAACTGGTGCACCCCACCACACTCTTTTCACCCAGCCTCCAGCTCATACGCCATCTCTCTGGAAGCAAAGCTTCCTTTTTTACTTCTCTTTTTGGACAAATAAAAGTACCAAGAATAGTGTTTCCATAGAAATTCCAAGAAACAAAAACATTGTGACTCTGCTGAAAAAATATATACAGTTACTCCCACGCGTCCAACGAAAGAACAAATCGAGATCAGCCCCCCTAATAAACGCAGAATACTGCCACCACTCCCCTCACCCCCCACCACCTTCATTATTGCTTATGACTTATGGTTAAATTCAAACTCTGAACTGATGAACTGAATGCTTTCAGCGGCATACTTCCTTCTTTTTCACTATTGAGCAAATCCTGGAGAACACCGACATTGCCGTTTCCATGACCAATAGTGAAAGGTGAGTTTGACGGGAAACATAAAAACAACAAAGTGGACAGAGTTTGAAGCACTTCTACCACTCCATGTCAATCTACACTGGTTATTAGCAGTCCATTGGGGGTGTGAATTTACACCTGGCATTACTTGGCAAAGCCTTTGCTTTCAAGCATATGGCACTCTTATAGGGAAAGGACACAAGGCAGGGAGCTATAACGAGAGGCCTCTATAGGAATCCATCCAAGAACAACAGAGCACTGAGAATATGACCCTGATAGCATGGTTTATCCCAACTCCCATTTCTGGGTAAACAATATGTGTGAAGAAAGGCCTTTAAAAGGATTTTGGTTCAATCATGGCATGAGATCATAATGGATGTTCTAGGAACCAGTCTTCTTGTTTGACACAGACTGTATGTGTGTTTTCAACAACTAAAGTTTAAACTAAAGATTAAAATTGAGGAGATTTGGGTTCTATGCTACTTTTGAATTCATTCTAAACAATGAATAGTTTCAATTTCAGCGGATGGTATATTTTTGTAACCGCACTCGAGTCAGTGAGAACCGAGGAATTTCGAGGCAGTAAGGAATCTCTGATCATAGTTTAAGCTGTAGTTTTACATGACAGCGAATCTTATTATGTGCAGAAAATATGCATGTGATATATAGAAATGTTTAAGTTGAAAAATGTTTAACACAATAAGCTTACACTTGGGCTAGGGGACGAATAGATCTCCTGTGGAAAGGTAAATTCTTTAAGGGTAAATAACAAAAAGTAAGAAGTACATATCTAGAAAAACAGCCATAAAGGTCTCCGTTGGCCTTTCCTTGCCTCCTGCCGTAGCTATCCCGGCTCTTGCCCCTTTCAACTCTGGTTTATTTTGGCTCTGTCAGTGGGGATCTGAAGTTAAAATGGGACACCTGACCTGGGATAGTCTGTAATGTAACTCTCACTGGGACAACCCACCAGCAGGCCACGGATACTGATTTCATGGTTCAATGGCAGTGCATAAGTTGCTTGGTTTTCATGCACTTTTTTTAGACTCTAGGTGTTTTTTTTCTGTCTTTTCTGACACAATGTGTGTTAGAGTAAAAACAAAAATGTGCAAGCTGAGAGGCTTTTATTTGTGTGTGTGTGTGTGTGTGTGTGTGTTATTTATGTATTTAATACACTACATTGGGACTCCTGAGTGGAACGACCAGAAATCGCAAGTTCTAATGCTGATGTTGCCACAGTCATCGCTGTCCAAGAGCTAAGGGAGCAAAATTGCTATGCTCTCTGGATGAGGCATGGCATACTCTCTTTCTCTCATATCAGATGTCTGTGAGCTCATGTATGTAGTAGAGGGCAGATAGTGCTTTCCTTTGAGGGTGTAATGCTGCCCTCTGATGCAACATGAACAGCAGTTCAAAAAAAAAAATGAAGTTGGGTAGCTTCATATGTCTCAGAAGAAGTTTAACTCTCCCCCTTCCCTTGAAGGTAATTGTCATATGATAGGGAAGAGTTGGCTGGTGGGTGTGAATTGACTAAATTAGGGAAGAAAAAAAATTAGGGGATTACATCGGATACACGTTGAAAGTCACCTGAAATGCGTAAATTCCCTTCCAAAATCCCTTTCAAAATGCTCAAGGTACTATAGTACCAGAATGATGACCTCTTCCCTAGTTTGGTCTCTGAAACAATAAAAAAAAAATCTTTTGAAGATCCTCAAACAAGTTCATTTTAATTTCAGTTTTCCTCTAACTTATGAATGTCATATTTGAGCTAAGGTGACTCAGCATGAAACTAGTCATCCTTTAGGTATGTGGTCAGTAATCAAATGTGTGTGCTATCCCCAGATTTATTTGGCATAAATTTTTCCGCATAATTTCCTCGGCAAAATACAAGTCCCTCGGTTGTGAAAGATTAAGCTCTTGGAGACTCTGAATTGGCCATGTGGTAACATGTTTGTAACAGTTCCCAAGTTCAGGGTGGGAATGAGGCAGGCCTGGAACAACTCAAAAAGCGCTTGCTTTATTTTTACTTTTGCTTTTCAGCTCTTTAAATCACACACCCATGCACGAACACACACACGGCTCCGTGCTGTTTGCTCTCTCTCTCTCGCTTTCTCGTTCTCTCTGGCTTCCCTGGGAGGCAACTGAAGGCACAAAAAGACACAAACAAATCAACTCTCACTAATTACCCACAGGTGAGGATCATTACACGTTACCTCCTCTCCGTCCACAGCCGGCACTCGACCGTGTGGTGTCCCATCCTGTGAAGGAGAAGGTGAAGGAAGGATGCACTAAATTGCTGTGTTGCTGTTTTGTTTATCTCAAACCAAGCATTTGTTGGGCGGTGGTAGCTCAGTGGTTAAGACATTGTACTACGGCTCATCATGAGTTCAAATTCCAGCACTGCCAAGCTGTCACTACTGGACCCCTGAGCAAGGCCCTTAACCCTCAACTACTCAGTTGTATAAATAAGATAAATGTAAATCGCTCTGGATAAGGGAAGGGCGTCTGCAAATGCCCTAAAAGTAAATTCCAGAATCTTCTTAGAATCTTTTTGTAATAGGTTTATGCTTTTGTTTACACTGTATATCCTTGTGTGTTATTATTATTATTATTATTATTATTATTATTATTATTGAGTAGTAAGTAACAAATTTGTCCTTTATCTAAAAATGTAGCTAGAAATTTGTAATTCCAAAAAACTTTTTTGAGCCAGCTGTGTTACCCCCCATAACCCCCCAACCCCCACATAAAAAAACACACTCGATCTCTCTCTCTCTCTCATCCCTGATAACACGACATGCTGCACTTCTGTGACTGACTAACCTGATGTTGTTAGAAATAGCACCTTATTCCTCTAGCTGCCCGAAAGCACTGTGAAAAGCCCATTCATTGCTGTTCTCCTCCTCCTACTCACTCCCTCACTTATCATCTCTGCTGCTTAATCTACCTGACAGGCCTCTCACAGGTACATCTAATCCTCCCCTCCGGCCATCTCTCTCTCTCTCTCTCTCTCTCTCTCTCTCTCTCTCTCTCTCTTTCACTCTGTCTGACTGCACTATGTCGTACTGTAGGATCATCTGCACATCTTTTACTTGGTGCAGCAGGCTGTTTTGTTCACACAGCAGGCCTGAGCAGCCTAGTGTGTGTGTAGGAGTAAAACAGACAAGTGGTGATGTGTGCATGACTGCAAGTACCTTTGACATTTATGTACTTCCTTATTTCAGGATCATAAAACCGAGCAGACCATCAGTTTGACAAGTGAAACACTTAGAAATCACATGAACACATAAAAACATTAGGATTGAATAAGAGAAACATAAATGGCTTATGCATTCATTTATTAATTACTACAACAACAAGGTGGCATGGTGGTGCAGTGGATAGCACCATCTTACACTTCCACAACTCCAGGGTCCATGGTTTGATCCTGAGCTCTGGAAACTGCTTGTGGGAATTTCACATGTTCTCCCTGTGTCAGTATGGGTTTCTTCTGGGTTCCCCGGTTTCCTCCCACCTCCCGAAAATGCCTAGTGGCACTAAATTGCCAGTAGGTGTGAATGAGTGAGTCCTGTACTAGTTCGACATCGCATCCCATTGGTATTTCCACGTCATATCCAGTGTTCCCGGGATAGACTGCGGATCCACCGCATCCCTGAGCAGGATAAAGTGGTTTCTGAAGATTGATGAATAATAATATTGAGTACTAATATTTATAATATAATGTAGGCATAACATGCATAACATCTTATGCCTATAAGGTTATCACCTTCAACTCTACGGCAAACGAAATGGCCTGGTCGCTTTGTTTTCCTAAAAGCAAATAAACCCTATATTCACCGTATTCCTGAACACAGCCTAACACAATGCATTAGCTTCTGTGGTCAAACTGACTGTGTCGCATTCCTTTGCTCTCTTCCTCTGCTGATACAACCCACTTTGTTTAGCTATCATGCCTTAAATGCGCTTCCGTCTTGAGCAAGTTTCTCTGATAATGACCTTCATACCTCGCCATATACAGCGTCTCCACACACACATACAGGGGAGCGTGGGAGGTGCTGACGGCTCTGACAGGAGTGTGTACAGTAATCAGAGGCCAGTCACATCCTGCTGACTTCCCTCTCAGGCCCATCAGGCCTCACCTCTCGGTTTCCTTCTCTAGATTAGCTGTCCTGTTTCCTGAGGAGCGATTAAGAGGGCGCAATGAGTCAGTGGGGCTTGATTGCAACTTATGTTTAACGCATCGATTTGCTCTTAACATACCAATATTTTAACATCTGCATGAAGTTTCTGTCAATATACTCTTTTCTTTATGGAGCTCTTTTGTATCCATTGCTAACTTTTAACTAATGTTATTGTCTGATAGATGTGACGTAGGTAGGAATCACAAACTTCTCAGGTACCTGAGCAGAAATAGTCTCACTAACTATTATATGTAACCTCCAGGTATTCTGTACTAAATCTAATTCCTGTTGCCCCCCCCCTTCCCCCACCTAATAATTACCTTTTGGTGCAGGACAGCTAGCCTGATGCATTTCAGTGTACATCTGGTGGGAGCAGATTTCCTGTGGCACTTTGTGCTTGTGCTCAGGGACACCATGCACACACACACACACACACACACACACACACACACTCCAACACCGAGTTCCTTGCCTTTGTCATGCTTGTCATGACACTCGTACATCCGGCCTGCTTTATCGGTAAACCTTAGGGCAGCTTTGACAAGCCCGAGGAAGCCCCCAAGACCGCCATGTCAGTAAATTTCCCTCTTCAGCTGACAGCCTGTCTCTCCATCGGCCTGATGGCAGCTTGACTCATCGCTCTGGACCCGATTGATTAAAGGTCCAGGCCTTGCTGTGTACGCTGTCTGTTATTTCCCTAACACCTTCAATCTGCAAATTTACCGCCCTTCAAAACAATTGCAAATACAAGAATTAGAGTACATAAACCTTACGAGTTTTTTTCCTCTCTTGTGGTTGGAAACAGGTTACTGTTTCCAATTATGACTTTTAGGAAGTTTCCCACGAAAGCTGAACGTGTACTTCTGCTGTAGTCTGCAACTTTACAGTAGATACCATGTGCATTAGAAGTGAAACTCTGCTGCATTTTATATTGAATCACAATGTTTCAACATGACGATAACTTTTGTTTTCGTATTTGCTATTTGTAATAACTTGCTGCTATTAAAACTAATGTTGGTATTAAAATAAATTTACTACTAATGTGTTGATACAGTACAATTCTGCATCTTTAAAAAAAATAATAAGGCTATGATTGCATGTATGGTAGGAATGCTTGATTTTCTCATTCTGTCTTTACATGACTCAGTAAGTTGCTGAATGTGCACAATGTGCACACTTGCATCCCTGCTTAAGCATGACCTTTGAAGCCCACTTCTTGCTTAAATTGACTAATAGATTTGTCACTTGCACTTATGTCTGTTTAATGTGATTTATTCACATAAAAGGCCCTGCTAGAAGTGAACGCTAGCCATACAAAAGCTGCCTTGCTACTGAGTCAAGTGGCGACTCGTTACTACACTTCACCTGAAGTGCTTGTGTTGGAATGAGCAAGTACGAGCCTTCTTCAGAAGCACAGAGGTGGCGGAACGTACCATTGCACTTGTGGGCTGCGTTATTTGCTTGTTTTTCCACCCTTGTTGAGTGCTCGGTTCATTTCTGCGGGTGACGGAGTGTCCTTTGTTGTTTTATAGTTCGCTTGGAGAGCTGGGGAAAGATTAGTCACTAGCCAAAACAGGCACTGTTGATTACAACCCACTGCATTTTAGAGGTTTTGTCAACAACTTCCAAGGAATATTTATTGGTGGGCTTCATAAACATTTTAATGAGGGATTCACAGAAATAAAACAACCTCAGTGGTTGAGATGTTCAAGGATCCCTTACATAAAACAACTTCAATAGTGAGTGGTGTTTCGATTTTATTTTCTTCTGACGTTAAAATGAAATAAAATGAAATAAAGCTCAGGTAAAATGAGAACTTCTGGCTTCTTCAAGGCTTTGTGAGGCACCATCTGGGAATCTCAAGCTGTTGCCTTGTGGTTATGGATATAAGCCACTTCAGTATTTCATTGCTATCATTACAAGCACGGCTCTTCAGACTACAAAGAACCTTGAGTGACGCTTTAGGACTCATTGAGGGTGAACAAAACTCCACCCTATCTAAAGGCTTCTAGCCAGTTCTGCAGAAAACCATCAAAAAACTTCCATAAGCTATTTTTACAATAGTGCATGAGAATGTCATGCCAGTATTGACCACAATGATGTCCCATAATAGCAGCCACCATAGTTAAATAAGCACGAACCAAGCCACTTCTCTTTGGTTTTTAGGATAATTTAAATGATCCTATTGGATCGAGTACAAAATTTTGTCTAGCCCTGGCTTGATACCTTCTGTGTGCTGTGCGTCTCCATCCTCTCGAAAACAAGCCAGAGTCTCGTCTTGTCATGGCATTGTGAGAATGTGGAGTGTGTGTGTGTGTGTGTGTGTGTGTGTGTGCACAAGTTGCAGAGTGTCACCACCTGGTGTGAATCACTCTGTGATGGGATCACAATTGGTGTGTGGGAGTACGGCAAACACCCTAGACTCTCTAACAGGTGCTGAAGTTTGAGTTTCTGGCCCAGTTAGACCTTGGAAGCACATGACATTGGCATGAATCACTGAGCCTCTCGGCAGCCCGTGATCTCTAAAAGCTATACACTAATCCCCACACTTGAAATATTTATGTACCTGCAAGGTAAGGCAATCTGCGTTGGTGACATTTGATCTGAAAAGGTATTAAAGTGGATGATTAGGGACATGCAGAATGACTTTATTAAGAGTGGGCTACTTCCTACTAAGCATAGGTCAGTGGGTGCAAGGGTGTATTTCTGGTTGTCAGTCAAGTCCAAAACTAGGGCCCTAGTTCATAAAGTCCCAGGCGTCCCATCCAGTGGGTATTCACACCTCATATCCATTGTTCCTGAGATAGGCACTGGATCCACTGCAAACCTGCCCAATATAAAGTGCTTGGGGGGGAATCCAGCTGCAGGGTCCCAACTTGGATCCTAAGGTCTGTGCTGAGTTTTAGATGTTCTCCTTATGTCCATGTGGGTTTCTGGGTTCTCTATTATCCTTCCACCTCCCAAACAATGCCAGTAGGTGTTAATATGTGTGCCCTAAAATGGACAGTCCTTCCATTCTCTGTGTATTCGCAACTCATGCACAGTATTTCAGAGATACGTTCTGTATCCAACCACAATCCTGACTGGGATAAAGCGGTTACTGAAGATGTTTAAATGAATGAATGAACGCAGCGAAGCAGAGAGACATAGTGGCACTCATTCTACCATATAATAAAATTTTTGGGTGGAGCTTTTTACAATATAAACTCCAATACCTCGCCTTTGAGAGTGCCATGGAACACATTTGATGGAATGATGTACTAAAAGGTTAAAGAAGAAGGAAAGACAACACCACTGTACCCTAAAACAGAACAAATGGCTTGATCCTCAAGCGGAATTCAGACATTTGCCTTTGACTTTGAGCTGGAACCCTACAGAGTGTCTACACTCATAGGGCTTCACAAAGATCCACACTGGGATTTCAGGGCAGAGTTCAAGTCAACAGGTTATCCCCCACTTAGATTAATCCATATTCTTTTAACAAGGTTGAATAGTGGAAAAATATCCGAATATAAAATGATATTGATTTTGAGAGCGCTTATATAGAATACAACTTTTATGATAAATGAACTAATGCTTCTTCGACACAAACCTTATAAGCAGCAAAGTTTCCCCAGCGAAGCACATGGATAAAACACTACATCAGCTGGTTCACCATCAGGTCGCCCTGAAACAGAGCCTTTCCCCAGACACCAATGTAATCAGCCCCGTGGATCCTCATCCAGAAGCACAAATCCTCCTGTATGTTGTAAGCTGATACGGTAACCATATGCTGCAAAATATCACTCATTCGGTTTTGGGGTGGAACTTGGTCTTGGCTTCCCCTCCCCAAAATGGTGTTATATTTCCAAGACCTTGGCATTAAGCTGTGCTTTTTCCCTAAGGATTAGTGGAAAGTGTGACCCATGTCCATCCCGTCCCTGCTCTCCCACTGTCTCTTGCTCTGTCTCTATTCCACTAACGACAGTATTATTTCAGTAGATTAGTGATGTGTTTGTGTTGACAGCTGCTGTGCTGATGCTGGATTAGATCCTGCATGAGGTACAGTTTTGTGTGTGTGTGTGTGTGTGTGTGTGTGTGTGTGTGTGTGTGTGTGTGTCAGATGCCCCTATTAAGATAGGAATACATGACAATTTTGACCTTGTTGGGACATTTGTCTGGTCCTGTGTATTAGTCGGTCGTTTTTATCTAGGAAGGACTTATTACAATACTTATTTATTTTAGCATGCTGATGAAAAGGTTAAGGTTAAGTGCAGGCTGTGCTTTGTTTCCATATATCAATACTCCTGGCAATCAAAACAGCCCAGAAAATTAAAGCAAAGTAAGTGTAAGTATGTGTGGGTATTAGAGATGCACCGATACTAAATTTCTCAGCCGATACCGATAACCGATACCGATAGTTCTGCCTTTTATGCCTTATTTAAATTAATAATAATTAATTCCACAATTCTGAAGGAAATGCAAATAAAAACTTTATTCTCTCCATTTTAACAAGT
>JANDJT010000199.1:20566008-20592768 GCA_024331685.1 Stegophilus panzeri | reverse complement strand
ATATCTCATGAGTGTCGGTGTGTGAGGAGGGTCTCAAAGTATAAAACTCGTACGAGTCACAATGAAACTAAAATCACGTGATTTAAATATATCTTCAGTACTAGTACTAATGCTTTACTTTCAAAACAGTTCATGTTCATATGCATGTGCAGCACGAGCTGGGTGTTGATTGGTGGAGCCTAAAACACAATTTTAATCCAATAGTTTAAATAATAATAATAAAAAAAATACATTAAAAAGAGGTAGAAAGAGAGAGTTTTATTGAAGACAGTCACTGGCCCTTATACTTTATTTCTGAATAAAATTCTAATCCAACTATTAAATGCTGTGTATTGATCACCTGCGGGGAAAAAATCAATGTGAACCTTTAATACAGCTCCAGGCTTGTTTTGTGACCCAGGACAAAGTCAGCGGTGTGAAATAGTGTAACTCTGCTCAACATGGGGGTGATGAAGGGGTTGGAGACGACAGGAGTAATCAGCCATGTGCTTGTTTTGGCTCGGTGATGTGTCCTACTGATGTGTTCATGCATGACAAAAATCGTGTTGAATTGTGATGCATTATCATGAGGAGTCCTCAAGATTTATTATTTTAATAATAATAATAATAATAATAATAATAATAATAATAATAATAATAGCCTCATTCACGAGTGCTGTAAGAGCCTGTTTAAGTGCTTTACTGTTTTGTTTGGTGTTTGGAAAATAAGCTGACAATGAGAAGAGAACCGAACGTACAAGATGATCATTTCTAATTTAGATGTTACTTTCTATTCCTATGATAAAAATTGAAAAGCAAGCAATCATTTTTTGTGGTGATTATATAAGCACAGGAGAATTTGTTTTCATCTTGTCTGAGTTCAAACAGCTCTCCCTGTACATCTGTGTCCTCGTCATGCATGATCTGCGAACAAAAACCACCTAGAATTAAATAGACACTTAAAAAAAAAAAAATATATATATATATATATATATATATATTTATATTTAAAAATATTTAAAAGCCTTGTCTACTGTTTGTTTAAACACTGCAATTATTGTATAATTTTTGGTGTACTATTTAGTATAGCAGGATAATTAGTATGGTTTAGGACCCTGCTCTCGGTCCTGTGTCTGTTTGTCTGGCCACACCTCCTTGTTTTGTAGTGCCCAATGGGAGGGCAATTTAGGGCCCGAGTGTGTAACTTAATCCGTGCGCATGTAAAGGCATAGCGTTCAGCTGTTACTGGCTAAACTGTCAGCGATACATGGTTATCCCTGCCTTAACTTTTACACGTTTATTAGTAGCATACTTATAAACTTCAGCTTGAATCATGACTGATGTGGTGTGGTACTTTTGTATTTTAGGTTAATGAGAACTGTTGCTGTGGACATTTTTTCCCCGTCAACTCTAGGAAATGTATTATTTTTCTAAATATTTGCTTTGTTTCAGAAATTATGGCACACACTAAATTTCTTTACTCGAGTTAATTTACCCATTTTATCCCTCTCCTCCCAAATTTAGTCACACTGTTCAGATTAAATCACTTGTTCTTCTGAAAAGAAATACTGTCCGGTGTTTGATTTGAGACCGTTTCAACGAGGTTAGCAGGTTCGCCCAGACAAAGAGCTAAGACAATGGCTTGTCATCTGGGCATCTCATTGGCATGCTCTTATAATCAGCAGTGCCAGGGAGCCCTGTGTACCGTCCCTCGCACAACTAGGCCATTGTCCTGGCAGCTGCATGAGACACCTTACACTCTGTCCTTTCCTCATTTCCGTGAAATAAATGCTTTCTCGTAATGATAGAGTGAGGACAAAAGCTTGTAATTGGAAAAAAAAAATTAGATGATATCACAACAACTTTCACCGTAGTCATCCCACACCCATATTTACATTCATAAACACACACGCAAACATGCCGTCACCATAACTGTCACCCCTTCTGCTCCCATCCGCCCTGACCTGAATGCCTTTCATATCTGCTCTGCCATGTTTCAGCCACCCCCCCCACCAAGTCTCTATCCCTTTTTCTCCCTTTGCCTCGCTCCCTCTCTCCCTCCTCCGCCACACTCCCCCTCAGTAAACACCCCCGAGGGTAGAACAAAGAAAAGGAGCTCCTCTCCTCCTTCTTAATCACAATTCAGCCCTTTCACTGCTGCTAGGCCACTCTCTCGCTTTCAGCATCCCAAAGCCTGAGATGAAAAGACTGCGCACGAGAGAGAGAAAAGAGAAAGCGAGAGGAAAGAGGCAGAAAAGTAGAAATTATGCCTGGCAAAGAGAAGAGCAGGAGGTGGAGAGGTAGAGAGTGACATAACTTCAGTGTCTCTACACGATTGTTAAACTTCCCCTGGTTACACAGTCCACAATAGACCATCGTCTGAACCCAGAGACTGGGCTGTTTTACTAATGGCACAGATAGTGTTACTGTATGTCATTCCTGAGCTATTAACAGAGACAGAACAACAAAGTAAGAAGGATACAAGGCTTAGAGAAAGCAACAGATTGTTTTATGGACCTTAAAAGAAATTTCACAAGTATCCGAGACTGTCCAGATTCCATTTTCCTACTTCCAGTTCCTGCTCAGCCCACACGGCTTCTGTTAGGCTTAAGGTGTATTTATCAGGAGTACTGAATTTATACTGAACAAAGTACTGAGCCAGAGGCTGGATAAGCTGCCTCCTTGGAAATTGCTGCATGCACGAGGGTCTGTATCTGTTGCCAGACAGATGTCACTCTCAAGTCACTTTCTTTTTTTCAAGCCACATCTCTTTTAGTGAGAGAGACAGAATGTCCTGTCAGGGGCTAAAAGCCTGCGCCTTTTCACTGACTGACGAGTTATTGTGCCAGCTTTTCACTCGCCTTTCCCCCTTGCACCTCAATAGGTCAGGGATCACAAATGCAAATCTACAGGCCTACCAAAAGAGAGAGCGAGACAGACAGAGAGAGCGAAAAAGGGGAGGATGCAAGAGCACTCAAATGAACCATGTGATATGAATTCCTAATTTTATCTGTTTCGCCCCCGCTCCCTTCAACTTTTTTTTTCTGTTGTTGTAAAGAAAAGGAGATTATCTGTACACCTTCATTCAGATCCCCCCTCCCTGTTCAGCTGGGCCAAGCTGTGCAGGATTTAGGCCGATTTACTTCAGCAAACACCTATGGACAACTGGGGAGGGGACGGGGCGCCGTTTGGAAAGAGGGAGTCCTTTGTTTGCCGGGGTGCAGGAGGCCTAAAGCTGAACCGGGTGGCCGCATTATCGCATTAAGCAGCGTGGTGGCCTAGGGAGCCTGGTTAAAGCTAAAGTAACTGGCTATCTACCAACAACAAGGGGTCCTACATTAGCAAAAGAGATGTGCTTCCTTTTTACACCCCAAGAGTTGATTCCTGGCCTCAGAGATTAGTGTTCTTAGAGATGGAGGATGCGAACCTGTGCACTTTCCATAGGACATGTAGTTCCAAGTTAAGCTTCATCAAGCCCATCCCCCTTAGAGTTGGTCTAAAGACAGAGAGAGAGAGAGAGAGAGAGAGAGAGAGCTGTATCCTCCCCTGTCCTCATAACATCTGTCACTGCTAAGAGGGACAGGAGAATGCCACCCAAGGCCCTGTTAGTCCTGTGTCACTTGTGACTAACCAGAATGAGCAGTTTACTGTCGTGGGTCCGACCCCCTCTACCGCTCTCTTGCCCTCCCATCCCCTTCGAGATGATACAGCTGCAAATGCATAAGCATTTGTTTCTGTGTGGACAAAGGCTGCTCCTGTGTTTGGTGTGATGAGCTAGGGCCCAAACCCCCACACTCTCTCCCCATCTAGTCAACGCTGAATGTAATGTTTCAATAGTTCTCGGTGCCTGCTCTGCCATTATCAGCTGTTTGGTTTGAGGTGTTCTGATGTTGATGGTTTGAGCGCGTGATTCAAGGTGACTGACGGGGGTTTGTTGTGAGTTTTCTCTCCCCTCTCTCCCTCCCTGCATGTAACCATGTGCACATTTTCTTCATGAGCGAGTACAGTGTAGCGGCGTGACATTTTGTGGCGCCGCACCGCCGTTAGCCTAAACAGTGAGGATTTACCAAGGTCAATAATGAGGTATGTCACTGCAGGCTGCAGAAACAACAGCCCTGGTGATAATGAATAGGAATAAAGTTCCATCAGTAATGGGTGTGTGTGTGTGTGTGTGTGTGTGTGTGTGCGTGTGTAGGGGGGGGGGGGGTGGGGGATTTTAGTTAGCAAAACCTGGATGTCAAAATAAAACTCTTAATGTGGAACATTGCTTTTTCGATCTACTTCCAGGGAATAATCAAAGACTTATTTTCCTGCCTTTTATTCCTTTATGTCATACTTAATGGTTAAAATTCATGACTATCAAAGGTATGGATTTATACTAGCCTACTCGCTCAGATGTTCTTTCCCAGTGCACACTTCCGTTTGATTAGTGGAACACCTCCGGCAAGGTTGCCGCCACATGGAACAATCAATAACGGATCGGTGGATTAAGGTGTCATGACATCTGCGGGTCCAGACCCCTCGTGCATGGGTGAGTGCCTCTTAAAGCCAGCCCTGATAACAGCACTCCCCACCTAGTGTCAGATCTATATCGCGGCCTGAAAGCCTGCCCTTGCACCCCCGTGCTGGCCAGTCACCTGCGTTTGCAAGTTTCTCTTCACACAGCTACATTCAATGTGCAGCTACAGCTCTGTGATAGTGTGGATAAGTAATTGGAATATATTGCTTGCAGAGATTACAGAGTGTAACAGGCTCTTTCATCTTCAGCCCCAGAATCACAGACATTGTGCAGAGCTTGGATTAGATTTGCCCGTCTTTTCAGTTACGTTGGATGTATTATGATTGCTTTTCGTTGTAGGATGTGAGGAGTGTGAAAGGAATATGGGCTTGGCTTTTCTGGTATAAACCTGGCAAATGGCAGTCATTACACACAAGGGAGTCACATTAGTCATAGTGACAGTATTCCTTCTTTGCTGCTGTCTGATGGACAAACTTACCGTCACTCTTTGCTACTGCAAATGAATTGAGCTTTCCGTTAACCAGCCGTTTGGTCAGCAAACATCCCTGATTCAATGGCGAGCTCTGGTCTCATCTTTTTTTCCATGCCCCTGTTGCTCCTTGCAGTTTCAGCAAATTGCCCACCAACAGGGTGCTTGGATCTAGAGATTACAGGGCACTGTTTTTTTTTGGGTTATAGGTCTAGCAATTAAAGTAATGAGGAGGTTCTCTGCTCACGGAAGCCAGGGCCTGAGCATAGTGCTGACTCGCTGCCTTCCGAGTCGATAGCTCCTGGCCCACAACCTCAGGCAAAGCATGCCTGTCCCTTATCAGGGAGGATGTCCTGTGCTTTACATTCCTGAGCTAAATGATCCCCTTCCTTAATGTAAGCACTACAGCTCAGGAGGATTGGATCTGACGGCCATGTCAAAGCTATAACACAGTAGCTCGGTGGAAGACAAGAGTGCAGGCTGAGCTCCCTTAAACTTGTGCAAAGCTTCATGTTTGATGCTGCACTTAACCTGAGTTGAATTGAAACCTGAGCTTTAATACGGCATTCGACAGTGTTGCCGAATGTCTAGATGGCACAGGAAGGTGGATGGATTGCCTGGGATGTAGATGTCATTCAAGTTTCTGTGATTATTATTATTATTTTATTTTTTTTGTAACAAACTAAAGGTGTAATCCTATTTGAAGGTGCAAGAACAGCCTAGAGCAACCTGCAGCTATGAGAAATGTCATGAGGTCTTTATTCTCCTCTAACTGGTAAGCAGCAGTGAGATAGAATTGCCATGTGTGCCATGGATCCAGATGGCACATGTGAATCTACCTTTTCAGGCAGGCAAAATCACAGGTCTTGATGCCATCAGCTTTTCAAGATTTACAATGGGCCAAGCCTCGTTATTACCGCTGGCGGCCTCTTTGGCGAGACTGCCATAAAGAAAGTGTTCCTCAGCAATTAAAGCTAATGAAATATTCATGTGTGGCACCTTCCTCAGCCGTCCCCACAAATGAGCAAGCCACGCTTAATGTCTCCCCCACCCATCCTACCAACCAACCCACCCCACTCCAGCCTTATTATGGTGCTAGCCTGGCATGTCTGCAATTAGCGCGCTATCTTCCAGTGGCGACTGGGCAGACTGAGCGGTGAGGAGGAGGAGACAGAAGGAGGGTTGAGAGGATATTAGGGATAAGGAAGGGCTGAAGGTGTCTTACACCAAAATGGCAAGAAGGGGTAGAATCAGGCCAGTGCGATTAATAATAGGCATTGCTTATGGATTCCACCCACTTCTGTTTCACTGAACTCTTGTTATGTAAAATAAGTGTAAAGCTACATCGTATTGACTTGGTAATAAGTATTAATGCTTATATTTGCAGGGGAGTGTTGGGATTTGAGAGGGGCAACTTCTATATTTTGTGCAGGTGCATGTGCGTTCAAGGGGTATCATTCGGTTTTAATCTGCGCATTCCACATGGGCATTAGGCACTAATCACATTGTGGCCTTCGGTGTGAATGGAATATGTGTTGTAATGGAGATGCCTCTTGTCATATTATGCCAGTAGTGGCTTAAAGGAGAGAGGGGAAACCCGTCTCTAATTGTAAGTTTATCTGAAAAGAACACAGCTGTCCACCCACTTGCATACATATCTCTCTCTCTCTCTCTCTCACTCTCTCTCTCTCTTACTCTCTCTCTCTCTCTTACTCTCTCTCCCCCCTCCCTCTTTCTCACTTACACACATGCACATAAAAACCACACTGAGTAAGAGACATGTTTAGTAGAATGACAGTGCAGTTTTGTTTAAGAAGCCAAGAGACACTAACATGGCATGTATATATTTCTTTAGTAGGTTATTATGTTAAAAATGCATTCGTCCATTTAATTATTAATGCAGCTAATTTTCATTTATTAGCATGCAGGTTCTTATACAAGAAGAATTAATAGAAAGCATTTTATCTAGCTCAAGACTCCATCAAGCTCAATCTCCACATCAACCTGTGGAAGCCTTTGTCACTTTATGAGGTTTTCACTCTGCCAGTGACCCCCTTGCATCTCAATGAGGTGTTCTGCCCGTAGCCCTCCTCCCTTGTTCCCACGCATCACGGTCCTATCAGCTCAGCACCTTTCTCCAGAGCTCTCTGAGAAGTCTCGTGCATCCTCACGCCGCCCAGATCCGCCGAGGTGTTTACTATGGGATTATGGGGCGGAGGGGGTGGGGGTACGTGGAGAACTGAGCCGTGGGAGGCTTCGGAGGCAGCTGAGGGAGAGAGGTAGCCATGGGAAGGGCCCCCCAAAGGCATGGAATGCCAGTGAGGTCAGCAGGGGTTGGAGCAGGGGGGGACCAGAGGAGCTCTCCAGGGATGGAGCAGGTGCTTTTGTACAGGCCGTCAGGCATCAAAGACGTGATGGGGCTGAAAAGGTTAGTGCTGGCGCTGTGAAGCAAGTCCCCCTGTTATTTTTTTGGCTCGGTGGCTGAGCAAGTGGGTGCAGGGGAGAGGGTGGTGCCTGGCTCCCATGCTCTGGTGTTACAGAGGTCACTTTTTGTACCTGAATGGGCTCCAAAGGAAGAAGGCTACATGGTTAATTCTGAGAGTAACATCTTTGGCACCGTCATGGTGCCTGAGATCCCAAACGCACTTACTTTTCCTCATTACAAAGTTGGAGAATGTTTCAGGTGCCGTTCTTACAAGTAGCTATACAGGTACATAGTGATTTGAATAGTCATAATAATAAAAGAGACTCACGTAAGTGGTATTTTTTCCACTCCCATTCTTCTGTAAACATGATCAAGAGTGACTGAACATTTTCTATTTGTATAAAAGTTACAATGAGGCTTGTCAGGGATCATCTGTTGTTAGTTTTTACAACTGGAATAGGATTTTTTGTGTGTGTGTGTTTGTTTATTAATTGTTGGGTTGTCCTAAGAAACCAGCTGTATAAACAAGGAAGAAAGAAAAAAGAAAAAGTCATACAGGTCCTGTGATTCATTACTATATCTGTTTTGGGACCTGTCAACTCGACATTAGGTCAAAAAGTCCAGCCAGGCATAAAGCTAAAGAGCCCATACAGCCTGGCGACAAATTGTTGTCCCTCTCTTTGCACTCGACGTCCTAGCTTCACCCAATCAGTGTACCTAATGTCTTTTTTTCTCTCTCTCGTTCAGGACGGGGAGAGCAGGAGGAGGTAAGAGTGGGGGAAGTTGGAGGGGGGATTTAGTTGTTGCAGGTTGCGTCATGGGACCCACGGTGTCCCCTTTTGTGCAGCACGTCAAATGTGGTTAACATGCGGCCATTTATCTGCAAAGCCCCCGGGTGTACAATAGTCTGTGTGTGTGTGTGTGTGTGTGTGTGTGTGTGTGTGGAGGGGGAGGAAACGGTGGAACGGTAGGCTTAGTGTTGAAGCGTTCCCATTCTCTTTCTCTGTCGCTGTCACACCCCCCCTCCCCTCATTTCTCCTCTTGGCTGCACACAACCCTTTTCCGTCATTGTTTCGTTCTTCTTTCTTCTCTCCCCCGGGGGGCGCCCCGCAGAGCAAGCAGGTCAGGCGGCATCTGACAAGGTGCTTCAGAATGTCGTGGGCTGCCGTGAGACAGATTGTTCCGTGCACATGTAGAGGGGGCTAATAAGGTGCGCTGTGTCTTCTCAAGTAGCATCCTTACAGTCACCGAAACTTCTGAAACATGATCTCCCTTTAGTTTTGTACTTATTTGAGAGCATTAGCGGTTCATTAAAGATTGCTCAGGAAGTGAGAAACTCTACAGCAACTTTAGCAGTATGATCTGTTGATGTGTTGATGTGACTGTTTGTCACTTGGACTGTTTTTGTCTGAGTTAAGTCTCTGATTCACAAGAGCCCTTCAAATGGAGCTGGCATGCATGCATTTCACAGGTAACAAGATTACTCCGGGCCAGTGATTGACTTGTTTTCCAAAGAGAGCAGCTGAAGTGACTACAAAGGGAGCCAGGTCTAAAATTCATTCAAACTTTATTACCCCGAGCCAGATACAATCAACGACGGAATTTTACCCTTGCCTTCTGTCAGCGTACCTTTGGTGTCTCTTGCAAAAGGGAGCAGATGCAGGAAAAGGTCACAGGCAGTGTACGAGGAGCTGAAGCAGGAGGGGCGGCTGAATCGTTTGTCCATTATGTTTGGAAATAATTGCAATGGCACATTAGTTGTGGTATTCAACCATCCCAGATTGATGATGGAGATTACCTAGAGTTCCTGTGAAACTCTACAGACATAAGAGCTTGTCAGTGCAACAGCCTCATAAATTCTTCAGGTCAGTCTTGTCTCGCATTAGCAGGACTTAAAATGAGAATGCAAATAATTCTTGTTAATACATTTCATCTTTTGATCGACGGCCAAACAGGATTCCGACTTCAAACGCTCCTGTCGTCTGTGTTGTTGTCACCGCAGAACGGGTGCTCGCCGTCCCCACAGCCAAAACAGTGCTGGGAAACCACAGAGAAGCACTGCCATTTTCTTTTTTTTATCCATGCACAGCCTAAAAATATGCTGCAGTGCATCCCGACGTTTTTGCAGCGGCCGCACAGATCTCCAGCCCGCTGGCTCGATTTGCGTGTTCTATCCCGTGTCATGTAAGGGCAGCTTAATGAGCGAGAGGCCAGCGATCACCCTTTTTAGCTGAATCAAGGAATAGTTTACATGACCAACAAAAGCTGTTGGTCAGAGTGGTTTAATCAACTTACTCACCGAGCATGACTTTTATCTATAAATTTGTCTTTATAAAAATATTTATCCCTTTTATTTCATGACCTCAATCTGGGTTAAGAATGAATAGGAGCAAGAACCATATAATACTCACAAAGGTTACAATTTGTTTCTGCCTTTTGTTGTTTTGTCTTCCACCCCAATTTATTTTGGTTTGTACCTAAGCATGTTGGCATGGCATAAACAGTCCCAAATGAGCAAGTCTCAAAATTATTTCCCATGGCTCAAGAGAAGAACGATAGGACGGAGGGGCAGGTTGTTTGTAAGTTTGTTGCCCGATGTTCTAATGCTACTTGGCAGCATTATTAGTAAATCTTTCATTAGCTGCCGTTTTTCTGTATATGAAAAAGTTTGTGTACAAAAACAAAACAAAACCCGGTGCCACCCAGCCAGGTTTGAGACACAACAACCGGTCACCTCTGATCACAGAGCCATCTGTAAACATTTAAGAGAATAAGTTTGCATACAGGCTGTCCCTTTTAATTAGAGGCTGGGCTTGGTGCCCACCCTTTTCCAGAGGTTATGTGATAACTGCACCTCACTGTGAAGGATGAAAAGATCTGCTGACGTCCTGCCCGAAACACTCAGAGAGGGGAGGAGCGTCAGCTGCACCAGGCCCTGAACAGAGAGCGCAAGGTCTAAAATAGCCACTCGCTAACATGAGACTTTACTGCACGCAGGGAAGCTTCCTGCTGCATTGATTTGACCTCAAGTGCCTCAAAATATTACAAGAATCAGAAGTGAACAGAAAAACGGAAATTAAGGGCGGCCGGTCGCGTGACGAATTTTTTGGGTTCGTCATTTGTCGAACAAGATTGCTCACAAGGTAGACGAGGTACTCGTGAGGTTTGTGTCTAAATTGGTGTGGAGTTGTTTACACTAGTCACAGTCGACTCGCATGGGAGGCTGCTTGATCCGTGTGTATGAGCAATAAAGCAAACCGAACACACTGAAGTAGGAGTCAAAGTAAAGTTACCCTAAATCCTTCATGGCACCATATCAAACAGTTCACCTGAAACGAATGCCCCAGCAGGCACTGAACGTTTAATGAGTGCACAAGGTTAGCGTGGGAAAGATGACGGCGTGGCAGAAATAGGTGACCCAGTAGGCCGCCTGGGGGTCGTACCTCTTGTCTAAGAGGGCCTTTTGTTTGCACGTCTCAGACAGGAGAATGAATGAACGCTTGGAGTGGAGGGATATGGCTCGTTTAATATATATAATGAACCAGGGAAAGGATGTGACTGACATTTCAATATACCAACTCAAGTCCATGGCATTATCTATGGAACCTTGTGTTGTGTTTTCCTTTTTGGGAATTTTGGGAAATCTATTATCATGGGGAAATATTTATTTATTTTGAATATCATTATTGAAATGTGTTTAGCACTGAAATCAGGTGTTATGCTGTAGATTTGTAATTAAGTCTGGTTGGCTACAAACATTGTATTACTCCTTCTGGAGAGGATATGTAGGGTAAATGCAAATTGGTTGAAGCAATATCAGACAAATATGTAAATATGTGCACTGGTCCAGCAGGTAATTCATTAGGAACTGACCATGGCTACAAATGCCATTCAAATGAATGAATCGAAGGAAAAGTACTTCTTTTCGATCTTTCTATCTCCCATCGACACACACACACACACACACACACACTCTTTTTATTTTCAGTAACATCACATTTAAAGGTGCAACTTCCTTCAGAGGCATACACTAGAACTCCAGTTCATTTTGACCTGATTAAAAATGTTTTGGAAACATTAATATCTTATTAATATATTTGCTGGCATAAAATATGAATTTATTTCCTGAATGAAAATATTAATTTCAGTGTATATTTAAAATATTTAGTCTGGGATTTAAAGAAAATTAAAAAAAAAAAGATTCCACATTAGATCCTGCAGTTGTATTTTACAATAAATTGAAATAAACACTGACAAATTCTCTTTTACTCTGTCTTCTCTCTCTCTCTCTCTCTCTCTCTCTCTCTCTCTCTCTCTCTTTCTTTCTTGGCACTAATTACCGATGTCTCTCTCAACCTTCCAACATTACAGGTAAGACCAAGTATTTAATTATGTGTAATTATATTTGTAAAGAATTACTCCCTGGATACAACAGTGCCTGAGACTTTCTAATGAAAGCATAATGAAACCCTAGGCGGTATGTACTTTACCTGGTGCGCTTTCTCATTTAAACTCGTTCTCGTGGTAATTGGTGCAAGCCCTTTTATTTTGTGTAGTCTTACGGGTTGCTTCGTAGTTTGTCGTGACACGTCTCTAATAAACCGCTCTGCAATACCTTTCTTTTTATAATAAAGACAGGGTCGTACCACAGAAGGGCACATAGTGTATTATGCATGCTGTAATTTTGCATTTCTTCAGTAGTCTCTCAAAGCAGCAGGACAAAGAATGCACTGCTGCTGTTTTGAATTGTGAGAGCGAGTTTCAGCGTTCGAACAGGTGGAAGCATATGGCCGCATAAATAAAATCAGTACGGATATAAATTTTGCTTGTCTCACCCAACCAGCAAATATTTAACCGTTCTAATAAAAGCTGCATGCTCTTCACGGGCCCGTGTGAAGAGAGGCAACAATATCTCCTCGCACATGGGGAAATGGATAAATCCCTTTTCCCTATTGTGCAAAATCTGTTTTTTTTTTTTGTTTTTTTTTAATGTAGCACACAGCTCCAAGCCTTGTTGCGTGGGTGGGCTTGTGTTCTTCTTACTAAAATCAAGGATACCTCTTTTCCCTTTTATTTTTTGCCTTGTTAAGAAAGGCATCTCTGCAAATATGTGTCTGGGCATATCATTTCTCTGGTTGTAGTGTGTGTGTTGTGATTCATTACACCTTTCCTTTCATGTACCATTTAAATTTCCTCCTAATGTACATTTGAATTTTCTTTGATGCCTTCAGAAAGGACTTAGCAAGTTTTTATTTATTTATTTATTTATTTATTTATTTTTATTTTAAGTGCGAGTGCGGTTTTGTAATTTGAAGCTACTTGTCCATGTACAGTGTTACTGCTCTGTCCATTCTGAGCTTGACAGTTACACACCTTTGCCACAGAGGCTGACACAGGGAGTTTTTTTTTGTTTTGTTTTTAAAGCGTGTGAGGAGCTGATACGGTAAACAAGAGAAACGAACTGGTCTCAGCTTGGTGTCCTGTGAAGATGTGGCTGACGGTAAAACTGTGAGTGTGTGTTTGCGTGTGCGTATACATTGCCTGTGCCCGCATACACAGGGCGGTGGTGTCGAGAGGGCTCGTGTGAACGTGAGGTGCATCTGGAGATGGAAGTAACAATTCTTCTCTGCCTCTCAACGCCACCTCTTAATTGTAACACGCAAAATGCCCTTCTCACAAAGATCCCTGTTTTGGTTCCTCTAATAAGCCTCTCACAGACGAATGGCGCTTTTTTTAGACCAAAAAGGCCACAAGCGTCTTAAGGAGTCACGTTTTAAGTGACAAATTGTTTCTCCAACAATGGCGCCATCTAATTGCTAATTGGAGCTCACAGTCTAATAGAGCGAGGAAGGACAGAGGGTGAAAAAGAGCGAAGGGAAGAGGGAGAGGGAGAAGGGTCCTCACACGCACTTGCTTTAGATGGCACCTTGAGTGGTCACACCAGGATTCAAAAGACACAGCCATGGCGCAAGTCCCAGTCTGCTTCTTTCTATGGTTACGGCTGGGATCGGGAGATCGTTTAAATTTTCAAAATGTTTAATAGCCCGTTGACTTTACCAGTCAGATAAGTGGCTTCTCCTCTTTGCCTGTAGGATTCTGACGTCTATAGCTTTTTGGCAACATTCTTCCTCCTTGACTACAGGCAGGAAGTGAAGATAGATGGGAAAATGGGACTGTAGAAACAGGGTTAAAATTTGCTAAAGGAGGAAACAGAGCAGCATGACTCTTCTGTGGTGGGTTGACATTTCAGTCCCACCTTCTTTAGGTGTCGTAGTCTTGAGTTCTCTGAGGTTCTTTCACTGTCATCTGGGTTTGATCAAGAGGTCACTTCCTAGTGCTCCTCACCACAGCCTGCCCACTGAGTTCTTTTATTGTTGGTGCTGGTGGGGGAAGGTGTCTGACAGCTGTAACAACACCTGAGACTAGTCACTTATCTCCCCTTCCCCCTGGTAAGGGGCATGGACTTTGCCTTGGTATGGCAATAGAGAGAGAGAGAGAGAGAGAGAGAGAGAGAGAAAGAGAGTGAGAGAGAGAGCCAAGTGCCAGCTCGAGTGCCTTGGCAACCAGGGGCCATATAACGCCGGTGTCAGTCATCATTGGTTGAGGGGCGGGGATGAAGTCTAGACTTAAGTTGTAGCATAAGTTTAATCGCATTTCCGTGTCTGCCTTGGCTTAAGCCTCTGGCTACAGCAGGGAACTGGAGTCAATGGTCAGATTGTATCAGCAAATTAAGGCCTTGGCAGCGGGTGATCGCCAGAGTTGTGGGACAAGCAGCTGTGGTCCTTTTGATCTTCAAGCCTCTCTCTGTTGCAGTCCCAAGATAGCTGTCACTCAGACATGCCTAAAAATAAGACTCATATTAAGAATGCAGTACCCACCAATGATACCCTTTGCCTGTAGCAAACATTTCCAAGATCCTTGAAAACTTGTCCTGTCTCTGTCTGTCTGTCTATCTGACCCACTTGAGAGTCAAAAGGTACTTTGTCTAAAGGACTGGGGAAAAAAACAATGGCTTTAGAGATGCTGGTAAAAGTAGTTCATGACCCTCTTGTTTAAACCGAGAGTGAATGCAACATCGTCTGTACTAGCCTCTAGCATCCCTTGAGAGAGGGCATTATATGCTGCTGTATTGTTGGCCTGCCTCCTGCCAACTGTGCTGGGAACAAAAGGCCGAGCGTTTATTAACAGACCCTGCTGTGTTAAAGGAAGCCCTGACCAGCCCTCCTTTCCTGATGATGGCCTTATCCTGACTGGACTCTCTACCACCAAGCAATTTGAAGGCCCTGCTAATAGCCAGGTAGATAGTCACCACTGGAGAAGGATATTTCGTTGCTGCTTTGTTCTCAGCAGGAAAGTGCTGCAGTGTTAAAAAACGTGAATAGCCTAACCATCAGCGGTGTCAGCATTTTATTTGGCAGGTTCTCCATTTTACATTGTTCTTCCTCTTTTAAAGAAGTGGCTTCGCTAACATTTAAATGCTTGTCTTCTGGTAGACCTAGCTGGTTTCTTCCCAGGACAGAACGCTACAGGTCGATACTTCTCTTTTTGACATGATTAGGGGAAGAATTCAAAATGAATCTCGACATCATGCAAATGTCAAATTTTCCATAATATATTTGGGCTTCTTCAAATAGATTGAGTAAATGATTAAGTATATCTGAGGACATTTGAAAGTAAGCTACTTAAGTCTTCATTAAAAGCCTATACTATTACTTCTCGTTTTACCAATCATACGACCAAACAGGAAGTGACTAATTGAGTTTCAGCTGCAGCAAAGTTGTTCAACAATATAATTGTTTATGATCTTGCCAATGTCAGTCGTGGATGATTACTTCAGTATATCAGCTGTAGTCTGTTATGTGGACCAGTGCATTACATTTATGTTTGTTGTTTGTTCTTTGAGAACTTCATGTCACTCTGTCTCCTGCTATTGTCTGAATGGAGAGAAGAACATGACCTCGTGATCCAACAACAGGAGAAAAAAAAAAAAAAAAAAATCAATTTTCAATTTGGATGCAAAATGGCAGTATAGCTCCAAGAGTTGAACTTACTTAGTTACTCTTGTCTATCTCTGGCTGCAATAACAGATTTCTGGCGGTTACCCATGAAATCATCTCCACCTGGATGTTGTAGGCCTGAGTCCAAACACTATAAGGAAATAAAATACGAGTGTGAAAAGTTTGCAAGAATGGCTCTTCCTCCCCCAGTGGGACTTTCTGCACTCCAAAACGCACCTCACTGACAGGAAAAGTTTATGGCGATTTGTTGAGTCAAATGGTGGACCTTGCGGAAAATGCTATGAGCATGAACCGTCACATTCCGCACCTATGATGGAATCGTGCACACTTTTTTTTTTTTTTTTTTTTTTTTTGCTATAGCTGCATCCAGCTGCTGCTTTCGAATCTGGGCTGTAACTAGTCGTAAAGTTTTTGACAGCCAGGTTGACCAGATTCAGTCTCTTGTCTATTGTTGGTTACAGTGGACACAGAAATACAATTTCATCTTGGGTTTTCTTTATGCACTCTAATAATTAGATGTATTATTTATAGGTTTTTTTTTTTAATATTCTGAGACAATTTACAGCCACTAAGTACTCACTGATCTTAATACGATGAAAAATTAATGTGATTACTCTGGAAATTAATACTTGTCAGAAGGAGATATCCATTTATAATGAGCTGTTATCCAGCCACAGCCAACAATCTTTCTATCCTTTCTAACCTCTCTGTCATTACCTTGTTTCTCTTCATCCAAGACAAGGATTAAGGCATGGACTTGATTAACTAATATAAAGCAATATAATATTTCTTGATTGAGATTTTCAATGTGTTTTTCCCATCATATTTTCACTTTCCACTGGACAAATCTATGTGGGTTTTGTTGTTGTTGTTACCTGGATTTCTTTTTTTTAAAAAAAAGCTCCGTCCCCTGTGATGGTCTACAGACCTATAGGGTTTCCCTTGAAGCTGTCTGAAGGGGAAGGCAGGAGATTTACAATTGTTGTGCCTCTTTCATAATATGACTTGCCAATAAAGTAACAGACTTTAAGAGGCCCATTAAACGTATGTGGGTGGCAGAGCAAAAGAGAACGAGCAAGACCTTGTTTTTTAGCTTCCATAAGGGAGGGCGTAATGAAGACCAAATGACTACACAGGAGTCATTTATTTGATTTTTTTCTCTCCCTCCACTACCTCCAGCATACAGCTTCACTTAACTGGAAAGTTTTGCCCTGGGGAGTGAATGCCTGTCAGTTCCTCTTACGTCAGACAACCGTTGCCATCCACGGTGGCGAAATAGATGGGGGGGGGCAAATTACCCACGCTGTGCCCTGGGGGCAGGTGGTTTTCAGGGGGTGTTTTCTCAGGTCACTTGTAGGAGACATACAACTGTCACTCTGAAGGTAGCGCTGGAAAAATGTAACTGATCATCTCCTGATCTGTAAATCGATTCACACCATGAGGCGGTGATACCACACTGCTTTGAATTGGCTTACACCAATCGCTCGTCCGCTGCGTAGAATGTGTATCCCATAAAGCTTTAGTCGTAGCATTAGGCAAGCCAGTGGAACAGTGGAAGATGGTAATCCGTCAACATTTTCCTGTTTGTCTTCCACAAAATTTAGGTAAGTCTGGGTATACAGTTTCAAGGCTTATCAAAGTATAACATAACTTCCCTTGTCCATTACCAGGGAAAACAACATGTAGGGTTTAGGTTTTGCTTCATGATGCATGATGCACACTTATCTAACTCGTTAGGCTCAAGGATAGGTGACGAGAGACCCATATCACTGTTTATGGTTCGCAGGTCAAAACAAACCTCTTATCAGGATAGTTACCTACACTGCAAGTTCACCTTATCTTGAGAAAACATGGTCATGGTCTTTTAATGACCACTGCTTAGACTTTTGCATGTGAAAGTGATCACACCAAAAATGCAGCAGCAATAAATACATAAAAAAGAAAAAAAAAAGATAAACTAGGTTCCTGATGGAAAAATTAATATTTAGTCAGACTAAGCTTTTCCAGACTTAAAGTGAACATGGTCCTTGATGCACATTTGGACTGTTTAGGTCTGGCTGTTGATAATGTCAAACAGCTAATTTTTATTTTCACTGATATGGCCTGATATGGTGTTTGTCCCATTTACACTGTGTGAAAGTCTAACACGCGGTTCAGCGGCAGTTGATCGCTAGTATCGGGACGCGCTGTATGCCTTGATGAAGTTGTTATGATAAATTCTGACCTCGCTTTTGGGCTGCTGACTTTGAAAGTTTCACTACTGCAAATGTCTTGCTCAGGAAATGTACAAATAGGTGGACTAGAATACCACTGTTTCGTCACATGCAAGAAAAGCTAAACGTATCAAGGAGAGAGGAACCTGTCTGAGTGCGAAGCAGTGCCAGAGTTCTCACTCGATGGTGTGATGCACGTACTGTACGTGTGTTCTTTACCTTTGTAGAGTTGGTCCTTGATGGAATTTTATCAGCAGAACATCTCTCTTTGTCTTATTAATTGGTCTAGCGTTTCTGTAAAGACTGATCAAGCCTGCGCTTTTTGTTTCTACGACAAATTTCTCAAGATACTTGGTCAAGACATTACAATTAGACACTGGTTTTCAGGATTTGGGATTTCAAAATATGTTTTGGTATGTTCTTTGCTTTCAGAATTTCCTAAGGGCTCTAAAATACAAAATTAAGACACCCAAACGCTGAACCCACAATCTCGGTGTATTTTGTGCCAACAAGAATAAATACCATCGTGAACAAACCATTAAATATTTGCTACATATAAAAGTCTTATTCATAAGTCTGACTTGAGCTAATGAGGGAGATTAGACTTTTACAGTAAGGTTTGACTTGTACTGTAGTGGGATGGAAAGCCAAAAAAAAAAAAAGTGCCCTCCAGTCAGCCTCTTACGGGTCAAAGGTCAACTGGCAGCATCTGCCATACAGCACATTGGGTTGTGTGGGCCACAGGGCCTACAGCTACATTCACCTACCTGACAAAGATCAAGCTGGAGAAGATTTTGTGTGTGTGTGTGTTTGTCGGTGTGAGCAGAGTCATTATTAAATCATGCACCGAGGTGGTGTGAAGCTGGTGGATTTTCAGTGTAAAAGGAAATATTACAGATTAAACATGTTACGTTCTTTTGTTGAGAAAAGGGGGTCGCACTCCCACCTAGGTCGATAAATAATTCATGCTTTTTGGAAGTAGGCCTTGCGTCCCCATGAGAAGCCAGCAGGCTGCTAGGGCTGAAATAGCTTTATCATTGCCAACATTTACACGAGTGTGCTGTATATGCATATGCAATTAAACCGGAGATCAGCTCGTCTTCAGTGTAGCAGCTTGCTGTTATGGAGAGAGAGAGAGAGCCTACATTTTACTAGACTGTGTCGCCCTCGCTATGAGGTGGCTGTGAATTAATGCAATAGCCACAACAGACGACTGGGACGCCATCCACAATGAAAATGAAAGGAACGCAGTACACAAATAACACCGACTCTGTCCATAAGAGCGAAGCTAATGAGTGGATACGTTTCAGTTCGGGAAAAGGATAAAGAAAAGAAATACCTCAACAACACATAACTCCCACACACACAAACACGCACACGCAGTACGTGATATCGGTGCATGCAAGACCCTTATCAGAGACAAACAGCTCGAGGGTTTTGCATTTCCTTCTCTGATGAAGTGAGCAGGTTCGCCCACTTTACATAACTGTAATGAACACACCTAAAGCATCCTGGTGCTAGCTTTCCTTTTGAACCCTCCTGCTGTGCTTTGACCAATTTGCTATTTTCTTTCTTCTAACTGGCATAAGGTTTAATGGATTTGTCCAGACTGTGCATCTGAACACAGAAGATTTCACTGCTTTCATTGACTTTTAGATAGCTTTCAAATTTTCTGTGGTATTCAGGGCAAATCTGGCCAGACATGGGAAATGAATAGGCGAGACTATAAGATGATGCATAATATAAATTCTCTGTATCTCCGTCTCTGTTTACACTCTGTCGCTCTCTCACACACATGCAAATACATATACAACACTTTCTCACTACATTCCTCCCTCACTGTGGTCTCTCTCACGGCATTCTTTCGTGATAAGTTCTATCTCATGGTGTCCCCCTATATTGTGTTCTCCCTCACAGTATTCTCTTTTATTGTGTTTTCTCCTATGGGATTCTCCTATACTGTGTTCTCTCTCATGGTGTACACCTATATCGTGTTCTCCCTCACACTATTCTCCCTTATTGTGTTTTCTTTTATGGGGTTCTCCTATATTGTGTTCTCCCTTTCCATGTTCTCTCTTACTGTGTTCTCCTATATCATGTTCTCCCTCACCACATTCGCTCTTATTGAGTTCTCTCTCACAGCATTCTCTCACATGCGTTCTTTCTCACGGCTTTCTCCCTCACCCCATTCTCCCTAAACGTGTTCTTTCATGCTATGTTCTCTCTTACTGTGTTCTCCTATATCGTGTTGTCCCTTAACGTGTTCTCTGTTATATTTTTCTCCTATATCATGTTCTCCCTCACTGCATTCTCCCTTACAGCATTCGCTCTTATTGAGTTCTCTCTCAAGGTGTTCTCCAGTATTGTGTTCTCCCTCACACTATTCTCCCTTATTGTGTTTTCTCTTATGGAGTTCTCCTATATTGTGTTCTCCCTTACCATGTGCTCTCTTACTGTGTTCCCCTATATCAGGTTTTCCCTCACGGCATTCGCTCTTATTGAGTTCTCTCTCACAGTGTTCTTCTATATCATGTTGTCTCTCACAGCATTCTCTCACTTGTCTTCTTTCTCACCTCATTGTCCCTCAACGTGTTCTTTTGTGCTATGTTCTGTCTTACTGTGTTCTCCTATATCTTGTTCTCCCTCAACCTGTTCTCTTGTGCTATGTTCTCTCTTACTGTGTTCTCTTATATCGTGTTGTCCCTTAACGTGTTCTATCTTATAGTGTTCTCCTATGTCTTGTTCTCCCTCTCATCATGTTTTCTCTCACCTTGTTCTCTCTCCCATCATTCTCTCTCTCTGCATTTTCTCTTGTATCGTGCTCCTGGTTATATTTTGCACCAGCATTTCAAACGCAGTAAGTGTGAACTGGGTCAGTGTGGCAAAGTTCAGTTGAACTGTCAACCTTATTGAAATGCTTGTACAGAGCTTAAATTGTCAAATGAAACTTTCATTGTGCTTACTTTCCATAAGAAGGAGTAGTTTCCAGTTTCCAAAAAGGAGTATTAATCTTGAGATAATGACTAGGAAGGAGGTTGGTGAAATGCAATGATGGATAATAATAAATATGCTTTATAAACCATTTTAAAGGGCCGGCCCTCGAACACCAAAGATAGAACACTGACTCACATACAGTATAAGGGTTAACCACTGTCCTATTACTATTAACAACAGTCCTATTAATGCAAATAATTGCATTATTATTGTTAATAAGTAAAGAGGAATGGACATCTTGTTAGTTGTGAGAATAATAGTCTAAACCTTGTCAGTGCACTCACTTTATTCTATTTCCTAGCCTTGTTTTCCCTCAAGCTTTATATATTTAACCTTGGTACATATTTTAAATCCCAATGCATGTGATATTTTTTTTTTAACTTGCAATATGGCAAACAGACTCCTTAGAGCGATGCAAGTTTTAACGATGTGGTTTTGGAGCATAAAGGGAGTAATTTTGAATCAAAGCAGCTCTATGTTAATAGACAATAATAACCCTATTAACTGCCCACTTCCCTTCTGCATCTCCTTTAGTACGGAGGAAGTGCAAATCAGGTGACACAGCGTCTTGGTCAGATGGTACATTCTTTCTCAATGTGTTCAATGGTAATGGAAAATATCTGATTAACAACGAAAGAAAAAAATATCTGCAGAGCAATGTGTGCGGGTGTGTACATATTCTTGGTTTATGAGGCATTTCAGAGCGAAAAGGAAAATAAACTCGACGGAAATTTGTATGTTAGCTCTTCTCTCAAATAATATAATGTAATATGACTCTCTGGGGGGGAAAAGTGACAGGTCAGTGTCTTTTTTTTCTTCTTCTTCTTCTTTTTTTTTTTTCACTGTGTGAATAAGACAGACCAGAACCCATGTGAGAGGTGTGCCTGTTTGACGTTACGGTTAACGCCTGTAAAGCACTAATGTCAAGGTGTTAAAGCCTGATTAAGTTCCTCCTGTGTGCATGCTGTAAAAGCACCATGGCATGGTCACAGTATCACACTTCTGAAAGGGGAACTTGTCGTTCGTGGCCCGTCACACCTTATTCCCCTCCTGGGCTGATAAGAGACAACTTGATAACAGTGGGGGGAAAAAACTGCTTGTGAACATGCAGAAACTGCCCTAGCTTTTCTTTCTTTTTTTTTTCTTCCTCTTCTTCAAATGTGTCAGGTCATTTTCTCATTTGATTTTGCATGTCTAAAAAATGTCTTTTTGAAAAAACAAACAAACAAAAAAAATTGCACGTAGATGAACTTTTTTAAAATAAAGTATAGAGTTAACAGTCTTGCAACTGAGGGCTTAAAAATGGATAGGCAACCTCAGGGAGGATATGAACCACAAGCCCTTCACTATTGTTTAAATAGTACGTTTCGAGACAGTAGGTTTTTCTTGGCACCTGCATCGATGGCAGCGCTCCCTAAAACAGACAGTTTCACAGGCTTTTGTGTTTTCAGAAAACATATTTTTTTGGCATCAGTCTGGGTTTCTCTTTCCACGGCATTCACAGAGACGGTCAGAGCTCCACTAGCTTGAGATGACCTCTGCTCAGGCCTCGTGTTATTTTTTGTCCTTTGTCTCCAAAAAATATAGCCGCGGCGAATGTTTACACAAACAGCAGAAGTGATCTCAAAAACGAGTGTGTAGTGAAAGAAAAGTATATACTGTAAAAAAAAATAAAAAATAATAATAATAATAATAAAAATTCTCTGTCTCATTAATCCCTTGTTTAAAACCCACCTCTTATAGCCTGATCAGGTGACGTCTTATAAAATATAAGATTCTTCTAGCACTTCATGTTGAGTTTTGTGCTACCGAGACGCACATTCTCATAGCACGACTGCATTGTAACACTACAGTATTGACTAGCATGTCTCTCTTCCGCTCCCTGTGTTGTTCACAGATGATTCACGAGCGTGGAAAGCTTTAGTTTGAACCTAGGTTTTCCCTCTCCTGGGAGAGCCTTTAGCGCTGAATGAATGAATACGACTTCCGTCTGAGCCGCTAACGTGATCGGCGCGTGCTCCCAGGAGGCGGCGAGGGATGAGTCCTCCTCAGCGAGCGGAGGAAGTGGAGGAACAATGGCCTCCTCAATATTTACTGCATCTCCTCTTAAACTCTGGATTGTAGTATTCCAAGCCAAGAAGCAGCTCACTGCTCGGTTTGTGTGTATGTGTGTGTGTGTGTGTGTGTGTTTTAATCACGATAGATGCATGTAAAAAACGAAATGACGAAACTGCCTACTAAAAGTGTTGGTTGCGGAGAGAAAATATAGCATGTAGGCATGTTTTAAAGGTACTGCGTGTGTGTAAAAGAGAGAGAGAGAGTGTGTGCGAAGTGTGAATACGCTCCTGTTCTGAAGATCGGTTAAGGAGGAGGGGGAGTTAGCTGTAAGCGCTAAAGTACCTTTTGATTACGGTAATCTACATTCTAATTATCCACTTTAGCTAATTATCACCTTGCCTTACCCCAGGTGTGTTCCTGTAAACAGTAACACACACACACACACACACACACACACACACACACACACTCACTTTCTCACTCTTTTTGGCATCCTTTTAATCCTCTCCCTCCTGCAGTGAGGCAGAGATCTCCTCCAGATGTTCCAGTCTCTCGCTAATAACAAAGCTATTAATAAATAAAATGCACGATTCCAGATGTGTAGCATCTGTTTAGAGTGCGTCGGCCACCTTAAAAGAGTGTAATAACTAATTATGCGTTTTATATATTAATAATTGTCTCTTATCGTACGATTACAGCGGTCTGATCGGCGCATTCTCAGTGCAAAAGGATGCAGTAGAGAACCTGGGTTCATTTCCCCCCCTGTGGCTTTATGGGTAAAGGGCAGGGCTTGAGGTCGTAGGGGTGGCAGGAAGGGGACCTAAAGGCCAGAATAGAGGCCTTCCGTTGTGCGATACCTGGCAGGGATGCTATTCAGGTGACGTTGCTTCGGATGCAAGTTTATGCGTGCGTGCATGTGTGCGAGGATGTGTGTGGGAGGGAGTGCTGAACAGATGTGTTTTACTTCCTTATTAACATCACAAAGAGCTGCTCTGATTGAAGGGAGCTCTATTACTCTTTGGTGGGATGTCCCCATTCACACGCACACACACACACACACACACACACACCAACACACAAAACTGACCTCTTTAGAAGGCTTCCACCTACACTGCCAGCTGGTAACTGGAGGAGTTAGTAGTTGCAGTGCAGTCCGCAGCACCTTATTTCACCAAAGCATCACGAACGTATGTCTACAAATAGATTCAAGAAATCTGCTTGAGTAAAATTACCATAAGAGAGAATAAAAAAAACCAACAGCACGTTTTTAAAAAGCAGATCGGGGTAAAATAATTTGAACTGTCTTCTAAGCAACCACCGAATGACTTCCCTAATTGTTAAAGTAATTCAGCTCCTCATCGCGTCAGAGAAACAGGGCTTACTCTAATCTGCACCGGCAGCGCCGTGTGTTATTGTAACGTCCTAATTAATCTTACAGGAGGTGTAATGCGACCTCAGATTAGGTCTGCACCTCGAACGGATTAATTAATGCTTCTAATCAGCGGCAGCAAAATTAATTTTGCCCTGATTACACGCCTTCGAATTTGCATGTGCTTAACGCTGGGCGCTTTTTTTTTTCCTTCTTTTTTTTTCTACACTATGATACTACACACACACACACACACACACACACACACACCAGTTAAAAGGAGATAATATAACATAATACGGATCATACACAGACGGACACATTTGCATTAATATTGATACTGTGTTTATACACATGGAGATGCGTTAATACTGATATATGTTTGCACACACACACACACACACACACACACACATACTCGTATCCTATTGGGAGCCATTTGAAGCAGAGTGTTATTGATGTTATTGAGGATGTTGTAGAGATGATGGGAAACTAAAGAGGTGTGTAGCTGACAGTTCAACCTGGTGCTTGTATTATTTCATTTCTTGGCATTTACGATGCTTCGGCTATTAAAGACAGAGGCAGATCAAGTCCTAATGACTTATAAAGGGCAGATGAATAAGAGGCGGTGTTTAAAACCAGGGGGAGAAAGAAAAAAAACCGGTCCAGACAGCTATATGGCTTGGGCGAAGCTCTCGTCTCACTTTTTTCCTCTCTCCTGTGCGTCATCTATGGAGTTGGATATCTATAATTGAGGCACTTGCTGCCCAACCCAAAACCAGTGAACACCATTTTCCTCTCATCACATGACTGAGAGCTCGCGCTCTTTCTCTCTCTCTCTCTCTCTCTCTCTCTCTCTCTCTCTCTTCCTGTCTGTCTCCTCTCGCTCATCCATCATTTGCGGCGATTATTAAAAAACACGACTATTTCCGACATACCTCAGGAGAGCCTTACAAATTTGAAGTGCTGAAATGCGAAACGTTACAAATAAAAAAACCCCAAAAAACCAAGAACACCACAGCGTTTGTGTACGCTATACGACGCCCGAAGGCGCCGATTGAACTTCTACATTTATTTCCATTTTTTGGCACGTTCCCACACGACCGCAGAGCTCAGGTTCATGCGGCCATGCGTTTACTCTCGGGGCAGAAGGAGAGGAGGGGAAGATTAGAGGAGAGGAAGAGGTGTGGGTGTGGGTGGGTTGTCGAGGGCTTGGACGGATGGATGGATGGATGGATGGATGGATGGATGGATGGATGGATAGTTGCATGGATGGAAAGTACTATTCCTAGCATGAATATTTCATGAGCAACCTGTCTTCTGCTCGCAAGCCTCCATTTAGATCCCACTCCGAGGTGCCTGACTTGGCCCACATGTAGCTGTTAGCTGATAGAAAATACTCAACAAGCACCTCTGGCAGTGGCACAGAGGGAGAAACCTAATCTCTACACAGCTCAAGCTGCTTCCTTTTAGCTTACATTTCTGCCTTTCCCTCTTCTTTTAAGCTTGATTTCACTTATTTCATTTTATTTATTCAAGTTTCATTTCACACATTTCTCATGGTAAGTGAAAGACAAGTGGCGAGAGAAAGGATGGAAAAAAAAAGACAACAAAGAGGTTTTGAACAGAAGCTATTTTTTGAAGCTAAAAAAGAAAGAAGAAGAAGAAGAAGAAGCAATTTTACATCAAGACGATGAAGCAGTTTTGGTTAAGTAAGAGGAAAAAGAGGAAGCTTCGCCTCTGTGAAAGGAACCTGGTGTTGCTTTAGTGGTGAAACTGTTTGAACAGCCAGTGACCGACGGGGCTGATCGCACGCTGAGAGCCACCGAGCATCTGCCGGGAGATTTGCATATTAATTGACCCATATTAACTCCCCCTTGAAAAAAAAAAGAAAGATGGTAGACTCCGCTAATTCATCTGCCTAGACTCTGCTTCGTAGTTTTGCTCTCACCTGGTTCCATTTGAATCAGAAAATCGAAATAAGAAATTAGTTTAAGTAAGCTTTAAGAAGAGACTTTTTTTTATTTCATTGGAAAATAAATCTATATTGAACTTTAAACCATTCTAAACACACAAGATATATTAGTCTAATATCTCCTCTATGACAAATCTAAGCTCAGTAACCCAGATTTGTGCATTAGTTATTTAACTGCCAATACATGGTAATTGATAGTAAAAATCAAGGAATAGTGGCAGTGTATTCAGACTATATTTCACAATATACTTAATCATAATGTGCATATGCAGATTAGATCAGCGACACAAATGTAGCTATGTAACCAGGCAGTTTATTGTTTTGTCCATTTGCAAGTAACATAGAGAAACCAGTTTCTTAATTTCCCTCACTGCAGCGTGTGTTTTCTCCCAATCTTCCTTCCTTTGCTGATTCTTGCAGTAGCAAGCCATTGTGTATTTCTCCCTAGGCCATAGAGAACACACACACACACAGAGACACACAAATACACAAACACACACACTGAGGCTGGTGGAGGCCCAGAACAGTTGTCGAGAGAGCGAGGGGTAACATGTGCATGCGGTGGGCACAGATGGTGGGTCTGCAAGCGGGAGGAGAGGGGGGTAAGGTGGGCCGTCTGGCGGCATGAGCGAATTTAGGAGCCCCTATCTCTCTCTCTCTCTCTCACCCTCAACACTAATTGCTATACCATAAACACTAATCCCTACACCCTAAACATTAATCCCTACACCCTCAACACTA
>JANDJT010000199.1:20550996-20563441 GCA_024331685.1 Stegophilus panzeri | reverse complement strand
TAGATAGATAGATAGACAGATAGATAGAGAGAGAGAGAGAGAGAGGTGGCCTCTTTGTCTCTGGGGTGAGCACAATGGGCCGTTCACTGCAGACATTACAAGGCAGGACAGCTGGCAGGATAGCTAGGGCAGCCAATAGGATTGCTGTGGGTGGGGCACACAGTACGCGGGGGCATCTGATTGGCAGCTCTTAGCCACTCGTATTATATTCATATATTCTTCTAGTCATATTGGAAGAGAGAAAAGTCTTTGGACATTCTGGCTGTTTGTCTGGCTGTTAATTTTCTCACTCACTGCTTCATTAAAATGTGTCTGTAAAGACACACACACACACACACACACACACACAAATTGACACACACACTCATATTCCCATCTGCCACGCCACCAGACTCATTTGACCTCTGAGGTAAACAGTGTGATGGATTGCTTTTGTGTTGCAAGCTTTTTGTGTCTTGCACACATGGTAATGGCTACACACACACACACACACACACACACACACACACACACACTTGTGCACAGCCAGCGAAGTGCATTTTGCCTAAGTCAAAATATTTCTTTTCCTGAAACCATTCTTCAAAGCTAAACATTTTCCTCATCCTATTTGAGGCAGGATGAGCCAGGCGATATAATCAGAAGAAGTTGGAGCCACGGAGACTTTCTCTCTAATGAGAAAAGACATACACACTCCTTGTACTCATGCATTCATGCTACGTAATTCGGAATGTGCCGTCTCTCTAACTAGCTTATCCCTTTAAAAAAAAAAAAAAACGAACAAACCCTGTCTGGGGGATGAGAGCAGTAAAAGGGAGAGGCTGATGGTTGGTTCAGTATTTTGTGTGGGCATGTGTCACGGTTCCTCTTAAACTCAAACAGCTCAGCAGTCGCCTATTATTGATATTCAGCTCCCTGACCTCTGGATTCATTCTTTCGGCCTTCCCTTCCCTTCCCTTCCCATCCCTCCCCCTCTCTTTCTTTCCCAGTGGACTTCTACTCCCACCATCCAGTCACTAAGATGTAACTAACTTACTGTATTTTCCGAAACTTAGGGCCGTGTGTAATATCGTACCTGGATAAATGGGAGTTTTAGAGCTGTTAAGGAAGATGAGAGGAGTCTGTGTGGCTCTGATGTCTCGGAAGATGTGTGTGTGAGAGAGAGAGAGAGAGAGCAATATAAAGTTGCAGTATGTACAAGGTATATCCAGACCACACACAAAGCTACTTATGTCTTACTTTCCATTACTCCCTTAAAACCTCCCTTTCTCACTTTCCTTTGAGCAGGGAGAGGACTTGTGTGTCTTTACCCCCACTCTCCTAAATAATCCCACCGGTCACACCTCTTACTAAAAAATCTTTTTGTCCCACGCCCCTCCTCAACCCCCTCCTCCTTCCTCTCTCTCTCTCTCTCTCTCTCTCTCTCTCTCTCTCTCTCCACCTCTCCCCTCTCTTTTGGTATTCAGCCAGCGGCCGGCACATTTTTGCGCCCATCCCTCGCTCCCCTTTTTAATGTGCACCTGTTGCGCAGTTGTCCTGGCCCTGGCAAATGTGGCCGCCGCCAATCACACAAAGATCATATTATGATCGGCTACGTGCTGGCTAATCTTCCTGCTCTCCCCGGCGAGTCCTTAGAGGTACAGGGCGTCTTTTTTCCGCCTGGGAACCTGCAAGAGGGAGAAGAAAGAAACCCAGGTCATTGCTGTTTAGCTAAATGAATGGGGTCCTGCAGACAGATTAGGGGGTTGGGTATGGGACGAATGGAGCTGGGAAAATGAACACGGCTGAGGAGGAGAGCGTGTTGTTTTTGAAGCCGAGGCCGAGACAAACATCAGCAATTAGGTCTCAGATTTGGCCATTAGAGCCATTTCCCACTAACTCTGGCCGGGGCTGGCAGAGTGCCAGGGCTGATAAGGTGCTGCCGAGGACAGAGAAAGATCGCAGCGGAGAAAACATGAACGCTGCTCTTCCCATGAAGTCATGTCCATTTGTACTGCAACACCTCACTACACCCATTTCGTTCTCGACTACTTTTTTTTTTCTTCTGTATTCTCTAATACGTATCATTTTGGATACTGACCTAAGTTTTACAGTTCACAGATTACAAACTAAGTATGATGTGTATTGTACGTTCATTTTTTTTAAGACACAGTGTGAGTGTTGGGACGTCATCCAACGCGATGGCGTCCAAGCGACTCACTCACATGTGTAAAACATTGCAATGAAAAGAACATTACTCCACAGACCACTTTGACTTGCTTAGCTTTACTTGCTTTGTTAGACTCCCTAACCAGCCATATTGTCATATCCATCATCCAAACATGGACTGTTTTGGTTTCTATGGGAATTTCCATCCGTCCCGTGTCTGGCTTTGTTGTCACTCCTGAATGGGAGCCATGCATGTAAACCTAGTGCAGAGATCCAAACTGTGCAAGCTCTTTGTGGAAATGATGAATGATTGGTGATAAACGTCAGCGGTTTCCTGTCTGTCTTTTCGCAGTGCTGAGCTCCGATGAAGAGGACAGGCTGCAGGGTTCGGAGGGAGAGGGGAGCCCGGTTGGCGTTCCCAGCCTGGAGCCGTCACCCCGAGTGGCTCATGCCCTGCTTTCGTGCAGGGAAGATGAAGAGGACGAGAGCCGTGACATCTGGCAACACACGGACCTCAATGGTGCAGGTGAGATCATAACTAACATTGACCCGTACTGTCTCTTGATTTTACACTTTTAACCTTTTTCATTCCTGGTATTCTTTATTATAATTATTTATAACATAAATATCTGTAATATAATGTCAAGATGATTTATTGAAAAGAAATTAATAAAGCTTGAATAAGTTGAAAACAACTTAAGAATTAAACTGTTCCATTTTGTATTGGTGTTAATAATATAGGCAAATGGACTTGACTACCGTGCCATGCCTCAGATAACCACGAGTTGAAAGTAGAAACTGGCTATGGCTTGTACGGAGTTAAAATTCGTCTCTTAGTCATCTCCTTTAGAAGTTACTTACACCTGACCTTATGCATCATTGTCACTCCCACACAGCTCTTCTTTTGTCTCTTTCTTCAAATCTTCTTTCCATCCCCCTTTCTCTCTGTTTCAAAAGCGATCAACTTTAAATGACAAGGCTCGTGCTAGCAAGGCTGAAAAGACAAATTCTTTTAATTAGGATCCGAGAGACATTATTATGCACAAGCCTGCCATGACCAAGGCCTCATTAAGAGCATTAGATGAAATTTTTAGCATTATGATATTTATGATATCCATTTACATGCATAATGGCGCCACAATTCCACTGCTTCTGCTGACAGTTATGGAATGGAATGGGATTTTTTTCCTTCTTTTTGTATTCTTTTAATCCACTTGACCCTTAGCAACCTAATGACTTGGCCATATGCTTCTTCTTCTTCTTCTTCTTCTTCTTCTTCTTCTTCTTCTTCTGCTTGAACTCAGACGAAGCATGGCATTGCTACTATAGAAAACTCTGTCTATAGAACTGGCCTCTGGTCGAGTGGCATTTTGCTAAGCTGACTAACGCAAATGGATGCTGGATTATCGAATGTCATGTACACTCTGGCATCCTAATTAGCAGCTCTATATAGAAGCAAGTGCAAGGACAAAAATACAGCCCTGACATCTTATTAAGATTAGCTTTGAAATGCTAAGTCAGGTGAAAGCATTTCAGAATGATGAAAAAGCATCCTGTACTCTGTAGGTTAGCTGTGTACATGCTGGTAAGCGTGACAGCTTTGAGTGTTGCATGAATCATCATGTGCAGTTATAACCAAGCTTTTTTTTTTTTTAACTTCCTCTTTTTCACCATATGTTTGCCAGTAAAACATCAGCTCAGCGTTTATGCACTGGGTTTTCCTCATCCAATCGTAGTCGAATCAGTATTTAGAAATAATAATGCGCCCAACTGCATGACTGCATGCTAATAAACAGGATGTGTTGTTTGCTATCCCACCAGTTTGCTGTGGACATTACAATCGCAACACTTAGCATGCTAATCTATGTTTCTTTAGCTTCCCCTAAATAACTTTTCTTGCTGGCAAAAAAAAAAAGCAGGTGGCAGATTTTTCGAGAACACGCTCAAACAAAACTTAGCATCACAGCGAGACTTCACTGAAAAAAACTAACTGCAACCACAACAAGCAGAACTGATCCACCAATACTGTGGTGATTTTTGTCTCTCGAGGAAACGATCGCTTTTAGTATTAAGTTGTAGCACTTTATGAAAGTGTACATAAAGCTCCCACTGACGACGACGACGACAATGATAATGACGCTCATATAATTATTCTGAAATATCTTCATGCTAGCTGATGCTAAAGGAGCTTAGCAAGAGGACGTCATGGAAATAGCAAACTACTTTTCGTTTGAGTGAGCTCAGAGGAATATCCACGCCGACTCCAGGCTGATAGACATTTATCTATCTGTAGGGCGACCGGAAGGAGAACGTTTCACTATAGACGGGGTTTCTCGAAATCAAGCCCCCAATTAGTGAATGATTTGTTTGTCCTGAATTTCAGAAAGTGAACCAAGCTGTTGTTCTTTTTCAAGGTCTGTAGAAGTGCTGCTTTTTTTTTTTTTTTTTAAATTAATCTCACTTTTGAAAAGTGAGTTTAATTTAAGGAAGAAAAAAAAAAAAGGAGTTTCGGTTTTCATTCTCAGATAATAGGAAGGAAACTTGCAAGCAGTTCAGAAATTAAACAGCATTAATGCTGGTGTGTGTGTGTGTGTGTGTGTGTGTAATATGGAATCTTCTTGTTTTCCTTATTGTGGTGGAGGTGCTCTATATCCTCCTTCTGAAGGGGAAGCTTATGATACTTGTGACTGCCGGTAAGAGGTCACATGATCCCGAGCAGGAGGAACAAATACAATAACTGCAGTATATGAGCAAGATTTCTTCAGAAGCCACAGCACTCTTCGCTCAAAAATACCTTGATTTGGTTTCAGTGAATTGAGAACGTCTGTGTGCTTGTCCGTTCATTTCATTTAACACCAACGAAAAGGAAAAGAAAAGCAGTCAACCGCACGCCTTTCCTTCTTGTGTTCATTTCACCAAACACGTGTTGCTTTGTCCTTGTTTTATTGTTAAATTGTCATCACAGTATGAGGGGGGAGAAAAAAAAAAAGAAGAAAGAACATCTCAGGGGTTTATGAAGGAGCCCATCAGACTGGTGCTAGCACATTTAATGCTGTTGATTCATTCACTGTGGTCTTTCTTTTGGCTGCTTGACTTTGTGGTTTGTCTTAAGCCCAACAATTGCTAATATTCCTTTTCTCTCTCTCCTCTCATTTTCTTTCTCTCGCACCAGAGGAGAGAAAAGATGAATACAATCCTCTGAGCCCTGACTTGTCCCTCCATGGAGCTGGAAACGGTACAGGTGAGCCCACGTTTCTGATTTTAGCGAAACGCGTCGCACCATGTTTGTCAGTTTGTGCCATTGCCTCGGTGGCTATGAGTTATTTCTAATTCCAGAGGGGGTTTTAGCTTATTCCTGGAACAAAGTTCTTTTCCATCCTTGCTACGTTCTGTGCGTTTGGCAGAATAGATTTTCATCTGCCATCCTTTTTTTTTTTTTTCTTTTTCTTTCTTTGAGTATGTCATGGAATTGAAACGTTTTCAACGCGCCACTTTGGAAAATTAGATCCGCAAAGTCATCGTTTTATCTTCTTATCGATTACGGATTCAGAAGATTGAACGTTAGCGGAAGATTGTAGACTAGTGACGATCGCTCGTCGGGGTCTCACAAACGTACTCTGACAGGCATTTGAGATAATGTTGCCTCACGTGTGTCAGGAGGAGATGGAAAGTAAACATTTGTAAGTTGAGCGAGAGTGCACCGCAAATCACATTTCGCCACCAAATCGAGTTTGGGAAGAAATCAGATTTGTTCTGTCCGTGTACTTTCCAATTAGTTCACAATGAGACAATAAAATTTTCATTTGCCTTCTTTTAGGTCCCTGTGTCGTAGCTCAGTGTTACAGCAGACCTGCCAAAGAGAAAATAATGGGTTTAGGAAACACTTTCCACAATTTTATTTTTGTTTTGCATTTTATTTGTTTCTCACTTTTTCCTATAATCATAGAGCTCGCTGACCTTTAGGACGTAGAACACGTGTGTGTGGGTCTTTTAAATCTCACACTTCTGGTCTTTTTAATGCCTTATCTTTCAGTGGGAATCATTGCTACTTCTTATTGTTTATCGTAAACTCCCTGGTCTGTGCAATTATACATAACGCATGGCTTGTTATTAGATTTGGAGTCTGATTTTAAGTATACAATGGGCCGTGCAAAGTGAGATCAGTTACCCAAGTGAGCCTAATTGCCACATAAACCAATTACCCACAATGTTGCAAATGTTTAAAGCCTTTTCCAACATGCAAGAGGATGCTTAAAGAGTGCTCGATGATCACACTGGCTCCTATTCATCTTTGAAGTGGCCATTACACTGTAACTTAAATAAATACTTCCACCTTTAAAGGCTTCCTAATGGTTTGTCCCCCACTACATCACATTTAGAGCAGCTGCTTTCCTAATGTCCAGCTGGGGCTTTTCCAGTGACAAGCAACGTAAACCAATGGGTCCATTTGTAATTTTTTTTTCCCCCCGACACACACTTCCTGTGTGCAGTTAAGGGTATTGATGCCACTGCAGAGCTGGAGAGCTTCTTCGCCAAGAGGAAGCTGGAGGATAACGAGGGATGTCCTGCCAGCATCGCTGAGTACCTGCAACGAGGAGACACGGCCATAATTTACCCAGAAGACCCGGAGGAGAGCACGAGGCTGAGCACTCCAGAGGCCAACGGGCAGGATGACAATGAGAACGGTAAGTTCGTTTAAACGAATGTGCTGAGAATTTTTAAAAATTTCTTTTTGGAAGCAGAAATCATTTGAGTAAGTTTCATTTATAAGTATTTTCATTTCGATGTTATAGAAGATATCTTGCAGAAAAACAAATTAAAGATCTTATAACCCAAAATATGCTAATTTGTAGCACCCTAGAACCACCATGTCTAACATTTTGCTGATCTTGCGTTTTTCTCCTTTTTGTACAGATCTGGCACTCAGGACGCCAGATGACTTTGCCCAACTGTTGACCTGCCCATACTGCGACCGGGGCTACAAGCGACTGACCGCCCTCAAGGAGCACATCAAGTACAGGCATGAGAAGAACGAGGAGAGCTTTCCCTGCCAGCTCTGCAGCGACACTTTCACTTACCGCACGCAGCTGGATCGCCATATGGCCACCCACAGGCCTTCTAGGGACCAGGTGAGTCCAGAGATTATCTTCGGGGTAATCAACATCACTTTGAAAATTCATGAATTTCATTATTATTATTATTATATCTCCACTCCTGCCTCTTTTTATATCTCAGCCCTGTTTAACACTTTAATGAGGATCAGTGATTGGCGTCAATGAATGCTTTTCAATCAGAATGTGTGTTTAAAAAAAAAGAGAGTGAAAGAGAGAGAGAGAGTGCTCATACATTAAAAAAGTTGTAGAAAGTAGACTCAAGTATGTCTAAAGAAAGCTCATCATTGTGGTTCGATCATGTCTGGAATGACCGATCTAATCCAAAATTGGTCACACCAAGCAACATTTTAAGGAATGGCGTCTCTATATTTAAAACCAGTTCCATTTCACGTAACCATCTTACTATATACTGTACGGCCCCCCGTTTGCTATAATTCTAGCTCTGTTGGCTTCACATACTAAACATGTTTCTCTGGAGCCTCCTTAAAATGCGGCTCTCTCACACCGGAGCCACAGCTGTGCACGGTCGTCTGCCCACGGTAAGGCATGTGTGGGATGTTCTAGCACATTGAGTTCTATAGACTTTATTCCTCAGCTGCTGTTGGAGTGGAATCAAACTCCAAACATGCGCCCAACGCTGACATTTGTTTCGGTGTTTCTCGTTGGGTTCAAGAGGGCTTGTGTGACTGAAAATACAAAGAATCCATGTTTCACCTTTTATTCTTTTAGATAAAATGTCTGTAGTAAATAAGCTGTCAAGCATTTAATTGGATTGAAACAGGATATTTTACATTCAAGTGGCAAACTTGGAAGCTCTGAATTCAGCCACACAGCACAAGAACTATGTGAGCTACCCATCTTGCCTTCTTATCTGCCTTAATCTCGTTCAATCTCTCTCATACACATGCACACACACCTTTCCAGACTAACTTAAACATGTCCAGATGGCTTTTCTTCCAGAGATCTAGCCTATCCTAATCCCTAAATTACATGAAATGTTTGTTTATTCACTCTCTAGGGATATTTTCCTGAACATTTTTCAACTGTTAATTTACAGGTTTACCTAGAATTATAGTTGTTTCTTTACATTGTGTAGTGTATACGTTTTTTTGTGCATGTTTTGCATTGTATATAATTCCCAGAGTACAGTCGTTTGAGCTATGCTCTCCCACTAATATTGAACTTTTGGAGAAGTGTGTTCTGCGCACTGTGTATATTTTGCCCATCGAATACACACTCCTGGACTCCCACATGTTTTTCACAGACCTTTGTATCTGTGTGTGGGGTGCAATAGTGAGTGCTGTTGTTTTGCTTGTGCATCTAGGGCCCGCCCACATTTTAATTTCAAATTCGGAAGAAAGCGCCTACATTTACTCGCTTCATGTGAGTAGATAGAGATTTAGCTCACACTCTGCCGCTTAAATCTAGGAGCAAAATGATTTATGATTAAAGCAATTCATCATGTTCTCTCTAAAATAATGGTTTTCCTCATGTACTTATCTCTCAATCGTTGTTTTCCCTGCAGCCGCCGGTGCTGAACGAAGGGGCTGGAAACCGCAAGTTCAAATGCACCGAGTGTGGGAAAGCCTTCAAATACAAGCACCATCTGAAGGAGCACCTCCGCATACACAGTGGTAGGTAGCCAAGTGTCAGTGGTCACCATTTTATAAGGTTTTGAAATAGATATTTGATGACCAATGATTTTACGTCAGCAAAGCAAGTAACTTTTCTTATTTTTACCATTGTATTGTGTCTCAACATGACTATTTTCATTGGCATTGTATTAGTTATTCAGTAACACATTTGGTCTTTTAAAAAAGGATGATTGACTTGCATTAGGCTTAATTTGTGAGTCATATTATAACCAGTTTTTACTCCTTAAATGAAGAATTGAAACTGAGCTTGTTTTAGTAAGAGCTTGTTTTAATTCCTTCCTTGTTTTTCCTGCTCAGGTGAGAAGCCATACGAATGCTCCAACTGTAAGAAGCGCTTCTCTCACTCCGGCTCTTACAGTTCACACATTAGTAGCAAGAAGTGCATTGGCCTCATCTCTATAAATGGACGGGTACGACATGGGGTCGGCACCAAGTCTGGTTCATCCCCAAACTCTGCCGCTTCATCGCCAGGCAGCCCTGCCTTGACTCAACTAAGGAGCAAACTGGAAAACAGCAGGTGCACTGGTCTTCAGGACCCATTAGCCCACCCTGATATAAAGGCTGAGCCCATGGACTTCAATGAATGCCGTCTCATGATGGCTTCACCACCAGAATATGGAGGACCTGTGGGTTTTCTTAATGGTACTGGCCATGGGGGGAGCCCCTTAGGGATGCACAATTCGTCACAGAACCCCTTGCAGCACTTGGCTATGAGACTGGATTCACATGCATTAGGCTACCCAGGCTTGAGCAATAACCTAACTAAGGTTCAGCGGGTCCTCCAGATTGTCGACAACACTGTGTGCCGGCAGAAGTTGGACAGCAACTCTGAGGAGACATCCAAGTTGAGGGCCTACATGAAGGATCTGGGATCCCCGATGGAAGAGCACAAGCTGGCTGGATTTCATGGGGTTGGACACAACAGTCCTAACAAGAGCATTATTGATTACACGTTGGAGAAGGTCAATGAGGCCAAAACCTCCCCACAGAGCCTAACTGAAGATGCAGATAAAAGGGCTCTTGTCATTAAGAAAGAGCGGGCCATTTCAGATGAGAAGGCCCAGGAGAGGGATGGACAGTACACATCATTCTCATGCCAATTCTGCAAGGAGTCATTCAATGGCCCTATTCCCTTGCACCAGCATGAGCGCTACCTTTGCAAGATGAACGAAGAGATAAAGGCAGTCCTGAAACCTAATGAAAGCTTACCTGTCAGCCGTAGAGGAGTGTCTGGCATAGAGCAACAGGGTGTTATGGTATCCTCTTCTATGCCAGATAGAAATACAACTAGCCCAATCAACCTGTTTAAAGATCACTTGTCAGTACTGAAAGCTTACATTGGCATGAATTCTGAGCCCAGCTCGGAGGAACTGAGAAAGATCTCCACTGCAGTCGGTCTTCCTCAAGAATTTGTAAACGAGTGGTTTATTCAATGGAAAGTTCAGTCTCTCCATGGCATGTCCAGGAAAAGATCTCCACCTCCTGAATGGGGCAACGGGGACAGCAACCATGGTTTGGCTAGAGAATCAGCACTTGCAAGATCACCTGCTTCCATTGGCCAGTATAGTGACTCAACAGCAGAACTCCAAGGTACTACCAATGGTGAAACTGGGCACCGGCTATCCAAACATCACCATTTACCAAGCGTAAGACACATAAATGAAAAACTAGTTGACTCAGTGGACCACTTGAGAGGCGAGACACCCTCACCCCTGAATCTTTCTTCAACATCTTCAAAACACTCTCACAGCAGCTCCTATACCCCTACAAGTCTTACCTCTGAGGATGCCCATGGTGAACCTCTAGATCTGTCGTTGCCAAAACATCTCTCCAAATCTGACAGGAAGCCTAAGCCTAATGGTTTCAACATGGATGGTAATGGTGACCCTGTTATACGAGAGCAAGGAACAGAACCGCTGGACTTAGCTCACATCAAGAAGGAGTTCAATGGCTCAAACAGTGTGGGCAACGAAAACCAGCTAGACAAAAGTTCTAGCCCGATCTTTGGCATCAACCCCTTCAGTGGCGGTCCAATTTATACCCCGCTACCACCTCATGGAGCATTCCCTCCACCTACTTTCATGTCCCCAGCACAGGCCAGCATCCCAGGACTAAGGCCTTACCCAGGACTTGACCCTATGGGCTTTCTTCCGCACATGGCTTACACATATGCGGCAGGGGCGGCCACCTTTGCTGAGATGCAGCAGCGACGGAAATACCAGCGGAAACCAGGCTTCCAGGTAAATTAGACTTCATTCTAATATTGCTGTAGATCAGAGGATAATTACAACGTTTTTGTTTTTTTGTATTTTCATTTGTTCGCAAAGGTAATTTATGCTGAAAATTTAAATAATCTTTTGTAATATGTGAATCAGCTTCAAATAAAGAAATAAAGGCATTTACACAGCTATTAAATATCCATGTTTTCAGTGAGATATTGTGAATAGCTCTTAATATCTTTGTTTACTTTGTAACCTGTGTTCTGCTGCTAATCCATTGGTCAAACATAACCTATTTAAAGCAATTTCATGGTCATTGAAAAGCCCATATGATGCCTTTTTGGAGGTCTTACACACATTCAAGAGATAAGTTCCCAGACTCGGGATCAAACAGACGTTGTCTCTCTTAAGGTGGCAGATGTGGATTTCTGTGCTAAATGTCTTAAATCTGTCTCTCTTTCAGGGGGAGCTGCTGGACAGCACAGGGGACTATTTGTCAGGGCTGGAGGACCTGACAGACAGTGAGTTGCTGCTTGCCCGGAAGAAGATTAAGAAGACCGAAAGTGGTATGTACGCGTGTGACTTGTGCGACAAAACATTCCAGAAGACCAGTTCCCTCCTAAGACACAAATATGAGCACACAGGTATATTACATTGAGAAAATTCTTTTTTGTTGTTGTTTTTACCCTCAACACACAAAAATATATTTTTATTTTATATGTTGTGTTTTTCCTTCTTTCATTCTTAATTGTCCTTTCATTTCCTAAATTTGTTCATTTCCAGTTATTTATTTGATCATTTGATATTTGCAACCAAAAAATGGCTGCAAAGCATTTAGATTTAACACTCAAGAATTTATTTCAAGTAGCTTCAGTAAACCCCCCCAACCATGGTTTGTGTTGAGTATGAAATATTGCAAGGATCTGGTCTGTAGCTTAACCCCCTCCAGAATTTTGCATGTTGTGCACTTTTAATTTTTCATAGCTACCTGGGATTAGTATGACATAAAAAACATGAAAACATTACATTGTCTGTGCATAGGAAAAACCCTAATGTATTATATATAAACCCCTAATGTCTTTACATGAGTACAGTAGTTTAACATTTAAACATGACCATGAGGTGTGACCATGAGGGACCCAATTATGTGGACTCTTCTGTTCAAATTTTAGCATGTCCTATAAAGTCAGTGATTTAATTGTAGAAATTATATAATTATAAAAAAATGTGAGTTTTGCTCCATGTTGCTTCATTGCCATAATTTTCCCATTTTCTAATTCACCATCACAATGCTAGAGCATTAAGCTTCTGA
>JANDJT010000199.1:20500038-20510520 GCA_024331685.1 Stegophilus panzeri | reverse complement strand
TTCCCTTCACTGGAACTAAGAGGCCCAAACCTGTTCCAGCATGATAATACCCCTGTGCACAAAGCGAACTCCATGAATACATGGTTTGCCAAGGCTGATATGGAAGAACTTGAGTGTCCTGCACAGAGCCCTGACCTCAACTCCACCGAACACCTTTGGGGTGGACTGCACTCCAACATCAGTGCCTGACCTCACTAATGCCCTTGTAGCTGAATGAGCACAAGCCCCCACAGCCACGCTCGTAAATCTAGTGGAAAGCCTTCCCAGAAGAGTGGAGCTTATTATAACAGCAGAAGGGGGAATAAATCTGGAATGGGATGTTCAACAGATATAAATGGGGGTGATGGTCAGGTGTCTACATACTTGTATAGTGTACCATATTAGAACTTTAATGAATGTTAGCATTGTTATTTCAAACTCTTATTGTTAAGCCTGTGATGAAATTAATGATCTGTTGGTGTATTGTAAACACTATTGTTTAAGATTCTAGTCAAAAATCATTTATAGCTGCTGATTAATTTATTCATCTCACTGTGTTCATGTTGTTTTAAGTACATTTTAATTTTGGTTCAAACAAAAAGAACTAATAGTATATATGAGGTATTTTCACAGCTATTATTTAGCAACAGTTAAATCTACTAGACTCCTCGCCGCTGTTCTGCTTTATTTGAAATAGAAAAAGTCATTTTTTTCTGTAATTTGATCCACGTGTTTGAAAGCGAGATCCATTGACACAAACTGAAATGCAATGTATTAGTTGAATTAGTTAAATTAGAATTAAATTAGGATTTGTTAACCTGTTTGTATATAATTGTAAAACAAATCACCATCTATTTTCGTAGTTGCCCTGTCACTTTATTGCTCTTCTCTGTTGCCAGATTTGCCATTTCTGGTTACTCGTGTTCCTTGGAACCAGGTAGTCACCTTTTTCTTTTGCAATACTATTGGTCTCGATGCATCTCTACTTGTGTGTGTGATACCTTTTCTGTCATTGAAGGAAACCGGTGTAGTTTTTAAAACATTACTCTGTAATATTAAATATATTACACACATATATAATATTATAATAAATATATTATAAAAATATACACTCAATGAGCACTTTAATAGGAACACTATACGAATACTGGGTAGGGCCTGCCTTTGCTCTCAAAACAGCTTCAGTTCTTTGTGGCGTGGAATTCCACAAGATGTTGGAAACCTTCCTTTGAGATTCTGGCCCATGTTGGACCATGATTGGATCACTCAATTCCTGCAGATTTGAGATTCAGGTGCACTTTCCTGCTGCGAATCGCCCGTTCTACCACATCCCAAATGTGTTCTATTGGATTTTGATTAGGTGACCGGGAAGGCCACTGAAGAACACTGAACTCACTGTAGGGGTATAACTCCGGTATCCTGGCGAAATTCCCCCATTTGCCCTTCTCTATCATGGCCGGCTAATAATCCCCATCTCTGAAGCTGGTGTGTGGTGGGCGTTCTGGCGCATCATCCAGGTGGATGTTACCACACTAGTGGTGGTTGAGAAGATTACCCCCTCCCCCCCCCACGCTATATAAATGTAAGGAATCACTCAATCATTGTCATGTTCATGAAACCAGTTTGAGACGACTTTTGCTTTGTGACATGGTGCGTTATCATGCTGGAAGTAGTCATTAGAAGATGGTAAAATGTGGCCATGAAGGGATGCACATGATCAGCAATAATACTCAAATAGGCTGTGACATTCAAGCGATGATTGATTGGTATTACCGGACCCAAAGTGTGCCAAGAAAATATTTCCCACACCATTACACCACCTCCACCACCCTGGAGTGTTCACACAAGGCAGGTTGGGTTCATGGATACATGCTGTTGGTGCCAAATTCTGATATGTGTGTGCATGTGTGTGCGTGCATGTGTGTGCGTGCATGTGTGTGCGTGCATGTGCGTGCGTGCGCGTGCGTGCGTGCGCGTGCGTGCGTGTGCGTGTGTCTGTGTGTGTGTGTGTGTGTGTATACCACTCTGAGTAAACTCTAGAGATTGTTGTGTGTGTGAAAACCCCAGGAGATCAGCAGTTATAGAAGTACTCAAATCAGCCCGTCTGGCACCAACAGTCACGCCACAGTCAAAATCACTGACATCACATTTTCCCCCCATTCTGATGGTCGATGTGAACATTGCCCAAAGCTGCTGGCCCATATCAACATGATTTTATGCATTGTACTGCTGCCACACGATTGTCTGATTAGATAATTGCATGAATGAGTAGGTGCACAGGTGTTCCTAATAAAGTGGTCTGTGAGTTTATGTTTAATATTAAACGATTCATTAAATGAATATCTGTAACATTACACAATATGAAAAAAATGTTCATTTTCTCAATCTTATACTTAATTTTACTGATAGAACAGCTTAGTGTGGCATTTCCACCCTGTTGAGTTAAATAAAGATCTATCATGCAAATGTTCTTCTCATATCAATACATTTTTTTTGACATAAGTTATGATGGAGATACAGGATAGATGCTTAAACCGTAACATTATGACTTAGGATCCAAAAGGCATTACTTACAAGGAACGAGCCATCTAATAAACTGGCAGCTCAGATTAGTTTTGGACCAGTGTCTACAATATCACTTTTTATGTTGCCATGCCTCATAAATTTCATAAATCAGTCGCAAATATGTGTGTTCCTAATCAATGGCTTATCTAATTGTGTCTAAGTAAAGATTCGGCTCTCGCACAAAGTTCATTACAAAATCCAGGAGTTTCGTTTGTACTGTACAGTATGTATGCTTATGCGTAGATGCACTCCAAAACTTTTCCTATGTCGCTTAAAATGCTTAAATGTAGCTCTGTGTGTGTGTGTGTGTGTGTGTGTGTGTGTGTGTGTGTATCACAGCTAAGAGGCACTGTAAGTGAACTGACAGCGATGACGCAAGGTTCTCGCCTACAGTGTTTCTCAGCTCATTTTCAGATGTTAATTTGCCCCATCCTCAGGAAAATCACAGAGTGTAAGGAAGTGATTATATGCATGACCGGTCATCCGTCAACATGCCCGAGGATTCTAACCAACATTGTTTACGAATTTTGAAAATATGTAAAGTAAAATAAAGTAAAATACCCCAACGGACAAGGGATGAACACACTCTGAATTTAAATACTTTTTTATTCGCATGGACCTTTTCTAATGAGGTAATAGTTGAGTATCCATTCGTCTAATGTCGTAGGATAACCTTTCAATTTCCACGGTGAGGTTTTTTTTTTTTTTTTTTTTTTTTTTTTTTTTTTTTTTTTTTGTTGGTGAAGAGATAGAAAGAGTAGAAAGAAATGCTTTTAAGGAGTGGTGACGCTTCATAAATATTTATAATCGAAATTTTAGGGATGCTGAACACAGTTTAGTAAGCATGCAAGCTTCTAGATCAGAGTTATGCTTCTGCAATAAAACAGTCCAAGCCCAGTGGTTGTTTTTGTACTGAATCACAAGAAATTCGGGATTCCACATGTAAGCCGACTAATCTATACCTCTGGACATTGTTATGGTACATTTTCCAATTGTTTTGTTGTTCATTTCTTCATTAAATTTACTCCATAAGCTTCCAATGCTATTTTCACTTAAGTGGTATTAAATGTTTCCTGGGATGAGCGTACCATTTGTCTTTGAGGCATAAAATGGACCGTTAGTACCGTATTGATCCTAGAGACCACGATTTTAACAATGACACACCCTCCCATGTGACCGAAACCCCAGTCGAATTAGCCTCATCAAGAGGAAACAGTATCTCAATGATTTCTTACTGGGATTCCATTGTCTGGAAAGACAGGTTTTCATTAGCCCATTTAACTCAATGCAGATAACTGAAGTTACTTTTTTAAAAGTGGTGAGGGGGGAAGAGGGCTCTTTGGCTGGTTTTAAAAAGCGCTTCAAAGCCATTGATGTGACTCTCCGAGGAGTGGCCTGCCTCCAATGACTGACTCGTGGAATGATTGTGTTGCCGAAGCAGATGGCAGGATATCCTGCTGCAGAGATTCCTTCAACGAGGTTCAAAAGGAAACAGCTCCATATCAAAGTTTCACAATGGCAAAGTTGGAAAGTTAGATCAAAGCGACTCGGATGTGGAGTAAGTCTTGTTCTGGGCCATGTTATTTCACTAATGAAAAAGGCTTCCTGGTTTAAGAGTATGCAAGGGCTAATCTCTGGATGGAAATTCGTGGCACATTTGGGAGGTTTGCATTTGTTGTGATGATCTGTATCTTTTCACAAATATTACGTGAACAATTCAGCGTCAGACATAAATTCTGGGCAAGTGTGTTTTCTGTCTCACTAAATGTTGTTCACCGTGTTTTGATGTACATAAATTTTTACACTGACACAAAGATGCATTGGGTTTTGACACATTGTTGAATGCAGATACCTTGTAACTTTGTGGATATCCATTTGATTTACCGTGAATCTGCACTCTAAACACTACCATATCAAATGACACCACAGGCCTCCTGTCTAATTTCATATATGGATCACCACAGATGAAGATGTAGCACTCTGTTCAGCGCTGTCCTTCTTTAAACTCAGAGCTGACCAGAGCGTGGCCCGATAGAGGTCATGAATACTTATCAACTTGGCACTGGAACTCCAAATCCTCATACACCACATCACTCATCCTTGCAACGGTTTCTTTTTTTTTTCCCCTTTCTTTCTTTTCCAATTGCTCTGCAGCCGTAATGCGGTTGGAGTGAGGAGATGAAGAGTCCGGGGCTTTCTTAATCAAACCGCCAAGCGTTTAATCTTGTCGGTGGAACATCTGGCAGGCACCTTTTCTCATTTGTTTCATTCAAGTTAGATTGTACCTCGCTGTTCTTGTTGGATTGTTCTGGGGAAAAAAAAAAAAAGCAAAGAAAGGATCTCTAGGCTCAGAGTCACAATGAGTCCTCAGCATGTCCCCTGTGAAAATAATCCAACGGTGAAACCCAAAGGTACAGCATGCTTCTGATCTACAGATCGCATGTGCCAGGACCGAGCCACAATCGAGTCCATATGGTGCTTTGAAGTGCTCCGAGCAAACCGTGATAAATAGGATTGAAGCAAGGACGAGGATGAAAAAATACAACTTGAGATATTTGTCCTAAGTAACTGGCGACTAGCCATGAGATTGGAAATATGTAATCATGATCATTCAGATATTTATATTAAAAAAAAAAAAAAAAGAAAAAAAAAAAAAGAAACAGTCTTTGATTTTTGATGAGTTGTTTTATTCGGTAATGTGGAATACTGAATGACATTGAAAGACTTTCCTCTGGGTTTCCCCATATGCTGGAACAGAAACTATTGATATGAGCTTGTAATGTGGATTACGTCCCACTTCTAGAGCCAAAAAAAAAAAAAATGGACAAATATATATAACTGTACTACTGGTAGAAAGTCATCTTGTAGCACATGTGACCTCTTTTCCACTGAATTTTTGAAGAGCTAAAAAGGTCTTGAGCTTGTTTATGTTCTGCATTCCCAGCACACTGGAAACCCCCTGAGGAGCATGTAAACGATTTGTCAATAGTGTGAAAGATCATTTTGTTGCTTTATTAGATTTCTATTCAAGGACACCACATTTTTCCACTGTGTTGGATGTTTCTCTCCCATTTCTCTCACTTTTGCATGACAACCACACACAAAGCGCCATCCCATTGTTCCCATTACATACATTCATAGACTCTGTTCCAACTGTAGAAAACGCTGGAGCTTCTTCAGGTACTTACTGTCTTTCTTCCCCATGTGCAAAAATCACACACACACAAACACACAAAAGAAAAAAAAGTCCGGTACATTGTATATAGTACATTGTTGTTGTTTTTTTGGGTTTTTTTGCAGGCTTTTTGTAGAGAACCTTGCACTACATGTTTCCAATTTTACTCACTTGCTCTCTTTGTACATGGTAACACTTAAATTGCTGGATTGCTGCGTTAACAATTGCATTTCATGTGGTTTTCTTTGTTTTTGCATTTTGCGAAGCATACTTTTGACTCATCTTTAGTACCGCAAGCTCCACCATAGAAGTTTCAGGGTCATTGAAAAGTACAACTACTAGATTAGGAGCAAAAATGAATTAACGCATAAGGCATTTTTATTTCCCATAATGTTAGTACTTCCTCAGAAACGACACTTTAATCATATCAGGCTGCCAAGTGTTCAGTGTGGCCGCTGCACTTTTTTTAGTCCACGTTAACAGTTAATAAATTAGTTAAATAATTAGTCGTGGCAATGTTCCTAGTGGTGAAAATCAGAGTTGATAAACATGGTTTATGCGTAACGCATCGCTGGAAACCTTTCGAGCGAGATGGACATGCAGCGGCATGAGTCAGTCGCCTCATTCGTTAAACGTTTGTTTAGTAACTTATATCAAATAGGCAAATAGTAGGGAATAGTGGCGCACAAATGCTATTCTTCAATCGAATTTCACTGAGAAGGGATGCGGCGGTGTGATTTTAATGATTATTCATGCAGGTCTAGTTCTGGGTCTTATTCATATTGTGTGAGTAAAGTTTTCTTGCGTTGTTCTAAAACATGATGCTATTTATTAAGGTTAAGCAGACCTGTCCAGACATTATTACTGATACACTCCAAGGCTTTACTTCCATTTACTCTCTCTTCAGGCTTTAAGAGGTGCAGTTTTGTATTCGCGCCACATTTTAACAAGCCACAGTAAAGGCTACGAGCCAGATCCGGGGTGGGAGTCCTGCCGCCCCTGTGAGGTCAGTTCAAAGTGATGAATGTGGATATTAATGTGCAATAATGACCTTCTCGGACCACGTTTCCGAAGCTCTCTTCAGGTCTCCTGTGCCCGTAATGTTCAACCTCTGTCAGGCCACCGTGCAGGACGCCCGTTATGATGAGATTAATGATGCCAGCGGTACAGTCCCAGCTCTGCCCTTGCCCATGTTCAACCTCTGCACGATCAGTCTCTTTTGTTTAATGCACAGGGAGCGTTAAGTCATCCTGAGAGTTTTTACTTTAGCCCGGTTTTGCAGCGCTGCCCAAAACGTAGAGACCGAGCCTGACTCGCTTCCAGCTCTTTCAGTTTCTGAGCTATTGCATCGGCCAACCTCAAGATCAATGGCATTTTTCATTAGCCCGGGAAAGCGGAACCGCTTGTGATTATTGCCAATAAAGAAAATTAGATCAAATGATTTTTGACTTTGATTTTTTTTTTTTTTTTTTAACCACTCTCTCTCTTTTGCCCTGCCATCCTTTCACATTTAATCAAACGTGAGGTAAAGTCATCACTGAAATTGCCGTTGATTTATAAATAAGCTAATTGGCGGCATTCTCTTTAAGTACCTCTCCCTCCGGTGGACATGGCCCTGTTTTTATTGCCTAGTCAAAACCGGCTTCATGTAATTTTCAAAATGGCTCTTGAAATGAAATTTTCCTCTGAGCTCGCGAAGCACCTCCATTGCTCACAGCTCTGTCCAAGTACTTTTTTTTCCCATCTATTTGGTGCAGTGTTTCATAGGCCAGCTCTGTCTTTCCTTATTTGTTTGCAGAATCATCCATCCAAAACTTTAGCTTTGGCTCCAAGTTGGTCGAGGCAAGGCTGTTGAGTGGCCTCTGTCGATGTTTAGTTTTTTGAGGTTTGGTAGAGAATATAAGGTTTATCATTTACTTTTGAGTACTATACTAATTTGGAGAGTGGAACAGTCTAAGAATGTCCTGTCTAAAATTAACTTTCTTTTAAAAGACACCCTTGCCAGTTTTTAAGCATTTGAATGCAAAGCCTTTGGTTCTCCAGGTTAGAGAGGATAGTTTCTCAGAACATGAAGCTTAATCACATGTATGAAAAACTTTGCTTACCAGATGTTGAGCGAAAACTGGCTTTATAAGATATGGATTAAAAACCTGGACACACAGACCAATTTTTTTTAATGAAATGGACAAAAAATGACCAGGAACGCTTTTAAAAGAATGACAAAAAGAAACCGTTAACAAGGTGTCGTCTAGCAGTGTACAATATAAAGATTTAATCATCTCTTCACAATTTTACACTGCCACGATATCCAGTAATGCCAGTGACCCAGAACTGCCAAACAAAACACATGTTGCTTAGTAGCTCTGCAACTGAAAATCGGACGACGCTGGTACTCGCTCGAAAATATGCCAGAAGAACAGATTATCTATTTCTCCCCAATAGAACATTTAAAATATGTGTCGGGAACGATTAGTGCAGATGTTCTGAGCTCTATGATATTAACAGACACCTCCTGGAAATCCCGCCCGTTTCCCCTCTATTTTTTTTTCTAGCGAGAAAATGGTCAAAAACAGGACTTTAGAAAAAAGGGTGGACATTTTTAATCAAAAAAATGAATTGAAGGGTCCGATCTAAAGCTTTACAAATAGTGTTGATGGTGACGATAATTAGATAGTGATAAAATACTCCTGCATCGATTAATGCAAAGACGCATTCAAACACTTTGAGTGGACATTACACATCGATTTTTAACAGGATTATGTATATCAAAAATGTATTATTATTATTATTATTATTATTATTTTACTGTTTAGTGTGCAACTAATGCAGAATGATCTAAAAAAAAATAACCATCAAGCTGAGATTTCATGGTTGCCACTGCCAGCCAGCAGTTCCTGACCACACAGCTGATAACATTATTACGCCCTCCCGCACTCTTCTTAAACCTGAAATGGCAGAAATGTTTGATTTCTTGTCTTTTTTTTTTTTTTTTAGGCCACCGGTTTTGGACGGTTCAATAGTTTATCGCGATTTTAGAAAAATCTATATCACCCAAGCCTAGTGTCATCCATACATCCATTACATCTGTATTAGTATTACTGCACCAGGTGTAAACAATCCAGTAGGGGGTTATTATTTCTAGAATTTGTCTGTGAAATAAAGTATCAAGCAAATAGAACATGGTGAGGTTGGAGCACCAAATTCCCGCCAGCCAGACTGCTGTTGGTTGACATGAATTTCTCAGACTAAATGTTGCTTTGTGGAGGTGATGCCCAAACACTCCAGGACACCAGATTATCACATAGCCAGTGAACAGTTTTTGACTGCGGGTTGAGACTCAGCCGGGCCATGAGCTAACCAGGAGCGCGTAAAGCGAAAAAGCGCTTCCGCACCACAAAAGTCAGTCGTATGTGTGTACCTCAAAGAGAAGCTAGTTTTTTATTTATTTATTTTTATTTTATTTTTTTTACAGTCCTGACTTTATAGCTCACTTCGTTTTGAAGTAGATGAGATCTCCAGCAATTGGAACGCTCCTCCGTGTATTGCAAACATATTGTGGGCCACTGTGCTAAATCGGTTAGTAGTTAGTCATCCTGCGCCGTCGCCCTCCACCACAAAGTTTTTGGCGCCGCGAAGGCACTACTTAGAGGATCCATTTCAGTCAGGCCAAAATAATGAACTTTCTTCCTTTGGGAAATGACTGCTGAAGGCATGGCACTGTCTACTAGAGATTATCTGAGAAACTAGGACTGTGTTTTGCTTGCCATGGTCCAAGGTTTCTGTGGTATTCATTTGTAGCTAGCGGGCAAGAGAGGACTTAAAGGCATTGAAAGTAAAAAGTCTGCATGAATCGGAGCGTGCAAGCCAATGAAATCAAATGACTATGTGTAATGCCATTGTTTATTATGATTTGTTTAGTGTGAATAGGATGCTACTATCGCTGTCTTTCATCGTGCTCACTTCAAGCCATCGATGGCTCATTCTTCAGCGCTTGAGATTCAGGCTTATGGCTGCTCCCTCAGTTCTGCTCTGCTGCAAAAAATAATAACGCGTCAGTACGCGACGGGAGGGAATCTTTGCTCTCGGATAGCTAATTGGCTGAAGTCCATTGCACAACCTACAATTAGGCCTCCCAGTGCAGCGAAGCAGCATATAGGCAGTCTGAGGGAAGTCGGGAATGTCTCTCCCGTGTTTTATAGCTGTCTGTCGGCACACAGTAACACAAAATACAAACCTGACTTGTTTTTAACTAACTTGTAATAATCACGTACAGCACATGTCACTCAAACTCCTACCTGGGTTTTATTTATTTATTTTTTTAAGTCTACGACAAATGGCACCGTGACAGATTTCCTAGTGTAGGCAAAGGAAAAAAGATGACGTGTGTTCGTTTGTAAAGTAATCAACATTTTTGGGTTCTCTCACTGGGGTTGCACATTAATTACTTGTTCCTCGGTCGGAACAAAAGGATGCACGTGAGAACTTTTAAGGACCTTGGGACTGAGAGATGTAATGCACGTTAGGAAAAGATAAATATCGACTTTGTCATGCTTGGGGTTCGGCAACTATTTACGCCACGGTTTCTTTCTTTTCTAGATTTCTGCCAGAACACAAGCTCCTGCTGAGACAAACCCAGTCTCGGCATAATATCGACTCACGAGATTCCCGAAAGTATCCTGAAACAGCAGCAGCTAGGTAAATGACATAATACTGACACGTGTATAGCATAAACCGCCTCTCTCTCTCTCTCTCTCTCTCTCTCT
>JANDJT010000199.1:20484841-20496709 GCA_024331685.1 Stegophilus panzeri | reverse complement strand
ATATTTATACCCCTGTGAAACAGGAAGTCATGGTTGAACAATTTCCTGTTCCTAGTCACCCAGGTGTACTAAAAATTGTAAAATATCATTGGGAATATACTTCAAATATATTTTTCTCATATGAATTCATAGGGATACCAATAATTGTTGCACACCTATATTTAACAAAGTTTTTTTTTTTTTTTTTTCTTTTCGATAAACCTGTATTTTGTTTGCAATTGTTCGATATCCATGAGAGGAGAGTATTTTTGTGAATATTTTTAACAAAAGGTTAAACAATAAAGACAATTTTTCACAGCATTCTATGCTCATATTTACTAAGAGTGCCAATATTAGTGGAGCTAAGTGCAAATAACAAGATTCCTGCTTGTGAAAATGCTTTTAAACCTCTTTTCAGTATAAGCAACGATTAACACTGACAAAGCGGCTATATACATAGTGGATGGGAATTATGTTCTATAATTGTAAGTAGGAAAGGAAAACCTCCCGGACCTGCACTGTATCTTCTCTTCTGCAAATCCAGACATGTTTGTGCATCACTGTGTTTTTCTTTCTTTAATTTCTTTTTCCCCTCCCAGTCTGTTCTCTAGGCGCTAATCAGCAAGTGTAAGAGACGCGGGCACTGACGCATCACCGCACCACATTGGCACTGCCCCTGAACGCTCCCTCTGGCACCACCCTCTCCCCACGAGCTCACAGCCAAAACTCTGCCATTTCAGAGTGACTGTGCATCGAAGAGCATGACGCACGCCAGACTAGCAGCTTCAACAGCACATTCCCAAACCCAAATGACAAAACATTTGCCATTCAGCGTTCCGAAATATGCAACATATTAGACAACAGTTTCAGTCCAACATTCGAGGTTTTGTGCAACTTATTAGAAAAGAGTTGCCTTTCAGTGCTCAATTGGAAACAGCTTTATCTGGATCAAGTAGCCAAGATAAAATCTGAAAATCCCATTTTTATAAACATTATCAAAACAGTACGTTGGGTACATTTTCCTATTACTAATTGAATATGCACTGTATGTTCCATATGGAATTATAATACATACAGAAATACAGGAACATTCCTCTCCTCCCCTGTTTTTTTTTTTTTTTTTTTTTTTTTTTTTTTTTTTTTTTTTTTTTTTTTTTTTTTTTTGTCTAGTTTATCAATCCCCTGATATCTCGTGCCTGGGCTTTCAAACGTCCCATTAATTTACCGCTTTTCACTTTCTCGTGACTCGAATCCTTTTAACGTTTGCTGAAAATATAGTCGGAGATTTTATTATTTTTTTCCCCCTTCAAAATGCACCTCTTGGGTGCGACTTAAAGGGGAATATTTAATTATAGCTGTCTGAACTAGAGGATGATATTCTTTTAAGTGTTAAAGGACTGTGCTAATGAGGGTCCCCACTGAACAAGCTTTTCTCGATTTGTTTTATTTGTGCTCCGTCTTATAGCGAAGGCCGGCTAATCAAGCCCGCGTTCGGGTGAAGACTGTTTACAGAAGCGGTCGAAAGGGGAATGCCGGGGAGAGAAAAAAACAAAACAACGGTGTGCAAAAATCTCTGCCTTACATAATGTCCGTGACGCTTCTAAGTAATTGAATGCGACGGGCACCGCAGTGGATATTCGGGTCTGCTTTCAGACTTAATATTGCAAATGAAACTTGGTATACAAGCCTGATCTGCAGGACTGGCAGTGACATTCGGCTGCGTTCTCTCGTCTCGTACTCTCAAAGTGCCAGCAACACATCGAGCCTCCTGCAATCCCGGAGTAGCATAGCTGACATATTAATTAACCCTGGGCTTGGGTGTCAGTAGGGAATAAGGCGTCATGCCGTGTACAGATTACGTTTTTATTTACTTCGCTGACAGGACGGGTAATAGGCGCCATGTCACCTCACCACGGGTCAACCGCGCTTAGACCGGAGGAGGGTTACATTCACATGTTCAATTCAAAGAAGATGTGAAATTAATGAGGGAATCAGCGCCGAGCCACGGGGGGACGTGGCAGCATAAAAGAAGCGGAAATGAGGATAAATAAGCTTTGTGCTAATACCTCATCTAAAGAGCTTCGGCCCAGGCGGGGAGGCATCTTTTGTCAAGCGCTTCAGTAATCTGCCTTCGACCTTCAACAAACGTCACTTTTGGAAAGGAAGGCCCGTTTTTGTTTAAAGGCGCTCAAAGAAGGAAATGAGCTGCAAAATGAAAAGGCTTTGGCAGCACTCTTCGAGCGTGGAGCGTACCCCGTGCGCCCGGGCCTTTGCCTCACTTCTGGACTGTGTTACAGGCAGAGAAGGAAGGACCATTTGATATTTATTTCCAGCTCATGCGTTTCGATTGAAATTTTTGGGCGTGTGGCCTTAGCAGGAGATGGTTTGAGTTATTACTTTAAAGGACAGAGAGAGAGGGAGAGATCCGTTTACAGAACCCTGTGTGTTTGTTGCTATTAATATTCATGTGTTTCTATAATCTACACCAAAAGCAGATTTTTATTTAGGCTCTCGTTGGCATCGATATTACTACGTCTTGTTTCAATTCTGCACTTTAATATTGTAGCGCCGATGAGACATATCCCTATTCTCTTTCTTTCTTTGAAGGGAACATGACAAAGACCCTGAGCTGTTTTTCCAGACCTTGCTAAAGCTGAGCGAGCGAGAGCCGAGCTTTGAAGTGTCCGTCCTCGGGGAGACATTTACCGACGTACCAGGTACGCTGAGACCCATAAAGATCTGTATAAGGAAGAGTTAGAGTGCAGAAAGGGACCTATATTTATTCTGAAAGTTAAATTGAGAAACATTGCTTTCAGAATAAAAGGAAGTTGAACCAGGTCACACTATGAAGCAAAGGTTTTTAAAAAAATGTTTCCGTTACTTTCAGAAAGTGATTCCTTATTAGACTCGGTGTCTTTCTCAGTAGAAGTCAATTTTATACGTGTTGTTTATGTGCCTCTGCGCCTCGCCCTTCAGGCTTCATCGGCACCGCAGCTAAACAGTGACTGATTTGTTAAATAGTTCAGAGATCATCCATTAGTCCTGTATGACTTGTACTCATTGGCAAAAAAAATGCTTCCATTAGCAGATGATTATGCTTTAATGTCTTTTGGACAGACTTGGATATTTATAGTGTTTTCCTTAAGTTAATTCACACACCTAGCAGCTTACAGGAATCACAGTCTCTCCTGTTGAGATCGAAACTTTTATAGAAGCATAAACAGCTTATGGGCCGCCATAAATGTTACTCATATTTCGAAATGATGTTTACGGTTGCTCGGAAGGCAATCATGCTAAAAACTCTTTCAATCCATTTCGATTTCACTAATAGGATCGCCATTGATTATTTTTGCCCTTTTCCCGTTTTTATATACGTCCGAACGTTACGACCGCCTCGTACGTTTTTTTCGGTTCGCGAAACAAACTAGCGGCCGAAGAAGAAACTTGCCTCTCTCTGTTAATTACCCGCGTGTTTGACTCCGAGGTCTCGGACTTTGCAGACATCTTCGCCGAGGCTAAGGAACGGTTGGCTCGCCACATCCGCCACTGGGGTTTCATGCCCAGTAAGGAGGACTACCTCAGAACGCTATGCCAAGCAGATGTTGTCGTTTCCACGGCCAAGCACGAGTTCTTCGGCGTGGCCATGTAAGTCTGCTAATGAAGGGCGTTTTCTTCATTTTCTCTTATGAATGGAGTGGCCCGACTGTGAGTATGTGGTAGGACCAGGAAACATCCATAACGGCACGATTTACCAAAACTAAATAACGTTGTTGGATACGCTTTTGTGTGTGTATGTGTGTGTGTGTGTGTGTGTGTGTGTGTGTGTGTGAGAGCTAATGAAGGGCGTTTACTGAACATTTAATCATTTATTAACATTTACTAATGGGGTTTCCCTACTGTGAATTTATAGCAGGACCAGTCGACAGTGTACTGTGTATAAGATGTGCCAGAATCAAATCAAAATCGGGTATACTCGCTTAGACATGCAAAAACTGAAGACCTCTAATAAGATTGAGTGGTGTGTGGTTACATCAGGGTAGGAGTAGCTGGAATGGGGCATGTCTGGTTAGGGTGAAGTGTAGTTTGAACCCAAAAATGTCAGCGTTTGGGCCTGGTAGAGACTAAATTGCTGGAAATATACTCAGTGGTATTTTTTGAGTAGCGCATAGGGTGTTTTTTTTTTGTTGTTGTTGTTTTTTTTTGGTGCTTCCAAGCTCCAGGGTCACTGGTTTCGATCCTGAACTCGAGTTCTTCCTGTGTCCGTGTGGGTTACCTCTGGGTTCTCCGGTTTCCTCCCGCCTTTCGAGTCATGCCGTAGATGGATTGGCTGTTCTGAATTGCCCCTATGTGTGAATGTGTGTGCATGGTGCTCTGTAATGGACTGGCATCCCATCCAGGGTGTATCCTCACCTCCCGTCCTGGATAGTCTCCATGGTTTCCAGACCCTGACCAGGATACAACACTGAAGATGAAAGAATGAAGCCCCTTCATTTTTTTTTTCTTTCTTTTTTTTTTAAAAACATTCAGACAGTACAGAGTTCATTCCATGTGTGAATGAGAACGGTTGAGCTTTGATTGCGTCCCTCTTGTCGTTCTCACTCTTAAGCGGTTGGTAGAGAGCGCTGTATTTCATAAAAAGCAGCTCTGCGTCACTGCTGCAACATAATCACAGTCTAGTGTGTACGATTTCAGGAATGGTAATTAAATGCATTGATCGTTTTCAAAGGGACTGAAAAGAAAGGAAGAAAAAAAGAGAGCGCTTGCTTGTGATTTTAACATGGTCAAAATATAGCAAAGGGAATAAACAAGGAGGCCCTTGAGCATGTGGTTGTGTGTGTGTTTGGATGTGTGTGGCTGCATACGCCGAGTTCCTGCCATTAAGCACCTGCAGAGTTTATAGGCTTTAGACCCCGAGCTCATGCTTTTACTATGTAGACCTGTGCATTATGGCCATGAACTTTTATAAAAACCCTAAGTGAAATGTTTTATATAGTAGATCCAGTATATTATTAGCTAGACATACGTTTACCTAAATTTACTGGCAGTCCTGATTTGGTCCCATGTAACTTTCGTCTGTGTCACACCACATGATGAGCAGCACCACGCCCACGTGGAGGGACTTTCTCTACCATACTCTGTCCTCGTTATTGTGGAAATTAGCCTAATCTAATTAATTGTCAGCAGACACCCATCCATGCCCGGCAGAAAAACAGCGCGGCCGCCAAGCAGAATGATCGGCTAATTATATTTGAGATGAAAAGCCTGATAAGCATTTGTGCTCTCGCACATTAACTGCATTGACATGGACCTGATCTTAATCAGTTTCATGAGACCGGAGCCGAGCGCCTACGAGTTTCCACGCTCACCCGGCGGTAGATCAGCAAGGGAAACATTGTTGGTTGCACTTGGTGGTTATATTTAGTTTATAGTTCTGATTAGTGTCTAGTGTTTGAAGGAAAAGAGATCGGGGTGGAGGTGGGGGCTTGCATTAGACAAAGAGTGTTCGAAACACATCTCATGAGAACACGGTGCTGTTCGTTGTAAAAAGCGAATCGGTATTTTCTGTTTCTCGCTGTGAGATGACACAGAAGTTCTTGTCCTGTTGTGTCAAATGACTGCGAGAAAAGTGTCATACCAGATCCCCCTACCATGATGGACATTAAAACCCCCAGAAGTTTTTTTTTTTTTTTTTTTTTTGGAGAAGTCTTGTCCTGTCGCTCAGTCAAATCTACAGAAATTCAGAGCTGATTGTCAGCGAGCTAATCGGATATTAAAATATGCATGGCTTTAGCATGGGGAATGAGATGGTGATCTGATGGCGAGGCGAGTGATGCATGGGCTCGTGAAATATTAACGCTCATTCTACAAAATATTTAAACAGCCGGTCATTTTCCGCTGGCAGCTAACAGGGCGGGTTCGTATGAGGCGAGTCATTCGGGAGCCAAGTTTACCCCAGATTTAAGAATTCACTGAGGATTTTGTCGTTTTGACATGGACACTGCGAAGCGTGAATTCCATCCATGGTTGTTTTCGGCCAAAACTTTGACCAAACAGATCCACAAAGAAGAGGAGTTCTCCTTTGGGGTTTTGGCTCCTTTTATGTTTTCTTCGTTAAGCCAGCTAACCAAGTTCTTCCTTGCCGCAGTCACCCGCGTCTTGCTCATTAGGGGGCGGAATATGGGATTCTGTAAAGGCGCTTCGTTACAGTGACCACTGTGAAAAAAGTATCGTCGGATAAAACAGACTCGACTGTTTTACTGCTTGAGAGAAAATACACATCTAAAATGTTTAAAAAAAAAAAACCAAAACAGATTCTTTGTCACAATGTAAGTGGATTGTAGCAGTATTTTTTTTCTTATTATTATTCTTTTTAATAGCTTTATATCTAATTAGAGTTTTCTGTTAAACTGACCTGGTGTTACAGGTTGGAAGCAGTGCATTGTGGTTGCTACCCACTGTGTCCAAAGGCTCTTGTCTACCCAGAAATATTCCCTGGTAGGATTTCATTTCTTTTTTTTTTTTTTTTTTTTTCCTGTTGAAGAATTTGACATTGAAGATGACACGATGACAAAATTACGTAGCCTTTCATACACCTCAAAATACTAATTGTCACGGACAAAAGCTATAAATTATGCCAAAGCAATAAGTAATTCATTTTAAGGCCTAAAGCATTGGGCATAACACATTTTGGTGTTCTTTATTTAAATAAAGAAAACCCAAGCCCAGTTGAATAATGTAAAACATACCACAGCATGGAGTCGGGTGCATTTTTAATGCTGGAAGTGGTTGCTCAATGCTTTGAGGTTTTTTTTGTGTGTGTGCGTGTGTGTGTGTGTGTAATGAAAAATGTATTTCTTTTTCTTTAAAAAAAAAAAAAAAAAAAAAAAATAGGTTCATATCTGTACTCAACACCTGAGCAACTCTTTAAGAGACTTAAGGGTTTCTGTAAGCATCCACATTTAGCGAGACAACATGTTCTTCAGGTAGGTCTTTATTTACATCTACGGGTTTGGTAATATTTATATCATAAGGACTTTTGATCACATTATGGATGTCAGTTATACAGAGATTTTTTTTTTTTTTTTTTTTGGTCCTTGATCACAAATTCCACATTCTTCAGTTAGAATTTTAAGCAGTGATTTGATCATTTCATATCCTGATCATATGTCATACCTCTGTTTTAGGTGAACACGAAAAGGTTTTCCTGGGACGCTTTGGGACAGGAGTACAGATCTCTGTTGACGACAGGTTCCAGCAACACGTCATGACAGACGTGCACATGCGAACCTCAATCAGGATTGACATGTAATGTGAAAGGACAGTTTTAGCAGCACTTTATCAGTACAATCCCGTATCACAGAGTTTTTTAAGGCACGTTTTTTTTTTTAAATCACGTAAAGCTCTCCATTTTCAAGATTCTACTTTTTTTTTTTTTTTTTTTTACTATTATTAAAATTCATAACTTCAAATAAAATTCATAAATTCATCCATAATGCGGTCATCATGAGTGATTGATTAATGCGACACTTAACAGGTAAGTAGCATATTATAAATGGCAAATACATAAAGTACCAAAGGAGTACAAGAATAAGCAGTCAAAATCCCCGAAACATGTCCTACAGGCAACTAAAATAAAGCATTACTCATGACTCTCATAACAGACACAGCCACAAACCTGCCTCTGCCTCACCACCTCTCCAGTAAAACAACATCCACAGCACAAGGACCTCTACGCTGAGTTCTTTTACATGCATAGTTTTAAGGGAGAGGAGAAAAAAAACAAGAAGTAAAAAATAAACAACCTAGAAACCTGCGACCGCCGTCCATGTTTTCCGCTTAGGCGGTGCCACCTCACATTTCGGTTCAGGTCCATTTTTATCCTTTTTGTGCCCGAGCAGAGCTGCACGGCTGGAATCTTCGCTTCCCACTCGGGCTGAGTGGCGGCCAAAGTTGTGGTTTGAAGCTCTTGTGGGCTGCACCTGGGGGTTGCCAGGTTGTGACAGAGTCCCCCAAGGCTCAGAAAAGGTTAATAGGAGGCCTTCGCTGCGCTGTGGTTGTGTCTAAATATATTCATAGTGTTTGCGTTTGGAAATGAACCGCCGTATAATTAAGGGGGCCCAAGAACTAGGTATTTATAAGTAGTCAAGAAATGTAAAGGGGAGGATGAAATAACATATTTCCCTGTAAGTGTGTTTGCATGTCAACCGCACGTGAGTGCTTGGACCCTTTGGTCGCTTCCCCCTTTTAATCTGCGATGCTGAAATCGTTTAAGTCGGTTATTGGGGGAAAAATTATAACAATAAATCCCTTTTTAAACTGCTACCTCTGCCTTTGTGACATGCAGCTAATACAAATGTATTGCTAATTCAGGTGCAGCAGATGTGAGATCGGAATTAAAGGAAGAAATGAAATCAGGTTGTTATATAGCCCCCACTTTCTGAGAGCAAAATGAGGCCCATCGTTCTTGCTTTTGGCATAGGACCTGACGCACCTCCGGTTGAAAAATGGTTCCTAATATCTTTTATCAGCATTCCTCATGTGCGACTATGATTTTCTTTCCTCCAAAAGATGCAGAGAGGTTAGCAGCTTGATGGATGTGTTATTTCAGGGACATTCCCACTCATGGATTCGTGTACAGTGGTCTCAGTCTCATAATCAAGCATGTGCAAAGATACTCGTACAAAAGAATCTTTAAGGGAGATAATGTGATTTCTCACATTTCGGTTTGGCGAAAGCCTACACCATGTCTTGCCGTGGTATGTTAGGCCCCAAAGACGGATTGCTTTGACCCCTGAGTGCCATGACAGATCCATTGTCGTTTGAGGATCCTCTCCTGCAGTGTCAGACGAGTCTGGCCAACCTGAGGTCAGGACCTAATGACGCCGTAAAGCTTATACCACTGCTGTTTCGGCACTTACAAAATGTCACCCCACTTATAAAAACTTAATAGCAACCTCTGTAAAATGCAGTAGGCATTAAGCCCTTTTTTCACTGGCTGTTTTAATCCATGTTCCTGCTTCTCACTGACTGTATCGGAGGAACCGAAGTGACACAAGCAGACCAAAACTCAAAGCCTGGTTGCATGAAATGGCCTTATTTTTTCAAGTCATTTTTGAAGGCTTTTGAAATGAATGGACTCGGTTAGGATTTGATAGAAGAAAGGACCGGTGGAGTAGGACTTTACTAACATTAAAAAAAAAACTCTAGTATTGCAGTTTCCTGATTGGCAGTCAATCCAGTAGTCCATCAGATTTGGCAGTTAAACGTAATCGTGTAGTAACACTACAAATTCTGATATGCCGAAAACGCAGGACAAACTAACACAGGTGGCAGAAACAAAGACTTGTCGAGTCCAGCGATAACTGCCTTTCCACCCACTACTGTACACTGAGTGTCTGGCAGTTTAATCCCTCACCCACCTCACAGATTCTCAGTCTTAACAGAAGATTTGCGGCTGCTGGTTAAAAATGTGTTTATCTCGGATATACCGTGTTACTTTTTGCAGGACACTGGATAAAGGGTTTTAATTTGGACATTTCTATAGCTGTGCTTTCTGTGGTCTCTAATAAAGTTGACTACAATATACACATTGCAACAGCTGCCCCAAGTTACACGGAAAGGTGTTTATTGTTGTTGGGAGGAGGTTTGGGGGTGTTTTTTTAAAAATGGATTATCAACGCGAAACAGTGGCATTAATTTCACGCCCCAGCAGTGATCCTGCTTCTGTTTGGCTGTTGTTCTAAACCTGAAAGGGAAAATTAAAGAATGAAATACGTTAAGCAATGAATACCTTTAGTGTGTGTGTGTGGTGGGGGGAAAAAAAAAAAGAAATGTTCCTCTGAAATAAAAGAATACCGAGGCTAGATTGTGCATGAAATGGGAATTTTGATTAGCAGCAATTTTGGTTTCCTAAACACAACCTTCGTATTTTGTCGGCCTTTAGTTCTCGGGCAAATCAAACGGCCAGAATGTTTAGTTTAAGTGTTACTACATGTAAAATCCACTTTATTAGGAATGCCATGCTAATACTAGTTAGGACCCCCTTTCAGAACAAGCTCACTTTTCTTGATGACATGGATTCCACAAGGTGTTGAGATTCTGGTCCATGTTGATATGATTGCATTGCATATTTGATGCAGATTTGTCAGCTGCACGTTCATGCTGTGAATCTCCCATCCCAACACATCCCAAAGGTGCTCTATTGGGCTCAGATTTGGTGACTTGGTCATTGATATGTTCATGGAACCAGTTTGAGACAACACCAGCCTGAACGTTGACACCAAATTCTGACCCTTACCATGTTGAAACAGAAATTGAGTTTCACCAGACCAGGTGACGGTGATCTTTAGCTGTCCAGTTTCGATGAGCCCATGCCCACTGTAGCCTCAGATTCCTGTTCTTGGCTGACAAGAGTGGAACCTGATGGCCTTATCTGCCTCAAGGTTCTGCGTGTTGTATGTTCTGAGTTGCTTTTCTGCTCACCACATTTGTAAAGAGTTGTTATTTGGGTTCCCATAGACTTCCTGTCAGCTCAAACATGTCTGGCTGTTCTACTCTGACCTCTCTCTCTTCACCAAGGGGTTTCTGGCCTCGAAACTGATGTGTAGTGGATTTTCTTCTTCTTCTTCTTCTTCTTCTACTTCTTTTTTTATTGCATAAGATGGCCTTGTTTTTTTATGGCCATCATTTTTGAAAGCATTTGAAATTAATTAGTGGAACTTTTAAATTCATGGGAAACATTAAAACTCAGTTAGGATTTGATAAAAGAATGTTCGATTTGGTGGTTAAGTGTAATTATGTAGAAACCCTACAAATTCTGATATGGAAAAATAAAGATGACATCGTCACACAGGTGGCAGGAACAAAGACTTGTGAAGTTCACTGACAACTGTCTTTCCACCCACTACAACTACTCCCATTTCTGTCTGTGCAGACTGGTGTAGGTGAAAATCCCAGGAGATCAGCAGTTTCTAAAATACTCAAACCAGCCCATCTGGTGCCAACAACCACGCCACAGTCAAAGTCACCGAGATCACATGTTCGTCATACTTGATGTGAACATGAACTAAAGTTCTGCATGAATTTGTGCATTATGATGCTGCCACATGTTTGGCTGATTTGGATAAATGCATGAATGAACACGTTCCTAATAAAGTGGCCAGTGAGTGTATGTATGTAATATGTAACACACTGACCATTTTTGATCATTCTACAAATCCTTTAATGCATATTCGGTGTACTTATATTAGTATTACAAGTCTTACAAGTAGTTAAGAACTAATGCTAACCATGCCAGTGTTCCTAATGTAAAAACAAGGCTGAGGCAAAGCGCTGTCCTTGTGTGACACAGTCATATGCTATCAATATGCTGCCATGTTCTCTTGGAACATGCTCCCCCTTTTAATGGGGCCTGGTGGTTAGAACATGGCAGGCAGTTCACAAGGACACAGCATTGTTATGCTTTCATTTACTTTTTTGAGTCTTTTTTTTTCAGCCTTACAAAGACACCCATTTCCATGAAGCTCTGCCAAGAGGGATGGGAAAACAAAAGTGTGTGTTGAGTGTGAGGTGGAGGGGCGGGGGTTCTCAAGTGCGCAGTGGTCTCCGGTTAGAACATGAAATCGTTAGACGCGAAGCGCCTTGGCTCGCCTAGGGAAAACACGAAGCCCACAGTCTCCATCTCGTCCTGAAGTCTGCATGGCGTCGACTGGTCTTTCACACGGCCCTGAAGTTTACAGGACACCATGATGTGATCCGTTTTCTTATTGCTTTTGGGTGTGCAAAAATTTATGATGTATTCATTTTTTTTTTTTTTTCATCAATAACTAATACAAAAAATGAGAGCTATTACTGTGGTACCTGTCTACCCAGGTCCAGAGACAGTTTCTC
>JANDJT010000199.1:20459223-20484741 GCA_024331685.1 Stegophilus panzeri | reverse complement strand
TCCGTTTTTTTATTGCTTTTGGGTGTGCAAAAATTTTTGATGTATTCTTTTTTTTTTTTTTTTTTTTTTTTTTTTGCCACATGGTGATGCTTATAGGTTCACGATTTGCATTTGCAGGTCAGTATTACTTTTGGCCCGAAATAAGCCATGTCCAGCCAAGACGACGTATAAAAGGTGTATGTAACATTAGGCCTATATATGTATATATTTTCTTTTTACAGCTTTCTTTCAACATCATATGGAAAACGTATATTCTGAAAGACAGATTTGCATGTTTATTAAAGCTCCTGTTGAGGTGTATTACATTTGCCCAAAGAAACATTTTCAGAAGAGAGAAGAAAAATAAACTTTTAGTCAGCCAGTATAGTGTAACTGAGCGGTATGTACTAATATTCCGTATGCACACGTGAGAGAAACCAGAATATCCTGCAGAATGCATATGGGATCAGCAGAAGCACTATGCTCCATTATGTTTAGATAGAATCGATTCATGTTCTTTGACTGAAACCCACAACGCGTCACCAAATCTCAGCTCCTCTACACATAGCAGCACATCCAGCCTTGTTTTTGTTTTATTTGTGGTGAGCGACATGTAGCAGTGGATGTCCCAGTGGCCTAACCCTGCTCATTCCAGATCTGGAGATAACTGGCACTGCCAGGATGGTCACACTCCAAGCATCCAGATGCATTTCTCCCTCTTTTGTGAAACTTGCAAGCTCGCGTGTCTGGTTTGTGTCGCCCATCCCCCTTGCTCTCCAATCCCCTTCATCGCTGCTTGACTCAATGCCAAAAAAATGAAGTGTCTGATTTAGCGCGCTGGCTCTCCACGTAATTACAGACTCCGTCTTATCTCTGGGACGGAATAAAAAACACATTCATGCAGCGCGTCTCAGCGTTGGCTTGCGGAGAGTGAATAAAAAGGCACCGCTGTTGGGGAAATTGGAGAGAACTTTTGGCAGTTTGAATAGAAACTGATGTGATTGTGGCCATTGCATATTCTCTGTGGCAGTTCTGAAGATCCCTAGAACTATTTTCACAACAGTGTGCCGACTCAAAGGATGCATATAACTGGCTGAATAGCTGGTGAGGTTTTAACTTGGTTGACCAATATATGATTTCCAAACTCCAGCAAATAACATGTAATCCAAAATGTTAAGGAAAAAAAAAAAGAAATGATGCATGTAATCGGTATATAAAATGTTTCTAGCTTTCATTGTTTAGTTTGAACATAAAGAAATACACAGCTGGCACTGCATGTGAACATAATTAAAAAGTCAAGGGAAAAAAAGATCACTTTTTATTTACAAGAGTACACACGTCTTTATGACACAGTGATGCTTAAAAAAAAGGAAAAAAAAAAAGCCATAAAGAATCCATTTTCTGCTCTGCACGTCAAAAAAATCAAAACTGATCAGGAAATAAAGACATAGCTCAAATCGGATTGGCCTTCAAGTGACCAAACACAAAAGAGTTTTGAGCTTCCTAAATGTACATTTATCCATTCAGGATGCTAATTGTTATTAGCATACCCCCAGCCCCCAACACCCTTAACACACACATACACACACAATTTTCTCTCCAATTTGGTCAACTCTCCCCTATCACATGACAACTACCAACCAGGGAGAATAGGGAAAACACTTGGTTCCTCCAGGACATGTGAAGCCAACGTCTGCATCACAGGGCAGCGTAACCCACTCTTCAGAATGAGCTATCTGTCCTCTTCTGCATACATGATACACTTTCACATGCCTATAATTCGCTTATGTCTTTATGACTGACAAGGGAGAGACAGTGTGCCATCCCTCCCACCCAGAGAGTGCAGCTAATTTTGCTCTCTTGACTCGGCCATGGAAGGTTGTGGCATCATCGCCAGCGTTCTAATTTCTATGCAACGCAGAACCTATAGCGATTGACCTGCGATTAAAGAAAATGACAATGTTCTGTTTACATCATCAATCAGCGTGCTCTGGACTTGTTCAGAAAGAAAAATAACCGTGAACTGAAATAAGCCCTTTGTATAATAGTAGCAATGTTAGAGAAAACACGCGCACACAAAAATAATAATACTAATATTTTTCCCCCGTCTGTTAGCATGTATGGTAGCTAGCTATACAAGTCACCGTTCATAGGACCAGGCGTTTAGAATGGTAAAGATATATTAATTAATGTGATTCATTTATATTTGCATTTGTAGCTATCCTGTGAATTCTTACATAAACCTACACCATACACCTAATGGTGACTTTTAGACAAGCGTCGTAGCGCAGAGATTTTAATTTTTTTTTTTTAATTAAAAAGTTTCTGACCCTGCCAGAACTTTGGCTCTTTTTTGTTCATAATGGTACTAAATTGTCTGGAGGTGAGCATGTCACATTATATCTTTTTAAGAACACTGTTCTCGACTCACAACCACAGAATTCTTTTACATTGTACGATTTTCGTACACGACGATAAAATCAAGGCAAAAATCGCACAAAGTAAACACTGCTTAAGACTTCGCTAAGACCGGAATATGAAGTGCGACAAAAGGAGATGCATTTACTCAGAGAGCAAAGTCCTGTACGTTCCTGTTATGTTTACTGTGTTGTCTCCTTTTTACGGAAAACAAATGTGCATGTTAATCCTATCAGAAAATCATGCCTCCTTTTATATTTAAGCACTTGTTACTTGGACTGTGGTCCAAAGATCTCCACACATTCAATGAGCATGAATTCTACTATCTGGTTCTGGTACAGCATGTTGAGAGCCATGTTCCCCGCTTCCAGCTCAGGCCACATGAGAGTCGGTCCAAAAACAATGCTGATGCCTTGGCTCGACATGAGGTTTTGCCGTGACATTGTCAAAACTCTGCAGAGAGAAATGGATAAGTGTCATGTTAAAGAATGCGACAGAATATTTCATCAATATATTAGTACCGAGGTTGTACCGAGCTGTAATTGGTCTCACCATACATTTGCTAATGTGCTGTATAGACTATTGTAAAATGGACAAAGTGTACCTGAGGACATAGGTATCTACACAGACTTTATGTATGAGCCCTGAGAGCTGAGGTTTGGCTGGAACACACAAACAATTGCTACTGGGGTACCAGAGGGCTCTTAGGACGAATCAGGAAAGAGCCTTGGAGCTCTGTAACGGGATGAGTCCTGGAAAAAGAGGGTGGGACTGTGGCTGAAGGCTATACTCCAAGTTGTCAATGGGATTATGACTAAGAGCTCTGAGGTGGACTGGAGGCTTTAACATTCCGAAGAAGAAGAAAAAAAAGTGTCCTGTGGCTTTGCAGTGGCAAAAATGTTTTGCGCTCTCTACGGTTGCATGTAGCTAGGATGATACTGTAAGAAACAAACTGTCCATAGAAGTGATACATATTTCCACAGATTCACTCATCAATTGTCAATTGATGTTCTGCAAATAATGAGCCTAATGAGAGAGACGAGTAATGATATGGCTGTTCTTGACCTATTTTGGTGTGTGTTCCTGCACTACAGAGACCCATTTAATCTGAGCAACATAACCTAAAAGGGCAGCCCAAGCACTTCCAATAATTCCCCCTTTAATGCGTATAATTAACCTCGGCCATTTCGTTTCCCTTGTACATCATAGCCAGACACTCGTCCTGCCACCAGCATTTTAACCTAATTAGGACAGTGTGATGTAAGGATCTTGGCTGCCATTGCTAATGGCTCGCTAATGATCTTAAAGAGGGAAAGACTTCATTTCCGAAGTGATTTTTTAAAAGCTTTAATATGAAGCTTTTTTTTTCTCTCTATCTTCCTAATCCTGTAGTACTATTTGTTCTGTAATTATTTCATTATGTTATCCCTGTACCATCATTGTGCCCTACACAATTTTCATTCATTGTAGCTGAATGAAATTAATATAGTGACCGAGCTTTAATTAGTTCGTTACTGTTGGACGAGCAATATAATAATGTATTGTAACAAAATAACCACACCAGCAGGTATAAGTTGTTTGTTCATCATAAATTTGAAATAAAAAAGGCACCAAGATATAGGCCACAACAATATGTGCTACTGAAATATGTGCTTTTGCTCATTTTCTAGTAACATTAGCCATTTATATATGTTAGCTTATAGCAGATTGCCCTCATTAGACTATTTCAGTCGACTGAAGCTTCAAGAGTGAGGACCAACTTGACCGGGGGTGACTGTGCTGCGCTCGATCGAATCAGACAAATCATAGATACCCCACATGAAAGGCAACAAGCGCTACTCAAGATGCCAATGGTTATTAATTAGCATCTTGTTTGTGAACAGTACTTGACATGAAATGGAGGACAGCACACAATTGCCCCTGTCCTTCCCCCGCTTAGGAAGCTCTTGCTAATTGGGTCAGCCTCGTTCAGTCCTTAAGGACGAGACGAATAATAAATTAGGGGTGGGATGGGGCGCATGAGAGGAGGAGGCATCACTCCAAGCTTTAAATTATGCCATTAGTAGAATATGGCCTTAACTGAGAACAGACCACACCGTATCACTGAGTAGACTTGTCTAGTTTATTGTACATATTATTTCTGGCTTGGTTTTATGATACATTTGCTTGTTTTGGTCTCTAAAACTAGGTTTTAGACAATCTATGCTTACTGGTCATGTTATAAGGGCCACCATAGTAATGTTGGGTAGGGCTCTCCTTTGCTCACAGAACAACCTCAGTTCTTTGTGGTGTTGATTCCACAAGGTGTTGGAATGTTTCCTTTGAGATTCTGTTCCATGTTGATATCATTGCATCGAATAACTGCAGATTTCTCAACTGCATGTTCATGCTCTTCTGGATTCAGATCTGGTGACTGGGGAGGCCATTGAACTCATTGTTATATTCGTGTTTAGAGACAGCTTTTGTTTTGTGACATAGCACATTATTATGCTCGGAGTGGCTAGGTAACCTGTGGTCATAAAGGAATGCACGTGGTCAACAGCAATACTCGGATAGGCCGAGGCATTCGAACTATGCTCGATTGGTATTAAGGGGCTCAGTGTGTGCCAAGAAAACATTCCCCACACCATTACACCAGCCTGAATTTTTTGACACAAGGCAGGTTGTGTCAATGGATTCATTCATTCTTGCCCTACCATCTGACCATGTGCCTCAGCGGAAATCGAGATTCATCAGACCAGGTGACGTTTTTCCAATCTTCAGCTGTCCAATTTCGAGTCTGGTGTGGATCAAGGTGTGCATTCTGAGATGCTTTTCAGCACAACACAGCTGTAAAGAGTGGATTTTGGAGTTACCAAAGTCTTCCTGTCAGCTCGAACTAGTCTGGCCATTGTCCTCTGACCTCTCTTATCAAGAAGGCTTTTAAGCAGTTTCTGAAACTTCAACTAGCCCATCTGGCAGCAACAACCATGCCATGATCAAAGTCACTGAGATCACATTTTTTCCCCCTCTTTCTACTGTTTGATGTGAACAATAACTGAAGCTCTTGCCCTGTGTCTGCATGTTATACAGGTGCTCCTAATAAAGTTGCCGGTGAGTGTATATCCCATTTCTTTTCCTTCTACACACATGAAGGACTGAATTTAATCTATATGCCTATGTCTTTGTAAGCACAGGCGATCCTTAAAAAGCTTTTTATTCTTTGTTTCGGAATAAATGCAAGCATAAATCTCAAGATTTGAGCATGATTGTAGTAGAAAGCATAGGCTTCTGAAACAAAACTCAGGTACAAACGAATCAGAAAGAGTCCTATGAGAAACTGACTTTCGACCAGGAAAAATGCATCCACTAACCTGTATGATTTGAGCTCTTGGATTGGGGGACCTGATATATCGCTAGAGCCAAAAGGGCATGTTCCATTGGGAGAGGTTAGCGGCGGGGAGGCTCATCAATCTGAGATGAGTCCTCCAACCCTCCTGTGCAGGGTGGTAAATGTGCAGAAGGGTAAAGTGGGATGGAACACCCCTTCTGGGAGATGAAGACTAGCCATATGGCCTAGTGATTTTTTTTTTTGTAATATTCTTTCTAACTTTCTTTAATATTGTTTCATTCTGCATAGTGTTTAGTTAAAAGCGCTGTGTAATATGTTTAGCATCCAGCATCAAAATGTGTATCTTTCTCTCATCTGGAGAAGATGTGAAGTCTGTTTGTTGCAAACACGGATGTATCATCACATGTATCCTCTAACAAATTTTGTTATTTTTCTGGGCTATTCATTTGCTTACAACATTCCTTCTCCATTTAAGACATCAAACCCAGATGAGAGACAAACTTTCATTTTTTTTTTTAGTTTTCCTGATCAGCTTGCTCTGCCCACAAAGGTCGATCCAGGTTTCTCCGGCACAAAAAGGAACCTTGAATTACCAACAAAAATGCCCAAACCTACCATCTTTTAAATCACTTGCAGCAAATGGGAAATATGAGTGGCGGTGACAAAAACACCCACAAGAAGAGACGTAAATAGCATGGCTGAGCGAATGCAAGCTTGAGAGAGCCGGTTGCCTTGACCACATCATCACAATGCGAATACACAACTGCTTTATTGAACACAGGCCCCAATGGGCCAGAGGAAAACGGGAACATTGGTTCCACACGGGCATACCACACGCCCACAACAAAGGGCCCTCAACTTCATAAGGCTCTCCGCCACTCCTCGAACGAGCCGAGCCAAGGAGAAAATGTAGCCCACAACACAGGCATAGCTGCAAGGGATTCTGGGTCACACTTAGCTGCTGCATACCTGTTTTGCTAAAGAAATACTTTCTCAAAAGTCCAGTGTGTTATGAACAATGAAGGAACGAGACATGATGGGAAGCCCTTTGGCTCGGTTCTAACTTGTTCCTGTTGGCTTTAAATGAGTATTAGAGGTTTTTGGTTACAGCAGACTTGAAACTGTGCTCAAATGACTATTACTTTGATTGGAGTTTCCAGATTTATAGATTGAGAAGGTTGTTTTTGTTTGCGTGTTTGCAATCGCAGCCAAACCATTTAGCATTTAAGGCTTTACAAATGAAGGGAAATTTTTGCATCTTTATTGACAGTTAGACTTGGAACGGTGACATGCCAACCGAATAACTACAATGAAAACATCCATTCAGACTTCATTTGCAACTAAAAGTTTCCAAACAAGATTCAAATGTTACTTATTCACCCAAATGAATCATTCATTTAGCACTAGTATTTCCCTAGAGCTTCTTCTGAATAAGCACGCGCTGTTCAGATTTAATATTATTGTGCGCTTAATGGCCATTGGATTATCTGTCCTGAGATTACAAAAAAAAAAAAGCCAAGCGAACGTTTTACTTAATACTGCTTAGGTACACATTCCTTGCTCTTACACAACTCTCAAAAGAGCGAGAGGTGAGGGGGGTGGGACAGTTAGAAGAATAAAACTCCCGACGTGAGTGCTATGTATGAACCACATCAGTTGCTCTGGGTGTGGCCCCACATTGCATAAAGGCCCAACATTCCCCATGTACACTAATACTACTAGAGTTGCCTGGTAGTATAGAGCTAAGGGGAAAGGGAAAGGACAGACTTGGTGGCACTGCAGGGATTTTCAGCACCACCACAAGTCCCACTTTAACAGCAAGGCAGTCAGCAAAATAAAAGTTCAACGGCTTAAGGTCTCTTTTTTAAAGAATTAATGGCTTTATGTATGTGCCTCGTGTATGACTGCAGTAATTTGGGATGTAAATTGCATTATGCTAATAGTCTTTTTGGACTGTTCATTAACACGTGAAATTTGGCTGCAAATACAGTGACTAACTGGACATGCCTTGTGCTACGATCGTGCAGATCACGGGACAAATCTATTTTCATATTAGACTGCCTCATCCGTCTGTCGTGTTATTCTGAGGCTCAGTATGCTCATTAATATGCATTTTTGGGTGAAGACAGCGACAATAATAGGCAAGTACAGTTCCGTAGTTGTGGAATTCTTTTTCATAATGATGTAGCCAGTTGTGACGGGGCGCTGAAGTAAAAAAAAAAAAATAAATAAATCATCACCCCTCACCTCACCTGCTCAACCTGACATATGCAACCCAACAAACTTTATCACTAGAGCCAAAAGGGCATGTTCCATTGGGAGACGTTGGAGGCGGGGGGAGGATCATCAATCTGATCCGAGTCCTCTAGCCCTCCTGTGCAGGGTGGTAAATGTGCAGAAGGGTAAAGTGGGATGGAACACCCCTTCTGGGAGATGGAGACTAGCCATATGGCCTAGTCATTGTGCCAGCTATGGTAGCATGGACAGAGACTCGAGCGCTCCAGTTTGCATTTTTCTGTGCACGCGGCTTCTTCCTTCCTGGGGTATATAACCACACACCAAACTGGAGAGTTTGTCTAATCACGTTCATAACTAACATCGATTGGTGTTCTGTAATGGAAATGGACTGAGATTATATTCGAATCTGGTACGAGATTTCACATTGGAAAGGACCTGATTGAATTTAATGGTTTAACAATGGCTTTGCTGTTTGACCAACCTCTGCAGGTGATGGAATAGCACTTTCATGGTGTTATGGTTGGGTTTAGGGAGTTGATGGACAAGCTTCTTCAGCCCTGCCACCTTCTGCTTTTGCTCCTTAGTTTCTGTTGAGAGAAAAAGAATAAATAAATAAGATGATGCAGTATTCACCAGGGCTGGGTAATATGATGATATAGTATTGATATTGTAATAAATTGTTACAATACACCTTTATGAGATATAAGTATTTTGATAGCTTTTTCTATCTTATTCAATTGCACAATGTATTTTTATTTATTATTAAAAGTTTATTCTAATTATTAGAATTAGAATGAATTGCAACACCATTATTTTGCTGGCAGTTGAATAACAAACATACAAATCTTGATACATATTATGTATTGTAGAAATGCCTTCCAATTCAATTCAGTTTTATTTGTATAGAGCTTTTAACAATGGACATTGTCTCAACGCAGCTTTACAGAAACGTATAAACACAGGATACAGATTTTAAGTGTGTGAATTTATCCCTATTGAGCGAGCCGGTGGCGACGGTGGTGAGGAAAATCTCCCTAAGATGTTAAGAGGAAGAAACCTTGAGAGGAACCAGACTCAGAAGGGAACCCGTCCTCATCTGGGTAAAATATCATGATATGATCACCCACCCCTAGTATTAACCCCAATTACAATTGCAGCATCCCATCAGAACATTAAGTTTCTCAAAATACTCAAATTTATTTAAACCTGCTCACTTGCTAAATTTTCCCAGAGCACTCCAAAATTCATTTGTGAATAATGTATAACTTTTTTTTTTTTTTTTTTATCTTGCTATGCCATCATTAACTTTGGATCAACTTGTAAGAAATCTTTCATATCGGTTATTAATCAACATGAAATACTGATTATTATAGTCTTTCAGCCTGGTGCTCACTCATAGAGCTGTTCATTGATGCTGTGGTGGTTGGTTAATGGCTCTTAGGACCTGTGGTCCTTTAAAAGCCCTTGCAATGTAACTCTAGCCTTAAATGTTCACCTTTTGACCCTCCTACCCTGACCCTGGCATGTCAAATGGCTGGTAGCCTCATGAAACACTACCGAGAAGCCAACCTGCATGCTGTCTTGAACGCATGACAGCCCTGTTGACCTGTAGAGGGTTTTTTTTTTTATTTATTTCCAGAAAGTCATATGTCTGGCTGCTTTTCTGTGCAGTGTTTATTGAATCATTGGAAATGATTTAAAAAGGTGGATGTAAATTAATCAGCAGACGCACAGGAGATATGTTGAACTCTGGGATCAATAATTGTACGTACGCGTAATAATATCTCCTATCACTCCAGCATCCGTTTCGAGAGCAGGCCATCTGATCGCTAAGCAGATGTTTGGGAACAGATTTTGCTTGCTGAGGAGCACCACCTGTGTGCGTGTGTGTGTGTGTGTGTGTGTGTTTGTGTGTACACGGACATGCTGAGCCACTTATGGGCAGGTCAGATGCCTGCACCACATTAGCTGTTTTCCAGCTTAAGACCTTTTCTGCAGCCAGGGTTTATACACACAGACTGGCACGAATTAAAGAGCTCCACAGTTAGAAAGTGCTGTGACTACATGTATATTGACCTGCATTTTTTTTTTTTTTAAATATCAATTTGTCACCGTTGTGCGGCTGTAATAAATCACAGGTTTATATTAATGCGCTCGTTCTAATACGCTATCGTCTCTATAGTAACGGCTCATTCCCAGTGACTTGCATAGCGGCCGGTCCGCATAGATTAAGACTAATCGTGAACGTTTAAAAAAAGAAATTCTGTTGTTTAAAAATGTAGAACGTGTCATCGTTGACATGGTGACGCTTTCCGTAAGAAGACGTTTCTATAACGTTTAAGGAAGGAGTCTCCAGTGTCAACGCTTTGTCAGTAAGTTCCGTCGCGTCTGGCTTGCTCGTTAGGGTTGAATTTATTATTTTATTTTCTGTTTATTTCTGTAAAGCTGCTTTGTTAAAAACGCGCATTGTTAAAAGCACTATATAAATAATAACGAATTCAATTGAATTACGTTTTCAACCATGGCAAATATTTTATCTTCGTAAAATAACCAGCTGCATTTTTTTTTCTACATCAATAGAACGAAAAAAGAGGGACTAGTGAGGGAACGCCTGTTTAGAGCTGCTGTATCGTAAGTAATAACAAGAACTGACTTGTTTTGTCAATGTTCCACAATGTTAAGTAAGCGGGTAAAGGGTACTGTATAACGCGGCCTTCTTTAAAACATAGGAATAAATGTCATGTCCACTTATTGTGATATTAGACATATAAAACACTTTGAGACGTGCTGTTATTGGAAAATAATCAACGTAAGGGTGGCTTCATGTTGGGCAACGTCACATCACCATGTCATTGATATTTTTCAGCACACCTCATTGTGTTATGTTGTAATTACTAATAATAGTGATTCATCCCATTATTTTTGAAGGCATGATCTATTTAGAGTTTCTTTAGATGAACAGTATGTACATATATAATTTTATTCTTCCTGCTTGTGTAATGGAAAAGAGTTGGCAGTAATCATGCCCCTGGTCTACTGTACTGCCCGGGATGCCCCCTGGGCACTAATGGAGCAGATGTCTGCATGTATTCACCGTGCTGGCACGGCCCTGGCTAGCAGATGCCCTTGTCAGATGCCAGGTTTTCCAATTAAGCACAGACAGGGAACAAGTTCTAGAACTGAGAGAGTGGCTATGACCCACTGCTATAAGTGCCAATAGTGCAGTGTTTAGGTACCAACGTAATGATGCGGCACACAAGCAGGCTTTGATTAGAAGGAGAAAAAAACAACAACTTTGATTAGTAAAGTGTTGAGAGAGATGGGAGTGGCTGTTTATCATCATAATCCCCATAAGACATGTTGTGATTCTTTAAAAAAAAAAGAAGCATTTAGACAAATTTTCTGCCTTTACCCAATCTGTGAAAGCCTCAACACTTATTTGGCTTTGACAACTGCATGGCAGTCGGCCTGTGAAATATTTAATCTAGTCATTATTGCTGGCATTATTGCTGTCATTAATTACTTTGCCTTTGGTGGTGAGCATATTGGAGATGGTCCCTCGTTCTGCGTTGTGGACAGATGGTGCGGACAGTGTCATTAATATATAACAGAGTAAAAATGCCTGTATCTAAATCAGCGTGCACGTATACACCATGCTAATAGTTAGTCCTTACCCACAGTCCTCCCTGGCTGACATCACGGATGTACTCTGAGCTACAGTTACCTTTTTTGCGCTTACGCATAATTATTATTATAATTTTTTTTTTTTTTTGCAGCATTGCCTTATCATGCGACACAAAAATCAGCTTGCATTGACTAAATGCGCTTATGAGGAAAGACGTATGACAATACGATCTATAAAAGATATATATAATACAATAGCATCCGTGGTTTGTTTGCATTAGCGACGGAAACAACTGTGAAAGTAATCCAGTCACGAACACTGAGACCTACTTTGTTCAAATAAAGCTCGCTTCGGAGTCTACGCTCATCTAGGGGCTTTTGTCTACTGACTTCTATAAGCCCTGTCAAAGCAAATATTAGCACGCTGCAAATAGTCCTGCAGGTTATGATTAAGATTTTAAACGTATCCCAATTGAATGCTTTGCTTTATGAATAACAAAGTCTTAGTGGATCAGCCGCTGTAATTTATTAAACATGAAAAACTCCTTGATGAAATATAGAGACTGGGAAGCATTTTATGTGTTTGAAAGTCTTTCTGCACGCCAGCTTTGCATGCCAATGAGTTCACACCAGAGAAATTAGACAACCTTCATAGAAGGCGTCGTTTTTTAAGACCGGCCGTAATGAGTGGAAATCTGAATAATTCTACAGCTCATATAGAGAGGTATAGATCACACAGGAACATATTCAGCAGTTGAATGAATGGTGTCTCGTAGGCCATCGGTATTAATTCATCACGCTGCAGTTTTTTTTGTAGTATCTCTGTTCTAACATGGAACAAAGGGAACTTGGGAGTACAAACACACACACTTTAGTCAGATTCTCTGCGTGTCAACTTGAAGAACAAAACCTCAATTTGTCAGTGAGCACGCATTCACTGGGAACAACAAGGCACGCTTGTGTGCGAGACAGGTGGTGGGACAATGTCGCTAAGACACCAGGCAAGATGAATAATAGATTTGAGCCCATCATGAGCCAAGAACTGCTCGCTTGCCAACCTTTGCACTTCATGCACAGAATGAGGGAATGGAAAATTAGGCCAACTGTCTACCTGAGGAGAGGAAAGTCTAAATCGCGGACCAGGCATGGCAAATTAATAATTACATAAACACGTTTGACGGGGGTGTATTTCCAACATGAGTGGGATGATACAACGGTAAACAATCGAGCAAAATGGTATTGAGGTCATTGTACAAGGGCGTTCCATAACTGTATTCAGAAAGCTTTGGGATGTAATGAGTAGGTCTATTATAAGCAAAGTTATAGTAGTGCAAGAGCGCAACCACAGCCTGTTCCAATCACAATGCGCTTTTGGGCATCGCTCCTAATTGAACCGACTAGGATCCAACGCGCTCTTCCAAAGACCTTTAGCTAATGCCACCCATTTAAAGGGCAGTCATGAGTAGGAGTGAGCTTGTTTTAATGATGCACTCTGGCCAATGTCACTATGAGAAACATATCCTTGTTCTATTGAATGGCGAAAAAAATATCGTATCTGTAAAATGATATAAGTGGATCTGGAAGAGGAAAGAAATTAGTTTGAATGATCCAAACTCGTATGAGATGACAGTCATATGAAAGCAAACATAGTCACGTTCTCTCATCAGAATTTGAGTTGGAATAATGAATCATGTGGAAATGGTATGATTTGATAGTACTTTCTCCTGACTGTTTATTTGACTTTGGCGCCTTTCCCTTCACAACTACCGTCTTTCCCATTTCAACCCCCCAAAAGCTTTTGGTAGTAAAGCTCCATTTATCATGAAGTGTGTTGCAGGTTGAGCTAATTATACCTCCTGCTGTGATGAGCCTTATACCATGTTAATTAGTTGACTAAACATTATCTGTAAGTGATCAGGCGCCTCCACTCATTAAGCGAATGGGAGCGGTTTGCAGTACGTAGGGCTACATGCGGTGCAAGTAAATATTTATTACCAAATAACTACGTCGCCTCAGGCTTGTTCTCCAGCCAAAGGGGAGTACCAAGATGGCAATTCTGTAACAGTGTCTACGGGTCAGGATAGAATTAGTCTTTTTAAAGCTGAAGTTTGACGAGCTTGTGCATCTTTTGCGCACAACAGGAAAGAGTTCAAATCCCGACAATGCTACAGCCATCCACAGCAAGGAGTCCACAGAAGAGAGCAAAATCGGCTCTTGGTGAGAGGGACAGCGTGCTGTCTCCCCTGTCAATCACAGTTACGCTGGCTGTGAGCATCTGTGAGGTTATGTATGCGGAAGAGGGCAGTTAGTGCTTCCCTCTGAGTGTGTTATGCTGCCCTGTGACACAGCATGCGCAGCAGTTCGAAAAGATGTGGCTGGTTGGCTTCATGTGTCTCGGGGGAAGCACATGCCTTTACCCTCCGTTGTTGGTAGCCTTCGTGTGATAGGTGGGCGTGAATTGGCCAGGATGAAAATATGGGGGGGGGGGGGGGGTGTATATGCCGTTTTTTTCTTTTTTCTTTATTTGTTGTCAAATGTAATACAATGTAATATAAAAGCAGGAGACAATTTAAAAATGAAATACATCTAATAGGAATCTAGTATATTACCAATCTATTACAGCATGAATAACCCTCATTTTAATCATCTCATTCGTTTCATTTGAATTTGGTTTAATATAACAATATGGCTTCAACAGCTTATAAAATAGCATGTCATATTATTTTGCATGTTGCTTTTTTTATATTGCATGTTGGCTGTTAATAGTGAGCACAACTCGGTGAAGCCAAGAAATACTAAATGGATTACTTTATCATGCTTTTCTCTATTTTGGTTGAATTAATAAAATAATGTTAATAAAATAATAAAATTATATAATTATATATATATATATATATATATATATAATTTTTTTGAGGTAGTCTTTAAGATCTGTTACAGCTGAAGCTGTTACAAGGTTGCGATGGACTTTAACAGGAAACATGGCGAGCACATCACACACACACGACACTGCTGCCAAACTTATTAACAAATTCAAAAAGACTGGAAGTGTTGTGGACAAACCGAGAAGCGGACATCCACGAACATCCACTGATGAAGGCACAACCGATATGGTGCTGGTGTACATAGTCCCCTACGTATGAAGACTTTTGGGACACACTGTAGTATTTGGACAGTACTGTTAACTGCTTGATACTGTTCTTTGCTCAGGCTGATATCACAGCAAAAAAAAAAATGCGCTTGAGATGAAGTGCGTAATTTAAATTCTATCCGGCGTGCATGGCTTGTATGAAACTTCTAAATAAATCTGTAGTCACGTCTGAGGTCTGTGCAATTTCAGTATTAAATTAAATAGTTGTGTATCTACAGACTACTATCCTTATAGATGGACACCTTTATAAACTGTTAAGAATGTATCCGCTGAAGGAATAGCTCTAGCAAACATGAATGGAAACTAGCAGCTGCCAGTTATGTCATAAATGGTGGCTATATGGTTTCATTTACTGTTAACAGCGTTGGCACTTTTGACAGGACTTTTCCTTTAAAGTGGAAAAAAATTCCATTATAAACGCTTAGCACTCAAATGAGGCACGCTGAAATAAGAACATGCCATCTTATGAGGTAGAGTGCCCAAGAGAACCAGCATGGCGTCATTTGGCCTGCTAATATTGGGCCCAGAGTTTGGCCTGCAGTGGTGTTGGGGTGTTCCATGTGATATTAAAGCTGATCTGGTGACAGTTTCAGTCTGCAGTGCAGACTTTGGCTATGCCCTCTGGCCTAAGGAATTCCCCTGCTCCCCAAACAAGGGACCAGCACAGTTTGGGAAAATAAGCCTCCCTGTCAAAGAGTGCCCCCTTTTGGCCGGCAGGTGTTTCAGAATGGCCGTGAAGTATGGTCAGTCTGAAATATTCTTCTTTTTTTTTTTTTACATTTAACTGAAACGTTTCCAGAATCAGATGCTATTAGAAATGACAAAACGGTTCTCAAGTTACAGGAACTCACAACCACTGGTCAGTGTCTTTAGGTTTACTGTTGAAAGTTTATTTTTAATGGCTACATGCATGGAGTAAGGCGCCACAAGGAATTCCTCCTAAATGTTTCAATATGTGTTTGTAATTTCAACAAGAGAGTTGAAATATATGTTTTAAAGGGAAACGTTCCAGGGAAGTAATTATGCTCTTTCAAAAACTTCCAGAATGGTGACCAGATTTCCCAAGAATTGTTATTTAACAGAACAGCGTTGGTTTGATAGAAGTGTGATAGAATGCAGTGTCACTTACTTATGGCCTCCACGAACATTTCGAAAAAGCGAAAGGGAAACAGAGGCTCTGGCAGTTCGCGGAAAAACATCTTTAGCGCACCAGTGATGACATGAATGTCCTCCCATTGGCTGTCGCCCAAATTCAGCTCCTCCTCTGGGGGGGGTGGGATGGGGGGGGGGGGGCAAACAGAAGGAGGAGGAAGGGAACAATTACAACATCAGTCTTTTGATGAGCAAATTAGAGAATGCTAATCGTGATGTCAGTGTTCTTTTGTTCCTGCAGTAGGACACGAACCTGTTAATTTGCCCCTTGAGAACTCAGAGACATTGTTATCTGTCTTTCATATGAACTGAAAATACCTTTGAATATCATTGAGTGCAAAATACAATGAAAAAGGAGCATTTGGCAGAAAGACACTGTTGTAAATAGAAAAGACTGCGTATGCACTGCAAATTACGCACACAGGCATTTAAATTTAAAAGCAGAAAAAGCTTTTTAAGTAAAGAATACCTTGGTCAACTAGGAAGCGTAGTTTTTGAATCGTGGCCAGGTTGCCACTCACCCTGTATATGCCGTCAACATCTAGACCTGTGAGAACAGGATTTAAAAAAATGATATGTTTATTATGGGGAGATATTAATAATTGCGATACTATAACGACTGATTTTTCTCCAAAAGCCACGTACCTCGTTTTTCCACTTCCTTGACACACAGCTGGACAAATTTGGGAACCGTGGTCCCTTCCCGATGACACAAAGTCAACATGTGACATCCAAAGACGCAATCTGCAAGACGACTTTTCTTTTAATCATTTTCAGTGAACTTGGCATGCAGGCTTTCAAAAACGTAAAACACATTTTAATTGATCGGATGTCACTTCGTTTGAGCACTTTTCTGAAGCCGCCATCAGACGGACACCACCCTCAGTCTTGTGACACAGTTCTACCAAACTGCGACTGTCAATATGGAGTTACTCACAGTCTATTAACTTCCTCATCATTCGGCGTTTGAACTAATACGCGGCCAGCCAAGCGCTCCCCGAGGCTTATGGAACATCAAAGATGGCCTGCTCTCATTTGAGCACTCAGCAAAGGATGAGGGGGAAGGAAGGGAGGGGAAGGAGAGGCTGCACTAAATGCATAAATGACTGCAAGCAAGCCACCTTTGCATATAAATTTCTATTCGCACCACTTACTGGAGAAATATATGGCGGTAGGACCCTTTTATTAAATAAATTACCCTTTAATGGTGCGCTTGTGATATGAAGGGGACAGAAGAGTAATATGGTAAGAGATCTTCTCCTAACTAGCTTGCCTTGGAGCTCTGCCAGTGCTGTCAGTTCAAGGGCCACCTGCGCTATTTATTAATCCCAGACTACTTTTATTTATTCCTTCACCATTGTTCCTGTTTGATCGTTAAAAAGGCCATAGAGGAAATTACAAATATCATTACCTTCAGCTAAGAATTCTAACTATGCTTATAATGTTTGTTCTGGGAAGAGTGCCTTAAATGTGTGAAAAAAAAACAAAAAAAACCTAGAAAAATCAATTAACTAATACCCCAGAGTTTCACGTAGATATTAATGCTAGCAGCTTCTACCAGGATATTATGGTGGAAAACTTCCAGACTGTTACAAACCACTGACACTGGAGACTCCTTCCATAAATGTTAAATAACCTTACAGATTTAACCATATCAACAATTATACTTTACAAAAAAAAAAAAAAAAAATCAGTTTATTACACTGTATGGTCAAAAGTATGTGGACACCTGACCAGCACACCTATGTGCTGAACATCCCATTCCATAACCATGGGCATTAATCTGGAGTCGGTCTCCTTTGCTCTTCTGGGAAGTCTTTCCACTAGATTTTGGAATGTGTCTGTGGGGATTTGAGCGTTAGTGAGGTCAGGTACTGATGATCTGGGGTGTAGTCGGCGTTCCAGTTCATCCCAAAGGTGTACAGTGGGGTTGAAGTCAGGGCTTTCTGCAGGATACTCAAGATCCAAACTTGGCGAACCATGTCCTCATGGAGCTTGCTTTGTGCACGAGGGCATTGTCATGCTGGAACATGATTGGGCCTCTTAGTTCCTACAGTTCATACAAAGACATTCTATGCAATTGTGTGCTTCTAGCATTTTGGCAACAGTTCAAGAAGGAACACATATGAATGTGATGGTCAGGTGTCCACATACTTTTGGCTATATAGTGTAAGAGCCTTAGATTATATAGATTGTCTTCCGTACAAGTCCCTGTGAACGAATTGTTACGATACAAATGATAACACGATTAGAATAAGCACATTAATTAATATAAACCTGTGACTTGAATTTCAGCTGACACTATCGACAGAGCTGCTGTCATAGAAAATGAATCAACACCGCCTGACTGATCAGCGCTGTGGTATAACTTATGTTTTTTGTGCTTCACCTTTAATGAGGCCTTTCTCCTGTAGTGTTTTCATGGAGGGCCGTCTGGAGATGAACTTCTTGAGGCGATTCTTCACACCGTTCTTATCTGCGCTGTCGGAGGCACTGTAGTTCAGCTTGAACACTGCACACATTATATAAGGAAAGAAACTCATATTAACTTGGTTTCTGTGTTGTCTTTCAGCTTCTCATCATGAAAAGATCTCGGAAAATTCAAACACTGATGTTTTAGAACTTCTTAAGAAAGCGAGATATAACTGATAATTTCAGTGGATGCATCAGAGGTAACAAGTTCCTCATGTCTTTCTTTTCTTAGCAGGAACACATTTTAAGCTTTTCATCTACTAGTACAGTTCTGGGTTAATGTATTATGTAGACAGTTGAAGGGGGCTTGAAAACAATAATAATTCTGACTACCAAGAAGTTTTTAAAGAGGTCTTTGAATTTGTCTGTCACTGACACGCATTACTCACTGAGAGAGCGTCTGTTCTCTGATTTCGGCTCTTTGGCTTTGGATTTTATTGAGTCATGGCCTCGTCTGGGAAGACACTCTGTGCTGCTGGACCGATGTAATGTGGCCTTTCCCCCTCCGGACCCTGCGTCTGCACTGGACTGTTAAAAGAAGGTAAGCAGAATGAAGTTGGAAGTGATTGACAAGTAGAAGAAGAATTCACCCTCTCTCAAAACGTCACACCACTGTGTTGGGGGGGAGGGGGGGTTAGCTTTTGATGAATTCTTCATCTACTTGTCAGCATTTGCAATGAGGTTTCATTAAGTCAACATTACTTAACATGACTTAAACTATGTTACTTTATAGCAGGTGCTGTGAGATAGCTCATGAAGGCAGAAACATTATTGCTCTGTTGAACCCATTTTGGTTTTTTGAGCTGGATATATACTCACTGGCCACTTTAATAGGAACACCGCTGCTAATCAGCCAATCATGTGGCAGTAGGGTTAGTTACCCTAACCATAATCCTAAGCTCTAGTGAATGTTCGCATTAAAGAATGGGGGTGGGGGGTTGATTTCAGTTACTTTTACTGTGTCATGGTTGTTGGTGCCAGACGGGCTGGTTTAAGTCTTTCAGAAGCTGCTGGTTTTCACAAACAGCAGTCTTATTGAGTTTACACAGAACGGTGCAAAAAACATCCAGCGAGCGGCAGTTCTGTGGGCAGAAGCAACTTGTTAATGAGATAGGTCAGAGTAGAATAGCCAGAGCTGACAGGAAGGCTATAATAACGCAAATAAACACTCTTTACAATCATGGTGAACGGAAAGACATCTCGGAATGCAGGGTGAACCTTGAGGCAGACGGGTTAAAATAGCAGAAGACCACGTCGGCTTTGTCTTCTGTAACAGGAATCTCTTGCGACTACTATAGGCACAGATTCACCGAAACTGGACAGATATATGTGAAAATATATCTGCCTCAAGGTTCAGCATGTTGTATGACTCAGATGCTTTTCTTCTTACCCCGATTGTAAAAAGTGGTTATTTGAGTTACCGTAGCCGTCCTGTAAGCTCGAACCAGACTGGTCACTCTCCTCTGACCTCTCTCATCAACAAATCATTTCCATCTTTAGAACTGTTTGTCGGACCATTCTGTGTAAACTCTAGAGACTGTTGTGCATGAAAATCTCAGATCAGCAGTTTCTGAAATATCTCACAAGTAACTGAATGAATGTAGAAATGAATTGTGTATAGCGATGAGTCTTGTAATGAAGATGTAGTTTCAGGTACTCCTGAAATTGCCTTGAATAAAATGACTCACCGATGTGTCCGCTGTTTTTTTGATGGCATCATGCCATTTACTGATTGTAGGGTAGTCATCTGACTGCAGAAGCAGCTCCTCACCGGACCTTGTTGTTATCTGTGAACAATAAAGATTGAATACTTTTAAAATGAATACTTAATGTGTCCATATCTAAACTAACAGATTGTTGTATGGCATCTCATAAATATTATCTATCACTAGAACGTCAAGACAAATAATTCTGTATTAAGGTCACATGACTGCTGTTATTGTGTGGAGGTGTAAATTGGCGTCAAAGTGCCAGGGTAAAGATGTTATGACAGCATTGTAAGTAGCTGATAAGTGGGGTCACAGGCTTCGAGCTGTACAGAAACGACCTCGATCGGGCTTCAGTCCAGTTTAGTTGTTGCTTATTCTTTAGGTAATGGTAAAAATCCTCAGGCTCATCCTGAGGAAGCAGAGCTGTCCAAGCCATTATACAGGATGTTACACTACACCTTCCAATGCTCTGTGGAGCTTTTTTCACAAACAGAACCAGGACATTATTGGCGCACCTTCCACTGGTGGTGTTTAGGCTTTCAATCATTCACAATTGCAGCCACCTGTACTTTTACACTTGCTATGAAAGACTTTGACATGTTGTAACTATGGATTATATGGCCAAAAGTTTGAGACACCTGACAATGTGCACCCATCTGTACACGTTTAACATCCCATTCCAGATTTCAGTTCCCTTTTGCTGTTATAATAACCTCCACGCTTCTGGGAAGGCTTTCCACTAGATTTCAGAGCGTGGCATTTGTGCTCATTCAGCCATGGCTCTTTAGTTCTAGTGAAAGGAAATCAATTGTGTGCTTCCAATATCGAGGCGACAGTCTGGGGAAGGAACGCATTTGGGTGTGATGGTCAGGTGATAATCACAAACTCATCCATCTGTCCATTTTCCGCTTATCCTGCACAGGGTTGCGAGGAGCCTGGGGACGCACTGGACGCGGTGCCAAATCATTGCAGGGCACAATCACACACTACGGACTATTTGGGAAAGACAGTCAGCCAACAACACATGTCTTTGGACTGGAAGAGAAAACCGGAGTACCCGGAGGAAACCCCAAAGCACAGGGAAAACATGCAAACTCCATGCACACAAGGCGGAGGCAGGATTCGAACCTCCAACCCCTGAGGTGCGAGACAAACATGCGAACCACTAAGCCACTGTGCCCCCTAATGTAGATCTAATTATCTTCGAAATATGAGCTCTATTTAAAGTAGACTATTAATAAATAGAGACCGCATGGTTGTTGATTTCAAACGTATCATCTGCTTTGTGCCATCATGTTAAAGGCTGAATAGGATGTGAGAAACGAATATCCTCCCCCGGGCTCATCTCAGTTTGCATGATACCTTACTAAATGCTGCCCTTGTTTTCTCCGAGTGCAGTAACTGCACATGGCACCGTCACACAGCATAACGGCCTTTCACAGAAAATCCTACCCAACACCCCTGCTAAGGTCAGCATTGTCACATACCCTTGGAATTTCCTGGTGCTTGCTGTTTGACACTGCATTCATACAAAAGCGAGAATTGTTTTAACATCGCTAGTATCTAAAAATACCAGATGGTATCACAGGGCATCTTGTTCTCTCCTAGTCACTCTACATAGACATCCAAAGTTTGTGCCTTTTGGAAAGAGGCTTTTCTGACTTTGAGAGAGAATGGCAGATGGGATTGGAGCGGTCTCTTTAGGGATAGTGGGCATAAACAGGGAGTGATTTGGGGCAGCTTGTCAGAATGGGTTTGGTAGAAATCCATTTTTAGACGTAGACCATGTGAGTGAGAGTGTTTGTTCAAAATCTCAGTCTGCCAATGGACGTGAACATTATAGTTTGTGCAAATGCGGAGTACGAATTGGCGCGATCAAATACGTGCACGAGTAAACCTTGCGCAAAAGAAACTGAAACGTTTATGTATGCTTTTGTCTTTTGTTGTGAAATGAAATTTGCAGCTGTATTAATACACATCTGAGACCAATCACCCCTTCAGTAATCATGAATCCAGAACATGTAGGGGGGAACAAAAACAGAAATCTGGAAAAATTAGCATTGTATAAAATTATCATTACGCAAACTAACGCTTTCTGACATGAGCTTTCGTTTATTGTTAGCATTTTTGTGTAAATGATTCTTTTAACAAATTAAAAGTTAAAGTACTTCTAACTTCCCTTTAACGGCCAGTCAGCTTCCTGGCAGTAAACCTTCTTCTGAGGTTTAAAGGAAAATTTCTTTAAACATCAAAGCATCTCATTTTAGTTGATTGGCTCCAGGCAGATTATCGGAGAAATAGAAATATGAAGCAGTCATTTCTCACAAAAGGAGTGCACATTTTTCAATCTGATTTTAATCTTCTAAATGTTCATACGCATGTTCATATCTTATCCCTCGGCTACCACTCGTAATCCCAGCCCCAAATGCTTTTAGAAATGTCTGTTTGCTATTCGTCTCTGGTTCGGCCCATGTCAACACGAAGCAAAAGAGAAAACCGAGACGATAACCGTAGACGAGGTTGTTTCAGCTGTAGCTGGACGTTCAGTGAATAGAATGGATTATCACAGTTTGAAGCTTTTTGCGACGAACCAAAACCGTTAACCAGGATTCAGCTTTTGAGTTTGTTTTTTATTAACCAAAAAAAAAAAAAAAACAGTTAAAAATGTGCTAACCACATAAACTGGATGACTTTGGGGTTTTTTTTTGTGCAAATTATATGGTGTAATATTAAAAAACAAAACTGAAGTGTATGTGGGCTTGGCCAGTCAATACCCACATTTTATTTAAGCTCTAACAAAAAGAACAGACTTGAAGACTCTGTATAATGAGCCAGAGGACGACTGACTTTTAGCTGTCGATGTTCTATATCTGTCTCATAAGAGTAATAAAAAACTATATGCACTGTACTTGCTGGTTTTACAATGTATACCAGTCATCGGCTCAGCAGAAAAAAACTTAACATTGTGGCTAACATCAGATAACATTAGCGTTAAACATTACAGACATTAGCTGACCACATGCAATGTGCGTAATACACCTTTTTAAAACTCTGTTTAATAAGGGTCTATCGACCAGCCAGTCAGTATCCAGGATGAACACAACATACACTATATGGTATGTCCAAAAGTTTGTGGACACATGACCATCACACTTTTATGTGTTTGTTGAACAACCCATTCCAGCTATTCCCCTTTTACTGTCATAAAAAGCTCCAGTCTTCTGGGAAGGCTTTCCATTAGATTTTGGAGCATAGCTGTTGGGATTTTTGTTCATTCAGCCACAAGAGCATTAGTGAGTTAGGTACTGATGTTGATTGAGGAGGACTCTGGGGTGCAGTCAGAGTTCCAGTTCATCCCAAATGTATTCAATGGGGTTGAGGTCAGGGGTCTGTGCAGGACACTCAAGTTCTTTCACTCCAACCTTCATGGAGCTCACTTTGTGCACAGGGGCATTGTCATGTTGGAACAGGTTTGGGACCCGTCGTTCCAGTGAAATTGTAATGCTACAGCAAACAGACATTCTATACAGTTGTGTGCTTTAACTTTGTGACAACAGCTTGGAGAAAGAACCACGTATGGATGTGAAGTTCAGGTGTCTGCAAACTTTTGGCCATATACTCGTGTATGTGGCCTTGGTCGGTCAATGCCCACATTTTATTTAAGCTCTAGCAGAAAAGAACAGACTTGAAGACTCTGTATAATGAGCCAGAGGATGACTGACTTTTAGCTGTCGATGTTCTACATCTGTCTCATAAGAGTAATAAAAAACTATATGCACTGTACGTGCTGGTTTTACAATGTATACCAGTCATCGGCTCAGCAGAAAAAAACTTAACATTGTGGCTAACATCAGATAACATTAGCGCTAAACATTACTTAGCTGACTTAAAGGACATTAGCTGACCACATGCAATGTGTGTAATACGCCTTCTAGTGTAACAGGAGACTAAAGGTTATGTAGCAGATTTTTAAAGGTGTGTTTGTGTGGTTGCACAGAAATATGTATATTCTAATGAATTTTAATACTGTTAAATGTTGTACAGTAAAATTTCAAGGTCTTTTTAGGATCACCTTTTTAGGAGGATATCATCAAATTTGAAGTTGAGGTATAAATTCAGATTTTGCTAGCTAGGACATCAAAACTTTGATATATGAAAAAATGCTTACCGTTAATTGTCACTGGTGTGTTGTTTTGTTTTGTTTTTTTTTGGCATGTATATTTGACTTGGGGAAAATGATTAGTTTACATTTTAAATTCAAAGCGTTGGTTTTTGAAACCAATCCTACAAGTCCTGCTCTGATATGCCTAACACAATTCATGAAAAGCTTGACCATTAACTGATCAGTTTGATCCCATGGCTTTAAGGTCCAGCTATGTAAGAGTTTTAGGTACCTTGCGTATGTATTTACACCCTTGAACTTTTGCACATTTTGTAGTTTTACAACCTGGAACTGAAACAGACTTCATTGACATTCTTACCTCCCAAAACCACCCTTTCTGTACTGATTTTCAATCAGCAAAATCAACCATGTGCTTTATGTAAACAAGAGTTGAGGAGAGTACAAATAAAAGGATTAAGGGCAAGTGTAAGAGAAGAAAATATGTTTCTTAAAGTGGCTTTGTGTGAATCGCTGCAAAACTCTTGCAAAGCTCTGTGTTTTTGTGAGGCAATAAAAAGGAGCATAACATGAATGCAATGCCTTTTTATGCCTATGTATAATGAGGAATCATTTTAATATCCAAGCTCACACTTGGACTGTTCATTAATGTTTAATAAGGAAAAGCAGTACAAAGAGCGGAATACCATTTGTAACTTCACATTTGCGTTTTTCTATTAAATTAACCATTTGTTTGAGTGCTCCATATAGACACAACTTTGAAGCACTTTAGATTGTGGGATTAATTATCTCCAGTTTTGCACTGAACTTTGAATGAGTCTGATTTAGAAGGCCATCAACTTTAATAAGCCAGAATACAAAGGATAAGCTGGGGTGAAGTGTTTCTTGTTTGTTTGCTTTGTTTGGATTTTCCTTGCCTCCAAAGCTCAAGCTGCACAATGATTTCGCATGACTGACAGTTTGAAAAGATGCAACAGCTTCACATGTCAGAGGAAGCTCATGTTGTTTAACACCCTCCCCATGTTTGATAGCTATTTTGAGACAGAGGAGACATACAGTGCTTTTTGAAAATTTTTGAACCCTTTAGAGTTTTCTATATATCTGCATAAACATGACCTAAAACACCCATCAGATTTTCACACAAGTCCTAAAAGTAGGCAAAGAGAACCCAGTTAACTATATGAGACGAAATATTATACTCGGTCATTTATTTATTGAGGAAAATGATCCAGTGTTACATATCTCTGAGTGGCAAAAGTATGTGAACCTCTAGGATTAGCAGTTAATTTGAAGATGAAATTAGAGTCAGGTGTTTTCAATCAAT
>JANDJT010000199.1:20436726-20458458 GCA_024331685.1 Stegophilus panzeri | reverse complement strand
TGAACTGAATCTCAAGAGAAAGTGGGTCATGCAGCAAGACAACGACCCTAAGCACACAAGCTGTTCTACCAAAGAATAGTTAAAGAAGAATAAAAAGTTAATGTTTTGGAACGGCCAAGTCAAAGTCCTGACCTTAATCTAATAGAAATGTTGTGGAAGAACCTGAGGCAAGCAGTTCATGTGAGGAAACCCACCAACATCCCCGAGTTGGAGCTGTTCTGTACTGAGGAACAGGCTGAAATTCCTCCAAGACGATGTGCAGGATGTGCAACAGTTACCGGAAATGTTTAGTTGCACTTATTGCTGCACAAGGGGGTGACACCAGATACTGAAAGCAAAGGTTAACATACTTTTGCCACTTACAGATATGCAATATTGGATCATTTTCCTCAATAAATAAATGACCAAGTATAATATTTTAGTCTCGTTTATTTAATTGGGTTCTCTTTGTCTATTTTTAGGACTAGTGAAAATCTGATATTTTAGGTCATATTTATGCAGAAATATAGACAATTCTAAAGGGTTCACAAACTTTGAGAGTAAAAAAAAAAAAGACAAACAGTGAGTCCATCTCAACCAAAGTGTCCCTTTTACAGCAGTATACAATTATGAGAAAAAGAAAGTACACCCTCCTTCAATTCTATGTTTTTATTCATCAGAGCCTAAATAACAATTGTGTGATCCTCACCAATTTCTATAAACAAACAAATAATCTCATGTAACAACAACAATAAAAAAACACACACAACAGATTTCAATATGTAGTCATTTGTTCCCCAAAAATTCAACCAACATTCAGAAACCAGGTGGGAAGGAATAAGTACACCCTATAATTCAGTAACATATAAACCACCTTAGTAACAATAACTTGAAAAGTCACACCTTTTTGGAGAAATTTTGTCCTACTCTTATTTACATCTGTTCATTGATGTTTGAGGGCATTCGTTTATGCAGAGCTCTCTTAAGATCCCGTCACAGCATCTCAATGGGGTTGAGGTCTGGACTTTGACTTGAACATTCAAACACCTTGATTTTTTTTCTTCTTTAGGCATTCAGATTGGGATTATTGTCCTGTTGAATGACACAATTTTAGCCCAGATTAAGCTGCTGGACAGATGGCCTCACATTTGTCTCAAGAATATTCTAGTATAAAATTTTTATTTTATTCCAGAGTTCATCATTATCTCAATGACTGCAAGTTTCCCAGGTCCTGTGGCTGCAAAACAAGCCCAAATCATCAGCTCTACAACATCATGCTTGACAGTTGGTATGAGGTGTTTTTGGTGATGCACTGTTTGGTTTTTGCCAAACATGGCACTGTGCATGATGACTAAACATCTCCACCTTGGTCTCATCAGTCCAAAGGATATTGTTCCAAAACTTTTGTTGGGTTTGTTCAGTCTTTTTCCTGGCCACTCTTACTTGAAAGCCATACTTGTTCAGTCTTTTTTCTGATTGTGCTGTCATGAACATAAACATTTAATGTGCTTACAGAGACCTGTAGGTCACATGATGTAACTCCTGGGTTTGTCTTTATATCTCTGAGCATTAAACAGTCGAACCTTGGATTAAATTGCTGGGACGCCCACTTCTGGGAAGTCTGTCTTGAAGACTCTCCATTTGTAAATGGAGATGGCCTTATAACCTTTCCCAGATTGATGAGCTGTAACAATTGCTTCTCTGAGGTCAGGGCTGATGTCCATTCTTCTTGGAATGATGTAGACACAGACATGAGTGCTCCAGAAAACCAAACTGCCAAAATGTCTTCTTTAATAGAGGTAGTCCCTGTTTTTGTTGATCAACTAATCTTGTGCTTTTCATTAGTAACACCTACTGTAGCTGATAATTACTCTCTTAATGATTATGGACTTAGGAAGGGTGTACTTCCTACTTTTTCCCACCTGGTTGCTGAATGTTGGTTTACTCTTTAGGGAAAAAAAATCACTACAGTCTGATTTGTTTTTGGTCGCCTGCGGTCCGTATCGATATCAGGGACCTTCATTTCATAGATCTGTTCTTGAGAGTTTGAGAGTTTTAATGCAACACTGATGTTTCATATTTCTAATTGATTTGGATTGAAATCTCTCAGTTGAGGCTGAAATACGTGTGTGCAGACCTTTTGGTTCAGAAACACTTTCAGACCACATCAACCACAAGAAAAAATAATAAAAAAAATTTATAGGAAGGAAATCTCTAGGGAAGTAACAATATGATTTAATTCAATTGATTTGATTTCAAGTTTCCAAAAAGCAGTTCTTTATTCATATTTTTATATTTATGACCTACATTGTTATTTTTTTTTAGTATATGTATTTCCGTTTCGGTCCCCAAAATTCTGAAGGTTCCCAAAAACATTTCTAAACATTTTGTGTGTCACGTTTCTCATTTCTACATTCTTGACTTAACCGAAATAAATTATAATTATAAATAATTATCATTTGTGCCTCAAGTTAGGTAAAGCATTTCAATTATTTTATGTCAGTGAATTTTCTGTGGCTTTTTTTTTTTTTTTTTTTTTTTTTTAAATGGCTGTCCACATGTATAATGGACTGAAGGACAATATTTAGTTTTTCTCTTTAGATAATCATCCTGATATTATTTTCCTATGCTCCATTTGTGATCTTATTGTCTTGACAGTCATCAGTAAGATTTATATAATAAATGACAACCTGAAAAGCATTTTGTAATTACTCAAGACAACACATCACTGCATTAGCACATATAAATAAATAATCCCCTCTACATTGAACTGTAGCTACCCCATCAGGCAAAGTAGCTTGGGCTTCCATCCAGTCTCTCTCTCTCTCTCTCTGTACTTGTCTGAAAGTGTGAGAGTGATATGATTTAAGTCAATCCTTAAATTCTTAAACAGCCTCCAAGGTGCCATATGAGGAATTACAGCATGTTTTATATCACTGATAGTTCTTTGTTGGTGATCAGTGATGATAGCAAGTCTTATCCCGCTTCTCTAGTCAGATACAATTACCCAATTTAGGTATCGTGTCAAAACCCTGGAGTCCTTTTGGATGTCCTCAGTCCTTCTAATGAGAAATTACTCTCCTGTACTCTCACAGTGCATGCTTTCTATTTGCAGTGTCGAGCTCTTGCATGAAATGCGTCCTTTACGTTTAACACGGGATCCTTGTGTTTTTATTCATTTCATATCAGCGAGTAGTCTTTTCAAAACTAATCTAACATTCGCGCTTTGTTGAAGACATTGGGCCTCCTTTTTCAAGCTGGATACTAACCGATTTATGCGTACAAGAGTTTACACATGAAATTTGGTGTTCATGAAGATCCTGTAAATTCAGAAAAACATTCGTGTCCCACGCCTGCTCCTGAGTGGGTAAATTTACATGTAAGAACACTAACTAATCTAAACCTCGACTTGATAGAATTGAAATCATATAATCAGCATGGATGACTGTGAACTTTTATATATGGAATATACTGTAGAGGTTAAATTGCTTTATTTTTATTACAGTTACAGCATTTAGCAGACGCCCTTATCCAGAGCGATTTATAGAAGAGCTTTGGAGACTCGATCGCAAACACAACCTCATGCTAGTTCACTAGGTGAATGCTAGGTCAGGGACTAAGAATACCATTGAGAATACCAGAAAACGAGTCATTTTATTTTATTGGCATTAATTAAAGAATATAAAAGATACAAGAGAGCGAGCCAACACAAACCCATAAGTTAAAGCGCACCTATTATGGTTTTGAAATGTGCCTAATTTTGTTTTAAAGGTCTCATACAGTAGATTTACATGCATCCAAGATCAAAAACACTTTAACGTGTATGGAAGTATAATAGTGCCAAATGTCCTCAAGGCAAAATGGCATGTTGAATTACATAAATTGAATAAAAACATATCGCAATAACAATACAAACAAACAAACAAACAAACAACAAAAAAAACAGCAATATGAATGCTCAGGTAGTATTTCAACACATTATTTTTCAACCTCACAAATTCAGGTCTTAAAATTCGGGTCTTAAAATTCAAGTCTTCACAACCGGGTCTCACAGGAAGAGCAATGGATTGCTGACACCTAGATGAACACTTTACAGTTGGTTTGATGACCAAGTCATTCCCTTCAAATGCTACTGAAGTTAGAAACATGTATGCCACTATGTAACTTTAGAGACGGTCCCTTAATTTGGGCATATCTGCGAATACCGAACATCCAACGTCAAGCCAACTTTATGCCAGTCCGCTAGGTTCATCTTCTTGTCTGCTTGTTTGCACAATCCCACCACTAGGGGGCCGACCCAGAGTAACAATAGTATCGGCAATCCATTGCTCTTCCTGTGAGACCCGGATGTGAAGACTTGAATTTTAAGACCCGAATTTTAAGAGCCTGAATTTGTGAGGTTGAAAAATAATGTGTTGAAATACTACCTGATGAATAATGAAGATGGTATTTTAACAGCTGAATATTTTGGAACCGTATTTTAGGAAGGTGAATATGTGTGCATTGAATTTTGAATACTGGAATTTTGTTTTCAGTCAAAATATACAAACCCAATGAATTGCAGAGGAAACTAATTCAATCGTTGATATTGCTGGTTTGTTTGTTTTTTTTAATGTGTGTCAAATTGCTGGGCAGAAAAATTCAAGTATTGTTATTGTGATATATTTTTATTCAGTTTATATAATTCAACATGCCATTTTGCCTTGAGGACATTTGGCACTATTATACTTCCATAAACATGCTCATAATTTAAACTGCAGCATTACTTTTCTTCCCTGGGGGTCACAAACGACTCATTCAATGATCCGTTCTAAATGATTTGCTCTAAACTCCTCCTTTCAGAGAGCATACTCTGCTCTGATTGGTCAGACGTCCCAGTCTGTTGTGATTGGTCTACCGCTGTCAGCGAGCAGCCGATGAAGACCAGAGGCGGGGTTTTTTGTTACAAACCTACGTAGGTTAGTACAGGAAGTAAAGTCTGGAATCACTAACGACTCGTTTCAGCTGTTCAGAATCGCTTCCTTCTTTAGTTTGTCGATAACTCCGTTTGTCGTGCTCTTTGATTTTTTGAAACTTTGCAGACTTTTTACATTCAAAAACAGCTCTATAACACATTACATGAAAGATAATATCTAAAAAAAAAAAAAACCATAATAGGTGCACTTTAAGACAAATAAAACTAATTCAGTAATGACAATAGAAATGGTGCCGTTTAAATGAACGACTGGCCAGTCTGTCTGCATGTAGCTGTAAACCGTAAACAAATGCCTCAAATGTTTTTCAGTTTTTATCCTGATCGATCGTTTCATGCTCACAAACATGCAGATGAGCTGCATCAGGAACATGCCGGGTTATTTACAAATGATTGCCATTTATCAACGTTTACAACCTTTTGTAAATCCGGTGGAAACATTTACATCCAACTTTACTAAAAGGTTGAAAAATGAGGGCCATTGTTAATGAATTTTCATGTGTGGCGGTTTTGACACTCAAAATGGACTGAAAATTGGTTTTGACCAAAATAGAAGACCAAGGTAATCAAGACAACATCAATATCTTTGACCAAATCACATGGAAATGTTTTTATTTCGGACACTTTCTAACCTTTTCTTGTTGTTCTGTAAGGAACCAGTTTAACAAATGCAGCAGTAAATGCTATCAATTCACCTGAAGATGTCTAAAACATGGTGGTATGTTTCTGCAGTGGAGGATAATGCTTCAACCAAGTTGTTGTCATAGCAACACAGACACACGTCTAATCAGTTCAGTGTGTAAATAGATTCTGAATCTTAAATTGTCCACAATGCTCCTGTGCCATCACATTACCAAAAAACAGAAGCTTGCTTACACGAATGATTTTTGATGATCACTTTTACATCAGGTGATGAGACAGATGAGGATGAGGAGGATGATGATCATAGTGAGAAGTCATTACCCATTGTTTAATTCTTTCAAAGGTGTTAGCTGATGTGTTTCTATAAGTAGATTAAGTTATAAATATAGAGGTAGATTTTAGGTATATATATATATATATATGTGTGTGTGTGTGTGTGTGTGTGTGTGTGTGTGTGTATATGTATATGTGCAGTTCAGGAGAACCTGTTGTGTTCAACTATATGTAATCGGATCTTAAATGGTATTTTACTTCTTTTTTTTTTCTTTTTTTTTAAACAGAGGATGAGTTAGTATCTGATGCTGAGAGATAAAAACATCAACAATCTCTTTCTTCCTGAATTCCATCGGGTTAGAATTTCTAAATCGTGTTGTTTCCATGTGAACTGATATTGCTTTCAGGATGCACATTTCTCAGTGATAGGTGGGTGTTGATTTTATGATGATTGATCAAATTTGTCCAAAAAAAATAAAATAAAATTTTTTTGAATGCAAACAAGTGCTCAAGAGTTAAACTTTGTATCTAACAACTTTGAGTCACTTCATGTTTACTGTATATGAGTCACCCTTTCCTACTTTATGGTGTGATTTAAGGATTTTTCAGCAGTGTCATCCAGATAGAATGATGTGTTTTGAAGTGATGAGTCAAACGATCCGTGTAAAGGCAGGCGTTAACCTTAATACCAGCTGCCTTGTTGTTTCAGTGGTATGAGAAGCCTTCCTGTTGGAAAAGTGTGCTGTTGCCTCAACTTCTAGTGTTACTGATGTCCATGTGGCGAAAACAGGTTGGTTTTTGACAAGGCTTTGAAAGCGATACCTGAATGTGGTTCCCTGCTCCACGAACTCGGATTTATCCATTAAGAGTGTATGGGTTGGATCGCTAAGAGCAATTGTGGTGAAAGTCTTCCTAGCTGAACACAGGGGGCTGCTGACTTTAACACTTGGGTTCATATTTCACTTCCCAGTTTTGAGCACGTTGTAGGTTTGCATGCCGTGCGGATTCAATATCTCGACTGGTTTATATCATAAGTATAATTTATGGCAAGTTTGTTGATGCGTTCTAATTTCAGGGTGTTTTTGATGTGCCGTTTGCAAAGTGACACAATCATCAAGCCTAATATTAAGGCTTAACGAGGAACGCTATTAGCGTAATCCCTGAAAAAGCAGGGGAATGAAAATGTTTAGTCCAGCCCATGAAACGAAAATATCTAATTCAGTGAAAGGAACTAAAACTCAGCCCTGAATGCTTCAAAAGTGATCATGAAAAAAAGAACTTATCCTAAATCTGAACTGTATTTCATCTGGCAGGGATCTTAATTGTCCTCTAAGCTGAGCAGAAGTTTCCACACCCCTTTCTAATCCATACAAGTTGATTGACGGCGTTATCAGGCCACAAAATGGCTTGCTAATATCGTTACACGCGGTTGTTTCTATATATCAAGTTTAGGATTACTTAAGATTACAGTTTAATGCCTTTTTAATCTCCCATGGAGAAAAGGATTTTTGGCCAGTGGCGTAGCGCTTGGCTATGATAAGATGAGATGAGATCGTGAATCCGTGTTTCGTTTTCCTTTCGCTTCATCATGTACTCTAGTGCATCTGTCCATGTATTGATAAACATTCGACTTTTTCTCAAGCAAACGTTCAAAGATTAGCTCTCTTGAAATGGTGCGTGAATGCAGCGTTAGCGCACACTTAACACCCTGGGTATAATCTAGGGTGCAAGCTTAGAGTAGATAATGAAGTTGGCTCGGTCGTGTACGCAGAAGTCTAATATTTGTGCTCAGAGCTGTTTGCCCGTAGATTAAGTGGTTCACCAAGCGTAATTAGGAAAATACCACCTGTTATTCGTCTTAAATGATACCACAGCACTGTTGAATTCTCGATCCTGATTGGTCAGAAGGTGTTGATTTAATTTTCCTTCACAGCAGATCTCTTACGGTAGTCTTACTGTATTAATACGTCATAATTTCTCTCTCTCTCTCTCTCTCTCTCTCTCTCTCTATATATATATATATATATATGTGTGTGTGTGTGTGTGTGTGAGACAGTGGGGGCGTGGTCGAATGCCAGTTTGCGAACGGAGGGCGGAGTCTGTTGAATGAGTGGTACGGAAGAGTATGCACCTGTGGGTGGTTTACTGATAGGCGTTCTGTGTTTCAGTGAGCGGCGTCGAGTATATAAAAGCAGGAAGTGGCACGGAAGCTGGTGTGCGAAAGCCGAGCTGAACCGTGTCAGTGTTAGCGTGTGTGGTGTCTTTGTGTGAGAGCGAGAGTTTGAAAGTGCTGACAAATGCATGGAAAATAAAGAGCTGTTTAAGTTGATTCCTCGTTTTCCTCACAACCCACGAGAATCTCACAGTGTGTAATTATGCGGAAGTTTCCTGTGTAAATACTCAGTGTCTCCAGTGTCAGTGCTTTGTAACAGTCAGAGGTAAAACTGAGATGTTTTCTGCCATGAGAAAGTTGTTAAGACTTTTATTAATGCTTTTGCACGTTTGTGGTTTCTCTGTAACATGACAAAAGTGCTTTTTCTTGATTTATTAACTGTGAGAAAGAAAAAAAGAGAGGCTGGCGTGGAAACTAATTGTAGTTTGTTGTGAGAACAAGAATGAACTTGCTTCCTGGACATTATACAGCAGTAAATGTAGCGATAAACAGGTAAAAAGCATGATGTGTGGTTTAATAAATAAAAACATTTGACGTTATTTATCAAGCTGGATACGAACGGGTTTATTTGTAAATCTTCTGTTTACAGAAGAAATTTGGTCTTCATGAAAATCTTGTCAACTCAGAAGAACGTTCGTATCCTACTCGCGCTCCTGAGTTTGTAAATTTACACCTAAGAAGACTGACTAATGTAAACGTCGACTTGATCGACTTTAAATCGTGTAATTGCGTGGATTGCGGCACTTTTATACATGGATTATACTGTCGGGTTTAAAGTGGCTATTTTTTATTACAATTACAGCATTTAGCCGATGCCCTTATCCAGAGCGACTTATAGAAAAGCTTTGGAGTCTCCATCAAAAACACATCATCATGCTAGTTCACTAGGGTCAGGAACATTTTGTGAAAACCAGTCAGTGTAAACGATTGGCATTAATTAAATAATATAAAAATGAAGGAAAGTGAGCCAACGCAAACTCCTAAATTAAGACAAATAAAACGAATCTTTTAATGAAGACAAAAGAACTGGCGCTGTCTGTCTGCGCATAGCTGTAAGCCATAAACAAATGGCTCAATTGATGGAAGATGTAGCGCTCAGTTTTATTATTAAAATGATATATTATTAAATATTGTTATTGGCATAGTAGTGAGTCAAAATAACTTCCATTTCTGTTTTTTTAGGCTTTACCCTTATTGATCGTTTTGGTTATTTGGCTTGACGGTTAAGGTTCAGGCCCCAGCATTGCCAAGCTGCCACTGTTGGGCCCTTGAGCAAGGCCCTTAACCCTCTCTGCTCCAGGGGTGCCGTATCATGGCTGACCCTGCGCTCTGACCCCAACTTCCTAACATGCTGGGATATGCGAAGAAAAAAGAATTGCACTGTGCTGTAATGTACATGTGACCAATAAAGCCTCATTGTCATTATTTAAAGGTGATTGGAATTCATCAACATACATGTGCAAGTACGAAGAAAATCCGTGCTTCCAAAACTTACATTTTTTAGTTCAGCTAAGTTAATGCAAACATTTACAATTTACAATTTTACTGACGGATTGATAAACGAAGCCCATTGTTAGCAAATTGCAGACAGTTGGTGTAATAGGAATAACTTAAAAGAATATGAATATATGAAAGGTAGGCTGTAGGTGTTCTGGTTCTTTTTTTTTTTTTTTTTTTTTTAAACATTTTTTAGGAACTGGGATCCTGCAAAATGAAACAAGTGCAAGTGCAAGGTTTGGACTTTGTACAGTGAAATTTTCTGACCTTTCTGGATTGTAACCAGTCCCAAAACTGAATTAAAAGAATGAAAAATGAATTCATAAAAAATAAAATCTTTTTTTCTTCAACAGGCCTGTTATTGAAGGCTTTTTTCAATGTGTCCAGGACATAGTGGTAGTGTTAACAACAACAACAACAAAAAAACACTTTAAAGGGTTTAAATCTCAATATAATAACAAATATGAATGTTTTGAGCACTAAAAAGATTACAGATAAAGTTAATGGCATTGCGTTACACCCCTGGCTGATACTATGGCCTATTTGAGTTGAGTTGAAAAGATATTACAGTGACACTTAATCTTGGAAGTGGCACATTTTTTCAAATTTTTCATACTTTTTGGTATGCGTGTCTTTGCAGCATAGTTAGATGACTGCGTTATTATCCATAGCCATCATTTTATAGTTGCTGTCTTTTCATAATCTGTATGGAAGGTAAAAGGTAGCTGGACCAGGATGCGGATGTGATGTGTAGTGATTGCATTTAATTGGCCTCAAAAGTAGCACTTCTTATTTTATTTTATTTTTTAAAGTAGTTTTAAAAGCAGAAAGTTTCCAACCTGAAGCACGTTCTTCCGACTCGACTTCTCTGTTGTCCAGTCTACAACGGCGCCGCAGAGGTCAACTCCTTCTGGTTTATTTCCTGGTTTCTGTGGATAACAGAGTCCACAATTGTGAAATATCTGAACAGCTTATAATAAATGCTTCATATTGACATTTGGGCCACATCAGATCAAATCTCAAATAGAGGCTAGTGATAAAAGAAGAAAAATCCTGGTACTGAACTGGTGCTTGTGCTGTGATCGTGTAAGATGAGACGGTTGTGTCTGAATTAAGGAATGTGTAACTGACCACCTGTAACCTTTCTGTTTTATTAACAACTTTACTTACGTGCTTGCTCTTTTTTGTTGCTGTTGTTTTTGTTTTTCTATTTCTATAACCCTACAGCATCAGTACATGGAAGTATAACATGGCGATGAAGAAGGTTTAGCCTAATTTTTCCCAATAGCTCACAGAGAATAAGGTAAAAGGACGTGATTTCTCAGTACCAGAGCCAGAAAGGTAATATGAACAGAACAGTGAGTGTGGGTGAGAGATTCCATGTGGGTGAACAGAGTGGGTTCTGTTTTAAATCACCCATTTTATCCAACATCCACTACAAACGTTTAGATCTATATGAAAAGACAAGCTTTCTGGCAACACTTACAGCTCCAGTCTGAGGACTGAAACACAAAACACGCCAACACTGTGCATAAAAACTAAATTATTCAGCTTTTCTTCATCAAGGTTGTTAAAAGTTCAGTTTCTACCGTATCTACTGAGGGCAACAATGGTGCTCTATGTGTAGGTGTGTAGACATGTGACGATCAAATGCGTGCGTACGTCATGATGCATGATGCGGATACCTTACCAAACTGGCCACTGCTTCTTGCTTGCTCTCCTTGTAAAAATGCAGCTCATTTGATGAAAGGACAACCCAGGCTAATGTCCAGTTTTTCCTGCAGAAGAGTTTATTTATAATCAGTGCTCACTATTAAACAAAAGAATGTACTTCACAGTATATATTAAAGGAATAATTAAAGGCTGAATAATTTGGACTGCTTAGCAGTTAGCACGCATTTAGGATTTATTAATAAAATTGCACACATGAGGCATGTCTTAGTTACGTGTGCTTCAGAACTTGGACATTTTTCATGCGTGATATCGAATCAGGTGAGGAGTGGTATTAAATCCACTATCTAACAGTTTGATGTAGTCACAGTATGACACGTTGAAATGTACTGTATGTTTTTTTGCATGTACATACACTCTAAAACAACTATGTAATGATATTTGAGGACACTATTTAATAAATAAATACGACGCTTGACCCTTTAATAACATAAATACGAGGGTTATAGTATAATCCCTTTAATAACATAAATACGACGGTTATAGTATAATCCCTTTAATAACATAAATACGACGGTTATAGTATTGTCCCTTTAATAACATAAATACGACGGTTATAGTATAATCCCTTTAATAACATAAATACGACAGTTATAGTATTGTCCCTTTAATAACATAAATACGACGGTTATAGTATTGTCCCTTTAATAACATAAATACGACGGTTATAGTATTGTCCCTTTAATAACATAAATACAACGGTTATAGTATAATCCCTTTAATAACATAAATACGACAGTTATAGTATTGTCCCTTTAATAACATAAATACGACACTTGGTAAATTTAAATATATAAATATGACGCTTGTGGTATTAAAAACTACAATGCAAAAGAATAGAATGTACTGGATCAAGTGCTATTTTATAAGCTTTAGAATAACGGAAGCTATAATGTTAAACCAAATTTGCAGTAATATTTACAACTAGGACTATTCATTCAGAATGATATTGGCACTATTGCTATACTATATTATATGTTTATTTCAGTTCTTGCCACCTTCGTATTATGTAAGGAATAATTGACGACGGGTTGTTGAATTATTAGAAAATAATGCGCACGCTGAGGTGGTAATGCTACATTACACCTCGCGTGTGCATTATTTTCTAATAATTCAATGGACCCAGAGTCAATTATTCCACTTATACCAGAGCTATCACACCTCAAGACCTTGATCAGATGTTTTATTTCAGGACATTTGTCAGATTTTTGTCCTTAAAACGCTCGTGTATGGAACTAATTTATTACGCATCCCATCTCAGGCCTCTGTTGCTAAACATCATTTTAGAGCTAATAACGGAGGCTTGAGCCATTGATATGGACTTACTGAAAAGAGAGAGAGAGAGAGTGTGTTTACAGGTTGTTTTTTTTTTTTCATTTAATGCTAATAATATAAAAACAGAACAAATAAATAACTATTCATAAGCCTACATTGATCACACGGTTTTTCGTTTTTCAATACTTCAGAAAATACAATGAATAAATAAATAAATGTTGATATTTGTTCTTTTTTCTTGATTTCTCTCTCTCTCTCTATCTTTCTTTCGCTCTCTCTCCAATAATTGCATATCAATGGCTCAAGCCTCCGCTTCGTCCTTGTGGCCGCATCACCACCTCGGATGCGCATAATTTTTCTAATAATTCAACGGCCCGTCATCGATTATTCCTAAATCTTATTTCTGGAAAATTAAAATTTTCTGTCATTTTGTTTGTTGTTAAATGCATGGACAGTAAGCTAACCTTTCTGTTATTTCAGTTCACTTGGCGAAGTGATATGGAACTGTAATGCGGTCAAGACCTGACTGGCACTACTTTAGCTGTGCATTTACTGAACAATAATTGCACACCTCAGAACATCTGTCAGCCAATCAGAACCGATAATTCCACAGCGCTGTGGTATGAATCATGTTCAATTATATATTATCTTCAGTCTGCATGTTCTGTTCCTGATTGCGTTTGGGCTTAAAGGGTACTGTAAGTTCTTGTATTTAAAAGGATCTCTTTAAAGGATGTTTCCACTCCAAGAAAAAACTAGCAACCACAGAAGTATGACCTAAATGCAGAACATTTTAATAATCTGAACGGTCTGCTCAAATTAATTTCCCCTTGTAAATACTGACTTGCAGTAAATCGGCACCAAGAGTGTATATAATTACAACGTGTACATCACTTCAAAGCGAATAAACATGAATATAAAATATATTCATGGACAAAATGGTAGGTTTACATACTTGAATTTCTTTCCTCCTTCAGAGATCTTGGTTTTGTTCAGATAAACCCCATGCAAACCAGGCTGGAGCTGTGATACAGTTAACAACAAGTCAGTAGATATCACCAAATAAAAAATTACAATAATACCTGTTCACTGTATATGTTTGACTTTTTTATTTTTTTTAAATGACAATTTTGAATTCTTTGGATGCTGCTGTAATTCAGTTGCGTTCACTGCTTAGCACCAGATACCTAGTAGCATTGTAGATAAAAGTTCTTATGTGCAAAGTCAGTGCAGATGGTTCGTATTTGTGATGAAATAAGTACACAGACCTGCTGTGTGCCTTGACTGGTGCTGTGCTGGGACTGATTCCTGCGATGTCGGTTAAGCTGCAGGAAAAATGAAGGAATTTCAATTACATACTGGTTTTATACCGTCATAAAGAGATCACCGAATCAAAGAAATCCATCACACACAGCCTTTGTTTGGAAAATAAGGGAAATACGGTTTGCCATCGATTACTGTCATACTGTCAGTTCCCAAAAGCTAACCAATTCCACAAATGCTCATTAAATAGTTTTAACCCACAAATAAAAAATGTCTAATATACTACCAATAATGTAATTTGTAAGAATGATGTTTTAAGGTAAAGTCTGTATAGTTACGTGTCGTGGTTTACGTTTTCACACTAGGAGAGCCGTAACTTTGGAGACAGTAAGTGATATTAATGTCTTGTGAAAGCATCAGACGGTACAGGCTTTGTAACGCAGTGCTCGTCTGCCCTCTACTGTCTATACTCTTCTATTCTGTGTCTTTATCGCATTGATAAGTCTTGTTTAATCAGTCAGCACATATACCTGAATTTCTAGTGCAGTTTTGTAAGTGGAACAGTGACGGGGAAACCTGAACTATCTAATTGATATGCTGGCACAGAACATTATTATTATCCAAGATTGTTTGAAAAGTAGACTTGCACAGCTACTGTTGTGTTGATTATCAACTTAGCCTCCTGTTTTAAAATGTGTAGTAATCAGATACCATGAGATAGCTTAAGGTGTGCTGGTGTACAGTTACCACACAAGGAACTTGCACAACATTATACTAAAATGTCGGGGCTTTCAAAGGAAAAAAAAAAAAGAGAGAAAAGAACAGTAGATAAGGCTGAATGTACTCTATTAGTGTGGGGGGGGAAAAAACCCTACAATAATTTTACAAAAACGTATATTCATTTATGCTAATGATTCTCTGTGTAATTACGTATGCACCGATTTGCATGAGGTTTAGAATTAAAAGATTTATTTCTCTGTAAAGCTTTTCAGAGATATATGACATGATATGACATGCCCAAGTGGGCAGAGCTTTAGTCGTCTTGAAATGTACGATTTTTCAGATAATGTGATGGAAAAGCATTATTTACTGCTTTTCTGCTCATGGTTAATATTTTAGCACTAGAGTTTGAGAAGAAATGATGTGGATAAAATGTATGCAATTTTTTTTTTAAACAGCCGACATGACCAGAATTGTCATTTCTAACTGTAGTGTCTTGCTTTAAGTTCCTCAGTATAAAGTGTAGAGTTGTTGTTGTTTTTTTTTATCCCACGTCCCCCCGCATCTGAAATAATTCCTCCTGCAGCTATTTTTGTTGTTCTTTAATGCTAAGTAAAATTATATTAAAGTACTTCTGTATTATAACTTATAACAGCTGTAAACATCGCTCTCTTCATCCTGAAAACTTTCCCATGTCGAACAATTTAGTCACAAAGAGCTGACACTGGAGACTCCAAAAATGATAAATAAAAGTCCCCTTACAGAAAACTTATCGTCTTATCAACAATTATACAGTTATTTTTTAAATATTTGTTTATGTGACGTGTCTTGCCATGTAGGTCCCACTGAATGAAGAACAAAGACATTAATATAAACGTAGTTAGTGAGTGTTTATGCGAAGTTACAGTTAGAGGGAAGGGATAATGAGCCAGGATAAGGATGTGGTGTAGTATTGTGTGTTTGTGTGTGTAGAAAACGACAGATGTCTCACTGGTTTCTGTGCAGGGTCGTGATCCGGTATAACCATGGATTTGGTTTGACTCAGGCGCTCGCCGCTGCCTGCAGAGCTTTTGATCCTCATGGCTACGGCTCCTTGAGGCAGCACCAGATGAGGAGGTGGCTTTGACAAGTTCTGCATGGCACTAGTGCTGGAAGAGTGGACAAGCATAAATATGGTCAGACATTTATGGGTTTTTTTTTTGTATTTTGTAAGATGCACTGCTAGGTGGGGCTAAGTATGGTAAGGTAAATACATCAAAAAGTGCTCCTGAACCTTTCCCATACACACTTCCAATACTAAACTCAACTCTAAAGCCTCAGTTCTCAAGTGTGGACACACTCTTAATCCTTTATTGGAGTGTAACCTAAAAAGATTTGTAGCAGGGTCTATATGACGTAAAACACAAATACTACTGTACATTGCAACAAAAATAAAGTCACTGTAGATAGCTTGGAAATAGCTAAATAATCAGGTTAATATCTGGTCATATGAGCTTGACAAACGAATGAGCTTTATGTAATATGAGCTTCATTTAATTTCTAAACTCCAATCTCTATTTCAAATCACCATTGCTATAGCTAGTATAAAATCAGGTCTGTCAAGCCAGTGTCTGGATTTGTGTAGGGTAGTATCATCTCAAATCATTGTAAAACTATAGCGCAGTACCTTAAGTCACCAGCCACCAACAAATGCTTTGCTTAAAAGTATAGCCTATAACATTGCTCCTAACAAGTCAGTCATATGTGTCATTGCTGTGTCACTGAGTTTCTCGCTGCGAGTACATTTCCTTTACTGAAAGTGTGTGCTATTTATGACACTATGTTAGTGTGTACTGTAAAAGAAACTGGCACATGGTGAATAGCCTTTCGCCATTCGCCTTATTAGACCCCTCCCCCCGAATGAACAGCATTTTTTGTGAAAAATCAAGATGGCATATAAAAAATAGCACCTGAGAGTCACTGTAAAATATGGAGGTGGATCGTCGACGCTGGTTGGTTTAGTGGGTAAAATACTGGGGTATTTTAGCCAAAAACCTGTCTGCTAGTGCCTGGTCGACTCGACCAGGAAATCTAATTAACTGAAGAAGGACGTACATATGCCGACATCTTGAAATGTGCTGCATGGAGAAACGTCCAAGCTGCTTCACAAGTGACTCCTACCCTGATAGGCATTACAGGAAGTGGCTCAGTGGCTCAATATGAACTGTGGAGTTGCAGATAATATAAATATATACAGCATCCCCATATGTTTAAGCTCAAAATATCACTCATTAAAAGTGTTCTTCTTTATGGTTCCTGCTCATTTTCGTAAAGGGGGCTTGTATATGTGTGTGTGTGTGTGTGTGTGTGTGTGTGTGTGTGTGTGTGTGTACATACATACATATATACATACATACATACATACATACATACATACATATATATATATATATATTACAACGTGTTCAGGGAAATAGAACGTTTTAGGTTGTGTCAGCAGTGAGTTAAGGTTTCTTTGTGTACTTTTTAGACAAGGGGGAAAATGTAGATTAGTAGGTCTTGACTCACTTCTCAGCATCAAGTCAGCTTCCGGAAACAAAGGCTTGCATCATTGCAACATCAGGAAGTTATTTAAAGGAAGCGTTTGCTTAATACAAATAAATAAGGAACTTTGGCATTAATACATTATAAAACAAAATCTGACAAAGTGGTCAGTACTTTAAACTATTAATGTCCTGGCTCATAGTTCGTCTTTGTAGTTGTAACACGTCATGCTACAAGCTACTCATGATTTAAATATACCCAAGCTAGAGCCATAACTTTTCATAAAGTAGCTAGCTACAATACAAGTTACTAAGCAAACGTATGCTAACTACAGTGATGCTACTTCCTGAGTCAAACTATGGAAAACCAACTGACAAACAGTTAGCATTACATAACTTTACATACTAAGTCATAAATAACTGTAAAACAGAAAAGATTAAAAAAAATGTGAGGACACACTACACTATTCTATAATGATTTTATTCAGCTAGCTAGAAATAACTTTGCTGCAATAATGAAAAATAACTTAAGCAGCTAGGAAATCAACGACAATGGGGAAAGAAGACTACAAGCTCGCCACCTTTATGCGTTTTTAAATTGGTGCTTAAAATTTAGGCGTCTGATTTTTCATTTCCGATTTTGAATAGGTTGCAGACAAATGCGTATCCGTTGCCAAGTGTTTTTCATGCTCATAAACCTTGACTATGTTCGATAATCTTGTTTTTATATTTAATATTCAGTAAATACTACAAATTATTCAGTAACTATGGTAGAACTCATACACATCATGAGAGTTTGTTTGAATGTTTTAAAGGTGCAATAGTCCATTTTTTTCTTACTTTTATAAATAACCTACAAAATATAAACACGATTTAATTTTTTTTTTTTTTAATAATAATTGACATAAGCATACGTGTATTACATGGCTGAGAAAATAGAGAAAAAATTGGAAAACTGCATTACAGTCTGGAGTGCTTGTTTGTGATTGGATGGGCCTCTTGTCAGTCCTTCTATAGAAAATCCCCAAAACCCTTCACTCCACCTTCATCTCAGTCTGTTCAGAAAGAAAAATAAATATGTCTAAAATTGGCAAGTGCCCAGAGCAGCCATATAATTTTCCTATGACCAAAAATCTGTTCTTTGCTTTGAAAAAAAACCAGAATAAATGCTGGCAGTGATTTTGTAAGATGGATTGATTTATTACTGGTGAAGGGCTTGCCCAAAGGCCCAACAGTGGTAGCTTGGCAGTGCTGGGGCTTGAACTCCTGACCTTCTGATCAGTAATCCAGAGCCTTTAACCACTGAGCCACCACTGCCCCATAATAATATATATATATATTATTATTAAACATCCTTGTGAGATTTCATAACCTACATGTTAATAATACGTGAACTGATCACATTCGCTCTACATAATTGAAACAGATAATTAGAAACTTGCTTAAAATTCAATTTAACTATAAGAATGGAATATCCGTTCCATACATGAACACACTTACTTTACTGTTACAGGCTTAATCTTGACCGATTTTGACAAACCTTACCTAATGCTTCTTTAAATGTTGAAAATTGCATGAATTATATGTTCACTAGGTGCAAATGTTGGAGAACCTTGAGAATCACTTACAAATTCTGCAAATCACTACCAAGAACATGTAAAGCCATTAGTTAGGATCATTGTGTACTTTGTCATGGATAGATGATACATTGTTTAATGCACCTGCTCTATTTGTCTTAACAGACATCAGTTCATAAAAGTGTTCATTACTTTTACACGTCTTTTGGTGCATTAAAGCTGAAGCTCATAGTTTGCAAATAGTAGCTAATGCAGTAATTTTGCAGGGGACATTAATGTTAGAATGTTAACTTATGAAGCAGCTTAAAGATTATAGTTTATAGGTTATAGTAAAACCTACAGCAATAAGTAGGTTATGCTTTTATGTATTTAACGTTAACTAAACAAAAATTGAAAAATGAATGATTGGTTACAGTTACAGAAACACCAAGCAATACATATGCTTAGATTAATAGTTCACCTTTAACTTATTTGTGCATTAGGCTATGCAGTTAGTTATAATTTTATTATAACTCATATTTCCTGGGGTATTATTCAGTTATTCAGCATATACGATTACTTTCTATTAGGTCTAGCTTTAGTTCTACATTAAATATACTAACGTTTACTTAAATAGATGATTTAATATGTTCTGAACTAATCCTTTAACATGTTTCTAGTATTTATTTGCAGATTTCATAAATGAGTCTCCATGATTGGTTGCTAACATTTACACCCAGTGAACATATGACTTTTCCTGTTAGATCTACAGTAGTTACTGAGTAATTCATATTAGCTGATGATTAATATGGTGTAAGATGAAAATCAAGCCAAGACTTTAAGGGGTTAAAGTATTTAGTTAATCACCAAGAACACGAGGCCAGTTAACAATGGTTAGTTAGGAGCAATTGGTCAATAAATGGAAACATTGACGTACAAATAGCCAAAAACTATCAAACTGACAGTCGTGTTGGTCTAAATGCAACATAAGAGATGTTTACAACTCCAGTTATGGAATGTTTGCAGTTTAAAATGTGAGGAAACTTTAACTCTAACACCCACAGAGCACGCACAAGAATCTTGTCCTTTCGCTGCATAGTAACAGTTTGAAATAACAGGAAATAAATAAATCACTTGAGAAAAGGGGTAACGGAAGTCAAGTGCCAGCCGAACATAGAGTCTTGTGATATTTTAATGAAAGATGTGAGATGGCACATAAATTCTTGCAGTGTTTTTCCAAAGTTGAACACTTTTTATATGTTTACATCACTTTTTATTATTACAATACAATACAGTGAAATGCAGAACAAACCCTAGCAAAATGTTTTCAGGTTTATCATTTTATTTTTATTTTTATTTATTCTGTTATTGCAACTGCTTCATTGTAATATTTAAGCTGAAATATTTCTATCATGATGTACATCTAAATAATATGTCTAGGTATATATTTTCTGGCCACTAAACCAGCCCTAACCGCTCAGGAAGGCCTGCAAAAAAAAAAAAAAAAAAAAAAAAAAAAAAAACTAATTAATCTGAAATCTAACCATCTACATCTCATGAGATTTCTCCATTTTCCAATTTTCACCATTGTCCAGCTGATAAAGTCACTCCAATGAAGGCTGGCGAAATAAAATCCGTCCTTACCTGCTCATCTGATGATATGGCCGCGGTGCTGTCTTTAGATAATCCCACGGTCAGAGATGGTGGGACAGTAAAAGAGAAGAATGTGTGTGTGAGAGAGTGAGTATCATTTAGAGGAAGTGCAATTGACTCACGTGGTAGATGTAGACTTTTCATTGCTTGTTAAGTCTCAGCGCAGACATGATGCTTCACCACTTCCTGAGGCCTGCACCAACGTTTGCTTCGCTCAAGATGGCTGCACGCAGAGATCCAGCAGCGGGGTTGTTTCATTATTAAACACCCTGTTTTACCGTGTACGCCTTGTTTTGGCGATATTGATTCAACTCGGGCTGATTGAACTGCTAATGAATGTAACGTATTTAAAGAAGAGTATTCATTTAGCTATGAGTCAGTTCTAGACTACATGCATCTAAAATTATACTGTTGCTACCACAATAGAACACTACACACCCGTATTATACTAAATATAGTGCATTTATCTTTTCACTTTCACTATGCTAAGGACTTCCTGTTTTATCTGAATATACCGCATCAAGCAGAATATAAATAATTAACAACTGAACCCTGCATAATAAGAGTAACATAACCATGAGCTGCCATGACATGAATATCACATTTCCATTGTATTCTGATTATAACAAAAGGCATGACATATACATGAACAGTACAATGTTAAACAATCTGTATAGGAGGTTTTTTTTTTGTTTTTTTTATTGTTGTGGCCAAAAATGCTTGATTTTGCTGCTAGCTTTTTTCAAAATTTGCAATGCAACTTGCAGAGTTTTTTGTGCTTTTTTTTTTTTTTTTTTTGCAGAAAACTACTTGAATTAACGAAATCGCAATGGCACGAAATTGTTTTGTCTTTCACAGTGATGTTTGTTGGTATATGAGACCTTTTAGCGGTACTCATGTTCAGCGCACGTGAATCGAAGAGGGCTTTGACCGAGTGCACGTTGTGCTGACGTCACACGACACTTTTTGGCCCAAATCTGCAGTCATTTTGAAAAATGGCAAGCTCCTCCGAATATTGCAGAGTTTGCTTGATTTTGCGTTCATTTCTGCGATCGCAAAATCGTGACATCCTGGAGGGACTGGTTAAAGTTACACTGATTGTCACGATGGTGAACATTTAAGTCTGTAAATAACATTAATTTGTCACAAGTAAGGAATAAAAAAATAAATCTCATGCTGATATGGAATAATAATAAAGTGGTGTGCTGCTGCTCGAAACGTTCCGAACTGTTTTATACGATAGCGATTTGCCAGTGATCGCAATTTCTTTTGCCTTCACCACTTGGTGGTATGGACTGTATGTACTTTTGAACAGGATGATCGGTGTAAATTGTTAGTATTTTATCTTCTGGGAGACATGTACCTATCTTATTTAGCGTCTGAAGGGCAGTACTAAATGAAAAAAAAAAAGATCTTTAAACAAAATAATAACAATTTACACCGATCATCCTGTTCAAAAGTTTACACCCCCCTGGC
>JANDJT010000199.1:20414111-20436589 GCA_024331685.1 Stegophilus panzeri | reverse complement strand
ACATAAAAACAGTCGTTGATCATCCAGGTAACGACACACAGTATTAAGAATCAAGGGTATGTAAACTTTTGAACTGGGTAATTTTGATAAATTCAGTTATTATCTTGTCTTGTGGACTGTATGTAAACATCTGTTATGTGAAATAGCTTATTCAGGACAGTACTAAATAAAATACAAGAACATGAGATTTTTATGATCTCTTATTTTGTTAACAATATTAAGATTTAGCAGATTCTGCAAGGGGTATGCAAACCTTTGGGTGCAACTGTATATGACATCTTCAATGACACATTTATGACATGATTCAAGGTTCATGTAAAGTCTTACTAACTATCCCCCTATTCCACTGATATTCATTCTGGTTGTTACAGTGTCAATGTGAGCGGCTAACTATATTCCTCACTACTGAATCTAATTTGTTTATTAAGTTTGATTGTCATTAACATTGCTGAGTTGTGCTTCATTTTCATGCAGTTTTCAGATTTTCTGTACATTATTAATGAGGATTGTTATTAAAAATCAAGATAAAATATAACACCAAGGAAAGCTTTTTATTACCCCGATTTTACTTTTCAAACTCGCCATCCTGTGTTGTATAGGAAGTGAAGATAATCAATCATGTCTTCATTGTTATATATTGACATCCATTGTGTTTGAAACATGCATGTTACGCCGTCTCACCTTCGGTTGATACAGGAAACAGTGGTGGAGTTGCCATGATTAGAAATGACTTCATTTCCACTTTGCAGGGGGGAGAGCATGTTATCTTACTTTCAGAAGCTTAGCCGAAGGTTAGTGGAAGTGTTTTGCATAAAGTTAAGTTCAGCATTTACTGTTTGCTTACCCTTGCTTAAAATAGAAAGAAAATTTCACAGATGTTCCTTCTGAACAGCTTTTGGATCCTCTTTTTTGTAATATTTACCCCAAACAAACCCCTGTTTTTCTGCTATTCTTATTTATGTAGATATAGTGGACATTAAAAAAAAAAAAAAAGTCTAAACACTCCTGTTAAAATGGCAGGTTTTTGTAATGTAAAAAATTCAACCAAGATAAAATCATGTCATCTTTTTCCACCATTAACTTGATATAGCAAACAAATTTCAAGTGAAAAACAAATAGAGACATTTTAGATAGAAAAATATTGAAAAAAAAACCCCAAAAAACAAGTGTGCACACTCTTTTATAATGGGACAGGTGACTGTGTTCAGAATTGACCAATCACATTCAAGCTCATGTTCAAAAGTAGCTCTCATACACCTGTCACCAATGAAGTGATTCTGATTAACCCCAAATACAGATCAGCTGTTTCTGTAGGCCTGTCTTGGCATCTTCTGAAGCCATGGTCCACAAAAAGCTTATAAAGGATTTCATTGTTGAAAGGTATTGATCAGGAGCTAAAACATAGAACATTTCTAAAACAATAGATGTACCATGGAACACCATGAAGGCCATCATCAACAAGTCGAGAAAATGGGGCAACAAAGTAACATTACCAAGAACAGGATGTCCTTCCAAAATAGACGAAAGAACAAGACGAAAATTTTCAGGGAGGCTGCCAAGAGCAAAATTGCAGGACATTAAACATTTAAGGAGCTGCAGGAATATCTGCCACATGTATTGGTCACTCCCTGCATGTGACAACAAGCTCTCATATTCTCGTAGCCCTTTCTTGCAGAAAAACAAGTAAAAATCTAAGCCTGCCTAAATCACCTCAAACCATGTGGCAAAATGTGTTATGGTCTGATGAGATCAAGGGAGACGTTTTGGGGCATAAATGTTGCATAAATGTTTGGTGCAAAAGCAAAACAGCTTATCACCCATAGAATATCATACCACACAATGAAGCATGGTGGTGGTTGCATCATGTTATGAGGCTGCTTCTCTTCAGCTGGGACTGGGGCTGTAAATCCTGATCAACATTTTGGAATGGCCCAGTCAGAGCCCAGGTCTAAATCCTATTGAAAACCTGTGAAGTGACTTTAAGAGTGCTGTGCACCAGATCTCGCGATTTGATAGGTCTTGAGTGGAATAAAATGGCCAAATCAAGATGTGCTACACGGGTAGACTCTTACCCAAAAAATGTGAGTGTTGGTTAGCATTGGTTATGGGGTGTGCACACTTATGCAACCATGTTATTGTAAGTTTTTTGCAACCAGGTTATTGTAAGCTGATCTATTTTCATTGCGGTTATCGCATTCTTAAATGACCCACAATCCCATTTTAGATTTAACCCTAGTATTATCTCTAACTAAATGGAGCGATGCAGCAGTGCTTTAGTCTTTTAGTTTGTCCAGCTGTCTCACCCCCTCATCTACACACACTGTTCAAACAGATTCAACTTTCACCTTTCACTCTAATACCACAGTCAATTCCATCATATTCATTGTCTATCAAGCTGGTCTCTACTGTAACTCATCGTAACTGTGTCATGTTTCTGTATTGCATTTTGGAACTTTGAGTCCAGCGTTGGTTGTCTCTATGACGTCTACCCTGGATTGACGTTGACTGTCGCTGAAAAATGGTGAGGGAGAAAAGATGCTCTTGCTGACTTTTATTCTTTATGTTTGGAATTGTTGAGCTGCTCACATCTTACAAGAAAACTGGAAATACACTATCAACCAACAATACGCATTAGAATCATAAAAACATCACAAATACCCCGACAGCCGTACCTTTAAAACCACTGACAGGTGAATAACATTGATTATCTTTCTACAAGTGTAAGGACCTAAGCGACTTTGACAAGGGTCAAATTGTGATGGCTAGACGACTGGGTCAGAGCATATTAAATACGGCAGGTCTCGTGGGGTGTTCCCGGTATGCAGTGGTTAGTACCTACCAAAAGTTGTCCAAGGAAGGACAACCAGTGAACCGGCAACAGAGTCATGGGCGTCCAAGGCTCATTGATGCACATGGGGAGCGAAGGCTAGCCTGTCTGCTCCGATCTCACAGAAGAGCTACTATAGCACAAATTGCTGAAAAAGTTAATGCTGAAAAGGGATCAGAACATCGCAGCTTGCTGTGTATGAGACTGTGTAGCTGCAGACCGGTCAGACTGCCCATGCTGCCCCCTGTCCACCCCCGAAAGCACCTACAATGGGCACATGAGGATCAGAACTGGACCGTGGAGTAATGGAAGAAGGTGGCCTGGTCTGATGAATCACTTTTTCTTTTACATCATTACCTGGATGGCCGGGTGTGTGTGTGCATCACTTATCTGGGGAGGAGACGGCACCAAGATCCCCTATGGGAAGAAGGCAAGGTGGTGGAGGAAGTGTGATGCTCTGCGTAATGTTCTGGCATTCGTGTGGATGTTACTTTGGCATGTACCACCTACCTACATTTACATTTATTCATTTAGCAGATGCTTTTATCCAAAGCGACTTACAAATGAGAAAATACTAGCAAACCTATATAAATACCTAAACATTTATGAAGAACAAGTACACCCCTTCATGGCAAAGGTATTCCCTAATGGCAGAGGCCTGTTTCAGCAGGATAATGCACCGTGCTCAGGGTTTCCTTCTCTGCTTTATTTAACAACATCATGTGACCCAGTGTACTGCTAATGAAATGCTTCAAAAAATTATAGAAATGTGAGCACTGCTGTAAATGACAGCAAGTTCATAGTAACCAAAATAAAGTGAGATCTTTAGTGCATAGCAAGCGTGTGTCGTGTTCCTGCGCAGCCTCCTGAGAGCAATTTGTGTATGTTGCCTACATGGCATGGCCGTTTAACCTGTCCGTTTACCACTTTACAGCAGAGGCAATTTATGATCCTTGGTATTGTTAATTGATTGTTAATGAGGCGAGAGCTCTAACAGCTGCTGCACAGAACTTGTGTGTATTAACGCCTCCATAATGTACCCAAAATGCAGTGCAGGATCAGACCACTAGATGGAGATGAAGACTAAGCATCCATTCTGGCGCCCTTGTTGTGAGACGCAGTACCACACGTATGCACATGGTGGAGACAGAGACCTGGATAATGCAGGGGACATAGGCACGGATTAACAACAGAGAAAAAAAATGACTTCTGGTGGATAGTACTAGGGCGGCTTGTTGGGACGTTATTTATAACAAGCTTGGGGCAGCGGTAGCTCAATAGCAGTTAAGCGTTTGGAAGGCTGCACAATGTTCAAATCACAGCACAGTGTAGGGTCTGTGCTTGCATTTGGACCGTGTGCTTACATGTTAGTCACTTTCACTGCGTTTCACACTACATTTTGTTGAACTGTATAATATTGTATATAGATTTCCCACATCTCCATAAATCCCACAACCCGGATAATATATCGGATCATTCAGAGGAAGTCGCGTCTCATGACCGGTTCGCTAGCAACCAGTGTTGCTAGGTTTCTAGGAAACGAGGCTACTGTAGGTTGCAAGCCAAATATGATTTACAAATGTAGTTTACAAATCAACAGGTGGCATGTAGATGCGAGATTATTTTAGGGCCTTGATGCTTAGGGAAAAAAATGACACGTTTTGTAAATTGGTAGTCACGATGTTGGACTTTAATACAGGCTTTAAACGCCTCGTAATACTAATACAGTATGACCTGACGTAATGGTGAATAAATAAAAAGCAAAAAATCTGCTTTGACTGAATTAACCAGCAAGGGTGAAGTGTTAATACTGTATATCCGCTGCTGTTATCGATGAGTCATGAAGGAAAATGAGCTTGTTAAATAGAAAATCCAATAATCTGTATGCCTGCTGCCTGAACTTCTGGGAAAGCATTGTAGTCATTAGCCTGGATATCAAACTCTTTCTGCCATTTCAAGCTATTACAGCTCTAGTTACTGTTCAAATGGGCACAAACGTTCACATTTATAAACTGTGTGCCCTTTGCAAGAATTGCATTGAATTTTTGTTGCTGTTTTTTAAACTGAAATCTGTTTCACCTGAATTCCAATGCACCCCCTAATTCATTAACACTTCAAAAAATTATTATTAGAGAACATAATACAGTTTGAGTAATTCCCAGATATTTTACTGAAGATATTCAATAGTAGCCGAGAGCTTTTATAGGCAAAGTTTCTCACAGATAAAGATAGCTACCTCCGTGTAATGAGTCTCATTCTCAATGTACTGTAGTGTACAACATAAATGTCATTCAGTGACAGGATTTTCCTGCATACGCCTAGAAATGCTGTCATCATTTCAGAAGATAACCTTGAACTAAAGATTAAAGGACAGGTATAGTTGGATATAGGAATATATCGAGGACATATTGCAGTGCTCCATGTTAATATGTTACCCAAAAACAGGCCACAGGGAATTAAAGTCAGTGTGTGTGTGTGTGAGAGAGAGAGAGAGACAAAGAGAGAAAGGAATGCTACCATTTTGCAAACAGTGTCAGCTTCTATTACTCTCGAAGTGTGTCACCCAGAGTGGTGTGTGTGTGTATATGTGTGTGTGTGTGTGTCTGTGGTTAATCCTCTGTTTATGAAACACACAGTGTGAATAGCTAGTCCTGCCAATGCCGCTACGTGCCATGTGATGTATGTTTGCCCTGTCACTCCGCCTTAGAGGGGTCGAGTGGCAGGAAAAGATGAGAGAGAGAGAGAGAGAGGAGGTGAAGTCGTGGGGGTGGGGTGGTGGGGAGGGTTTCTCATCCTCTCTGATGGAGAGAGGTGTACAGGGGCTCTGAGCCGCAAGACAAACAATCTACTACAGAGAGAAAGACTTTGGCAAACAGAGAGAGAAGGAGCTTCCGGAGAAACACACAGAGACTTGCGTACACACACACACACACGCACACATACCTTTTAGCCTTTAGCCTTTATGCAGGTCCAACTCACTTTTGTCCTCAGGCCTTCGCTCTTGGTTCCCATGTCTCAGAAGAGGTTAAACTCTGAACCTTAGGTGTGTTAATCTCAAACGGCACCTCTGTGTTAACAGACCAGAGACTCTCTTTGATGAGAGAGAGAGAGAGAGAGAGAGAGAGAGGGAGAGAGTGTGTGTGTCAGCGTAGTTCAGGGTAGCCTGTCACCTTCAGTTAAAAACACTGGAGCACGGTTGGTGTGTAAGTGTGTGTTTATAGAGAAGTGGTAAAGGTGTGTATCTCATATATATTTATTTTCCAGAGATAAGCCCTCCCCTGCCTTGATTTGACTAGACTATTGACTAGATTATTGTGCTGTTGTTTTTTTTTTTCTTTCACTGTGTTACGTATGTCTCACTCCTCCAGGGTTGGGGGTTCGAATCCCGCCTCCACCCTGCGTGCGCGGAGTTTGCATGTTCTCCCTGTGCTTCAGGGGTTTCCTCTGGGTACTCCGGTTTCCTCCCGCAGTCCAAAGACATGTGTTGTAGACTGACTGGCATTTCCAAATTGTCTGTAGTGTGTGATTGTGCCCTGCGATGGGTTGACCCCGTCCAGGGTGTCCCCCATACTTGTGCCCCGAGTTCCCTGGGATAGACTCCAGGCTCCCTGCGACAGAAAATGGTACAGAAATTGGATGGATATGTTATCTGTAAATCTTTGTTTTGTTTACCATTACTGTAATGCTGCAATTAGCATCTGGGTCAATAAAGTGCCATCCATCCATCTATACACACATACATACACACATACATATATACATGTATGTATATGTATATATTAAAATGTGAATGTTTTGGATTTGTTTGTTTTGTGTGGGGTTTTTTTTTTCTTTTCAACTATTGTGTTTTTTTTTTGTTTGTTTTTTTTATATTTCACTTATTAAAGGAATACTCAAGCATTTCTCAAACGAATTTTTAAACATGTGATTTGCATAGACAATTATTACGACACAGTTCCCTGTCCTGAGAAATTTCAGCCATTTTACTCAAAACTCACTTAAGTCACCTTTATTTACATAGACATGCCGTATATACTGAAGTGTTGGGCAAAGTGCTGTACGATAAACTGCTGTACTTTTTAAACAGCAATGGAAAAAAGCATTCAAATACAATGACTTAACACCATAAATAAATAAATAAATAGCATTAAAAGACAAAACCACAAATGAAAAGGCAGACCAGAGACTCCCAGGGAACAAAACCAGACAGAGCTTGCACCTCGGAGAATAAATAGATTTTTAAATAGGATAGTAAATGTCTCCCGTGCTGGATGCCTTTATATACAATAGAAGGCTGTTTCATAATCTCGGAGCTGCAACAGGAAAAAAAAAAACCTGATTATCCTTAAACTTAATTCCAGTTTGTGTAAAGATCTTAATGCTGTAGATGGAGAATGAGCAGAAAGGAGGATGGAGGATATTTTGGTGCTATGATTTATAGAGATTAAAAACAAACAAACAAACAAACAAAAAAACACCAACAACTTTAATATAACCTTAAGCTCTGTTGTGTTCATGACTAGTATCCAGTGAAGGGGGTCAGTAAAAGTTTGTAAAAACATGACGGTATATCATTTAAGTCTAAGTCAGAACTCTTCTTATGAAACTTAGAAGTAATTTAGTAATAAATAAATAAATAAATAAAAACAGGCACTCAGGTTGTGTGGTATTAACAGCCATGTTTACATCTGTAACATACAGCAAAAAAAAAAAAAAAAAATTCCCTCTGAAAATGTAGAGCCATCTGTGAAAGCTCGTACTACAGATTTAATGCTTAATTTACAATAAATGTACAAAAGAACTTGAGAGTTTTTGACCCCAGCCGAAATGTTTATTGTTGCCTCAACTGCCCTTAGACTTGATCCTACATTATTATAAGGTGTGATATATAATTGTGGAATAAACTTTTGTTTTTTTTCTATTGGGTAGATGTGGTGGATGATGTCTAAGTGGAAAAGGTCAGTGTTATTTATTTACCAAATTATTATTATTATTATTATTATTATTATTATTATTATTAAAATCATTATTATAAGTTGCTTTGGGTAAAATCAAATGATAGTCTAGTACATACAATACGAATGGACAAGTGTGTGTGTGTGTGTGTGTGTGTGTGTGTGTGTGTGTGTGTGTCTGTTAGTGTTAATCTCTTGGCGGAGACGAAATTTCCCCACAAAGATAGGAGTATCTGACAGTTTTGACCTTGTGGAGACATTTGGTTGGTCCTCATGAGGAAAAACTACAGCTTTTTATTTCAAATATCAAAGAAAGAAAAAAACAATTAATAGAGTAAAAAATGTTTTCTTTGGGATTCTGAGGTTAAGGCTAAGGTTAGAATTAGGGGTACTGTAGGCAAAGCAGTAATTATCTACATTAATAACGATGTGAGTGGAAGGGCCTCACAAGGATAGAAAAACAGATTGTGTGTGTGTGTGTGTGTGTGTGTGTCTGTGTGTGTGTGTGTGTGTGTGTGAGATGGGTAGATAAGGTAATGGGGAGGGGGACAGAGATTGTTATTTCAATGGCAGGAAACTGAGCTCACGGTGAACAGAGACATGGCCGTGGAGTGTGGCGTGAGAAACAGGCAACACAATACAACACACACACACACACACACACACAGCCTCCCACACAGCACACAACTATAAGCTGTATCTATGCCCACATGTGTGCTAGTGCTGCGTGTTCTTACGTTGTGAGCGCGGCGCAGTTGTGAATCAGAAGTTAATGGTCTGACACTTCGAAATCAAATAGTCGTTCCTGAGCGTTCAGAGTCGCTTTATAATCACCGATCCCTCATCAGTCAGTTGTTATTATGTTGTCAGTATGTTATAGATGTGTTACTGATGAACGTGACGTTGGAAACTACAGACAAAGAGACGAGGGTTTGTGTAAATGGAGTTACGTCAATATAAATAAACCTCTGACTTTATTGTAGCTTAATTTGTCTGTCAGTGTGAAATATTAGAATGTTATTGCGTGACTTAAGGAGTGGTTGTGTTAATTGTGATACACTATATTACGGACAAAGACTGTAAAAGTTAGTGAATGTGTGAAATGTATCAATCTCTCCACTAGAGGACAGAACAACCTGATAACTCTCTCTCTCTCTCTCTCTCTCTCTCTCTCTCTTGCTCTGAGTCTAATATTCAGCCCCCATGAAGATCGTAAAAGTCACAATAGAAGGCTGAAACCTTTTTAATTTGGGTGTGTATTGATGTGAGTGTAGTGTTAATATCCTTCCTGCTGCTCTGTCAGCTCAAGTTTCACACCTTTATCTCTTTGTCTCTCCTTCTCTGTTCCTCTTGCTTTCTCTCGCTGTTCGAAACTCTATTAAAGTAACTCCATAAGACACGGAGTGTGACGGCGGGGTTGTGGGGAAGGGGGGGGGGGTCTGGGTGTCGCCGGGTCAAGCGTCCTACTTCCACCCCCTTCGGGCTTCACCTTTGACCCCTACTTTAGAAGAGCCACACACTCTCACTCTCTCTTCTTTTAGCCGAGAGACCGAGCAAACAGAGCAAAAAGATGCCTGCCATGTCCTCATGATCCGAGAGGGAAAAATAGAATGGCTTTATTTATTCGGTGGAGTCGTTCGCAGCAGATAATGATTTTAGAATGGCTTTATTGGCAAATGTATGATCTTTTGTATTCAGTTTATTTAAAGGAGTGTGTTTTATTACTGTAGTGATAGTAATATTGGATTAGAAGTATTAATATTTCATATATTGCAGTGTCGCGTGTTGTTATTGCCTCTGTATATGCTGTAAACGGTTGCTTGAATTAAACCCCAGTGTGTTTAGACGGTCTTTATGATTGGTTTGGGAAGTTATAAACACAATGACTGGCATGTTAGAGATGAGATCTACTTTGTGCGTCCACGCAAAACCACGCCATCGCAGAATGCGGCAAATTAACCAAACCTGCTGGATGTTTTGGGATGTAACACGAGCTGTTAAACTGGCATACAAGACACAAAATGAGTGCCAGGGGACAAAGCTGAAGTGCTGCAGAAGTAGAGTGTATACCTTATAACTGGGTTGATGAATGGGGAAAAAAGAAAAGCTTGATACAGTTCTCAAAATACTGATTATTATTACTTAGCACTTGATTTGTGTTCTCCATGCTTGTTCAGATTATTTCTGTCATTTCTACACAAGTTTGTTTCCATTAATCATTGCCATAGTTGAGGGGCATGGTGCCCCCGTGTGCGTGGAGTTTGCATGTTCACCTCGTGCTTCGGGGGTTTCTTCTAGGTAATTTGGTTTCCTCCCCCAGTCCAAAGACATTAGTTGTAGGATAAATGTGTGAATCGGTGTGTGATTGTGCTCTGCGATGGTTTGGCACCCCTGTCCAGGGTGTCCTCCACCTTGTGCCCAGAGTTCCCTGGGATAGGCTCCTCGTGACCCTGTGTACGATAAGCGGTACAGAAAATAGATAAATGTATCGCCATAGTTAACAGATGAACACTTGTGTTGCTGCTTGACAAGTTTATTGCATTTATGCAAAGTTACTATTTTAGTTTGGATCATAAATTCTATCTTAGATACATCTTATTAGCAGAAAGAAAATGATAGCAAATGTACTGCAAATGTTCAGTTTTATAATTCGTAGCACGGTTATAATTGTTGCTGTGAGCATGATCTATTTGCCGTTATTTTCTTTATGCTAATGATACATCAACATACTTAGTATATTATTAATAATCTAACTGAGCTATGTATGCACTATAGATAATGCTGTATATCAAGAATGGTCCATTCCTAGGGCTAGGCAGTGGTGTATTGGTGTCTGATGTTATGTTTTGCTTATTGAATTTCCTTACTGGATTCCAAGAGCAGCATACATGTGTATAATGACTTAGTCTTATATGGGGTCATTCCATCTCAAGTGGTCCAGTGCAGGTGCTTCACAATTTTTAATTATCCTTTTTTTTTTTTTTTTTTTTGGAGTGATTACCTCTATGTATTGGCATTGCAAAGCCACCAGTTTTGGTTTTTTTTTTTTTTAAACATTTTTTTACTTGGTTTAACTACGATGGCCATCTTTGTGTCATGGCACACAACAGCTTTTTGGTTATACATCTGAATGATCCTAGCTCCTTTGAACAAAAACTGATCTCTACAGCACATTACAAGGTACATGTACATATATAAACATTTTGCACATTCTTGTTCCTAAGACTTAGAACTTAAGTCCAAATGTAATGCTCAAGATTGCTCAGAGTTCCACTTTTAGGTTAAATTTATAACGGGAAGTTTTCAGGTCTCCGTCTTAATTTTTTAGGGGGTACGTAGACGTTGTTTGCCCCCGCAGGTACCGCCACAGTTGTGTCAGAAACATGCATTTTCTGCTGCTAAGTGGTGCTATAACCACAGATTTTTTGGGGCGGATGTGTCACAACTCATTTTTACAAGTAGCAGTCAACCACGCCTTGCCAATGTGCTAGATTTTACAGTTGCAGTCAGTGCAGAATACAAGAAAAACACTATCTGTAAGTTAAAAATAAACCAAATGAACAGAACCAAATTTAGTGCTCAAAAGCCCATGTAAGCATTTGTTGTTTAGAATGAATTCAAGCCAAATAGTAAATGTCAAGTAAGTGTGTTTTGTGCATACTTTTACATGTACTGTATAATGTAGTACTACTACCCCGTATTTTAGAAATATGTGCATTAGTATTTATAATCATTGAATCTTCTATTATTTTGTCCTTGCAATAAAATAAAAACGATAGAAAAGGTGGATTCCTCTGCATGGGGAGCATTAAAAGTGGAAGCCTTGTTGTCTAATACTCTACATTAATTACAGTGAAAAAAATGGAATGTGTGGTCGGTTAGATTTAAGAAAAAAATATTACATATGGTTAACATAAAAAATATTACATTTCTCATCAAAACGTCATTTCTTTGCTTATGCTAAACTTCATTTAAACAACTTTCTAATTAATTAGATTATGTTGAATTATGTATTATTATTAAGTGAGTGTGATCAATTCACATAGTATTAACATAAAGCAATTATATTATGAAGTCTAGTGTGCATACAGAACATTTAGGGTTTGAGATTTTTTTTTTTTTTTTGCGAGCAATTTTTTTTCAAATTCCCCTCAATTTCGGGTTGAATATCTCTGGTGGGGGACCAAATACAAATCTGAATTTTGCACAGAAATAAGTCCTCTATAGTAGCATTCTGCTGTACAAATTTTCATTTTGAGGTCCCACTGGTTACAGAGCTAGGGCTAGTAGAAATCTGGGGAAAAGCCTACTTTATTCATGCGTTTTGAGAAATGAACAGATGTAATATAAGCATAGCAAATAATCAAAAATGAACAGTATTTTACAGTATTTATGTTTATGATTGTCATACAATAACTTATACTTGTCAATGATTTCAAGATGTAATAGATAAGATTAATCTATATTATTATGTTACTTAATTATTTCATCAGTGTTGGGAATGTAGTTGGACATTGATACACCGTCTTATGAGTACAAACTTGTGAAGGTTTGAGTTGCTATATTTCCAGGAGAGAACCTGTATGAATATGGTTAAGAATAGGGACAAGGAGTTAAGGGGCGGGGCTCAGCAATCACAACTTTTCTAATGACTTAATGGGCTGCTTTTGTAGAACTACGAATTTTGAGATCCTGATGATATTTTCATGATGGTGCAGTGAGGGAAGGTTTGCTCGAATGGCTTTACAAGCCCAAAGTTTAAAAGCTAAATGATTTCAGCTATCTAAGATGATAAATGACTGAATTCTTCATGGACGTGGCAACATGTTTGTCAGGTTCAGAGACAGAAACAGGCCGACCAGGTGTGTGTGTGTGTGTGTGTGTGCAACACTGAAATTGAGGTTTGGTAGAGAGTATAGAGCTTTGTTCTGACCAGGTGTGTTTTTTGTGTGCATGGGGGATGGAGAACATTACGAACCCCACCTGTGTCCTCTAGACCACCTGAGGCAGTGGACAGTTGTCCCGCTTCCTTTAATGTTCAACAGGTCAAACAAATTCAAATGCAGGCTGAAGTAACAGTGGTATCACTTACACAATTCTCGACCTGTACCCGAGAGCTAAATTCCCGGACAACATGCCGTACCTTTTTATTAACAGCACAAAGAAAAAATATTAAAAAACCACTACATTTGTCACACCAAATTTCTAGGAAATTTAACAAATGATCTAAATGATGGCTAGATATACATGTTGAAAGAGAACTTGCATTGTAAAAGTCATAAAAATCTGACGACTACTAAGCTTTCTAAAAAGGAAGAATATTATGTTTTATTTTTATTTATTTATTTATACTAATTTTTTTTTTTTTTTTTTTTACATTTGCAAGCTAAGCCAAAATGATTTCAAGCATGCATCAAACTGTACATTTTACATATTGAGTAATCACTCGTTTTCAAAATGTGCATATTTATTTACCTTTAATTTATACTCAACTACAAAATGGCTTAAATGCTAAAACATACTGTACTTTAGGCACATGCAAAGAAATGTTGTAGAGCAAAGACGCCTTCAAATATAATGAAATTAAATGTTTCTACACTACAAAAAATACTATAAAGAGCAGTAAACAGTAATAAATGAAACAAAGTCCATATATGGTGTGAAAGCCCTTTGCTTTAAAAAAAAAAAAAAGTAGTCTCAGGTAGAATTAGTGCAGTTTTATATGGAAATTAATATGAAGGTTTACTGAGCATTGTGCAGAACCAGCCACAGTTCTTCCTCTTTAACTTTTGCAGCCTTCATTGTGGGTTTTATTTTTTAATCTGAAAAGTGGTCTCTTACGTAATATGCTGCTTTCTTTCAGACTTACAAACATTTTTCTGTAGCATTTCATTTTGTGCTAGAAAACTAATGTTTGGAAATCTAAAATGTTTTCGTTCAGGCTTGATAACGTAGAAGTCATAAAATAAAAAATTATAACAAAGTTTGTACTTAAAAAACAAAACAAAAAAAAAACAAAAAAAAAAACATCAACAACTAGGGTGCCTAAGACTTTTGCACAGTGCTGTACTTTTTTCTGCACTGCTTTCTGAGCTGCAATCATAGGCACAAGAATGAAACAAAAACTATGGCTCCACAATGAAGTTTTTCAGAGACCAGTGGAACGAAATGAATGAAATGTGGTCGAGGTTTATCGTGATTATTGATAATGTGTTCAGTCACTTAACCAAGATTCCTTTTGTTCTGTTGTTCTGTTAGGATGAGAGAGGTTCAATCTGAGTCTGTATTGGGGTTGTTTTGTATAAATGGGCGGCTGTGGATCAGGTGGTAGAGCGGGTTGTCCACTAATCGTAGGGTTGGCGGTTCGATTCCCGGCCCACGTGACTCCACATACCGGAGTGTCCTTGGGCAAGACACTGAACCCCAAGTTGCTCCTGATGGCAAGTTAGCGCCTTGCATGGCAGCTCTGCTACCATTGCTCTGTGTGAGTGTGGGTGAATGGGACACAGTGTAAAGCGCTTTGGATAAAAGCAAGTGCGCCATATATAAATGCCTTTAGGTGGTGTGTGTGGGTGTGTATGCATGAAAGAGAGAGTGAGAGAGAGAGAGAGATTGATTTACAAGCTGATTGGTGTGTGTAAGTTCAGTAAAACCATACTGTTAGCATAAGACACATGACAGTTCTTAGATAGATTTATGAGAGTGATTTGATAGTCATCACTGGATGCTCTCTCTCTCTCTCTCTCTCTCTCTCTCTTTGAGTGTGTGTGTGTGGTGAGTAGTACATTATATATTCTAACATCAGATATATAATGTGGTAAATGTATAACACAAGGCTGGGTTACGTCAACAAAATCAGTTCATTAAACCTGCCAAAGCAAGCTGTGTGTGTGTGTGTGTTTGTGTGTGTGTGTGTGTGATGTACGCCTTTCTCAGCTCTTTAACAAATACAGACAGATAACATTGTCTTCCCGATCACTGATTCTGCTCAAGTTAAATATTATCCACTGAACCGCAGTGTCCACTTACTGCCTATTGATCGTTCTTCTTCCTCCAGATTTGAAATGTACTATTCTCCTGTAGTCTTACACACACACACACACACACACACACAGCAGACAATATCAAAGTACCAGACTAGATAACGATGGAATGTGTGCCGAAAAGCTGAGTTAAAAACCGAAGCCGAGTGTGTGGTGTGAATCACGCAGCGATGACATGGACAGTTAATGTGGCGTTAACAGAGCAAATAAAGATGTAATGAAGAGCACTGAGCGCATAAAAGCTGCTCTGAAGGTGAGACATTCATCACAGCTGGAGCGTAATTATCTCTGTAGGCAGGTAGCCTATAACAAATCTGTGTGTATGTTCCTATAAAGCTTTTACCACACTGTTATTTGTTTTGTCACTACTCATCTTCTGAGTACTTCATCCAACCTTTATGTTTTAAGTTTCCACAGATTGGTGTGAGAAAGTATTCGCCCCCCCCTTTTCACATTTGTCACAACTATAGACTTTCTCTCATATTAAACAAAGGCTACACACACAACACAGGTTTAAATGTATTATCTCATATATATTTGAAGAAATACAACACTATTATGACTCGTGAGATTTTCTGCAACTGCCCCTTGCACCACCTTCGGTACTAATAATATCAGTATATTAGTCTGATGTCGTTACATCAGTATTACCTCAGTATATCACTTTTCATTGTGTGAACATTTATTTTGCATGCTCTTCCTCGCAGAATTGCTTTCATTCAGGTTCTGCCTTCTTTTCCGGTTCTGCCTGAAAAGAACACCTCCATTTGGTTCAATTCAAGGAATTTAACTAAGGCAGTTTCCATTCAGGGATTCAGAAGTGAATTTGCGTTTGAATCATTGTCTCGCCGTGTATATGCTTCAGCTTCAGCTCTCAGACAGATTACCGGACATGAATGGTACAAATTTTCTAGAAGTTAAGTAGGTCCTGAGACAGCAAAATGCTTCCACACCATCATGCTACCGTCACCATGCTTATCTTTTTAGTATGCTCTTCATACTATGAAATTCTATTCATAATGGCACATGTGCTGTTCCTATTGTGACTCCATAATGCCTGTATTTACCCTTCTTACCCAGGCACCACGTGAGCCGAAGTAGAACATAAGGGCGGAGCTAAAATAGTGCCGTCCATCGATTGATCATAGTTGCGTTTGCATCCTGATTAATGTTTCTGGCTCAAAATGCTTCTCTACCAACTTAAGAATCTTCATTAGTAGGTAGGGGTGTAATGATGCAGCACGCATACATGCAGCAAAAATTTGACCATGTGCATCTTAGAAATGTACATAATTATACATCTAATGCAGTTGCACTGTTTGAATACCAGAGTTTCCAATCCAACTGTTAAAAAATAGCTCTTCGGTAGCTTTAAAACAACACCAACCCCACTACAATCCCTGAAAAGAGGCAGCGGAAGACAGGCATTTTAGTCCACTTTGGAGCTCGAGTTATGGTTAAAATGACGCATCAGGCATTACTACAGAACTCATTATATTTCAATTTATAATTTTCCCCAGGTCAGCGACTTGGTTTATTCAACCAAAATTTTGGGAGAATTTATACATTTATTTATTTATTTTTAAAATAAGGCGAACCTCTAATACCTTTTGTTTACAATATTAAACCTCTGTTTTTTAGCCAGTTTTGAGTTTTTCTTCATATTTTCTTCAGATTTTTCTTCATTGCAGTTTAGTTTAAAATATTCTGAGAATCGAATTGAATTGTAAACATGGAATGTTTGAATCGCATGGAATCATGACTGGAGTGTATTGTTACACCTATTAGTAAGCTAATCTGCCATATTGTCACTTTTCTCAAATGTCATTTTTTGGCTGATTTTTGAGACAGCAGAAGACCACGTCTTCAGCTGAAGCTGCAGTGGGCACTGGTTTACCAAAACTGGACAGTTGAAGACCGGAAAAACATAGACTGGTCTAATGAAGCTCAATTTCTGCTGAGGCACACAGATGGTAGGGTCAGAATTTGGCACCAACAGCATGAATCCATGAACACAACCTGCCTTGTGTGAACACTCCACGGTGGTGGAGGTGGTGTAATGGTGTGGGGAATACTTTCTTGATACACTTTGGGACCATTAATAATCAATCATCGCTTGAATGCCACAGTCTATTTGAGTATTATTGCTGATCATGTGCATCCCTTCATGGCCACATTTTACCATCTTCTAATGGCTACTTCCAGCATGATAACGCACCATGTCACAAAGCAAAAGTCGTCTCAAACTGGTTTCATGAACATGACAATGAGTTCAGTGTTCTTCAGTGGCCTTCCCAGTCACCAGATCTGAATCCAATAACACCTTTGGGATGTGGTAGAATGTGAGATTCACAGCATGAAAGTGCACCTGAAAAATCTGCAGGAATTGCATGATACATATCATCATGACAACATGGACTAGATCTCAAAGGAATGATTCCAGCATCTTGTGGAATTCCACGCCATGAAGAATTGGGGAGCAAAGGGAGGCCCTACCCAGTATTAGTATAGTGTTCCTAATAAAGTGTTCGGTGAGCGTATGTACTTTATATAATGCTTTAACATCATGTCATGTTCATCACATGAATCATACCTGGTTAATTCAGGAAGACACACACTTATGCCGTGTGAATGTGTGTTCTGTAGAACTGTTGGTATTGTGGTCTCCTTCGACAAACCCAGACACTAAGAGTCCCTCACCAGGAAACCGGATACTGTGTAAAATGATGTGTGTATGTGAATTACAGTCCAGACTGAAACACACACTCAACAGACCCTGCGTTACCAACATTCCAGTCCCTTATCGCCAAACACAAATGTGTGATATACGATAATGCGTGTGCGTAATACAAAAAATGGGACTGGCATACTGGCATACTATAATTGTTTATATCTGTATTTTGTGTGTGTGTGTGTGTGTGTGTGTGTTGTGAGAAAAGCGTGAAGGAAATTTTGCTTGGCGGTAAGGTCAGGAGAAGTAAAGTGTGTGTGAGAGTGTGAACGAGCGAGATGAAGGTCAGCCATGAGAACCAGCCTTGAAGACTTAATCACAAATACTCAAGACGCCACTATGTAACAGGAACAGCCGAGTGTGTGTGTGTGTGTGAGAGAGAGAGAAAGAATGTCCTTGTTTATTGTGATTTAGGTGGAGAGCAGGCAGTGAGAAAAGAGTATGTGTGTGTGTGTGTGTGTGTGTGTGTGTGTGTGTGTGTGTGCCCCCTTTTAGAGCTCCTTATCTCAAATAGCAGTATTGGCTTTCACACCTGCCTCCCTCTGGCAAGTGTGTGTGAGTGTGTTGCTGACTACAGTATCCCCTTTAATGTCATCCCATCAGGTGAGTGTGTGTGTGTGTGTGTGTGTTTGTGTGTGCACGATCTCTTCCAGCACAGTGTCCTTTGGTGATAATCACACCCTGTCATCCTCATCAGACCGTCCCCTCCCTCTCTCATTCTAAAGAAAAGAAACGGTTGCCGTTAGACGTGTCCCCCCTCCCTCCATCATTACACCTCTTCCACACGGGCCTCATCCTGAACAAAGAATGCCGGAATGCCACCTCGTCAGCAGGAGCGTTCAGGAATGTGTGCGCGCAGGAGGAATGAGAGGAAGAAAAGAAAAGAAGCCCCAAACGTATGGACTCCTGTCTTTCTGCCCTTCTTTCCCTCCCACCAACCAACCGCTTCAATGAAGGTGAGAGCAAGCGAGGGAGAAAGAGAGGACACCACGGTCGGCTTGTCCCAGTGTGAGAAACGCACCGGCCCCCGGCTAGCATCGCTAATCACAGGAATGAGAGGAATGACTTCGGAGAGGAAAAAGAACACAACCTTTATCGCAACACTGAGCAGATATTTAAACAATGGGGGAGCGTCTCAGAGTCTCCAGTTAGCAGCTGCCAAACACACTCTTGCGATTAAAAGTCGTCATTCTAAAAAACAAAAAATCATCATGGGAAACTTTCACACACTAATGACATGAAGAAGAAGAAAAAAACAGATGCTGCTTAGAATTTGGAAATTTCAGGATTCTTTCTTAATAATTATCCAGCATTTCCAATTTAAGCTCTTATTTAGTGGGCCATAGGTACACAGGTGCCCTATTGAAATGATATGTTTTCAACTTATTATTATTATTATTATTATTATTATCTTTATTGTTATTCATTCAGCGCTGGAAATATCTGCAAATACCCCATCACTGACCGTGTGGCAGCATTAATGTACAGCGTGAATTCCACGAAAACGTGTCTAAAATGGGAAAAAGCTGTTGTGCTAACGGATTCAACAAAAACTCTGAGCTATCTTTTTACAGAGTGCCAAAAAACCATTCAGTCCTTTTTTTTTTTTTTTACCAAGCCAAGCAGTCTAAGTGTAAGTTCTTTTGGCATGTGGTGTTCATGATGTACAATGATGAATAATTTGCTACATATTTCTTTTTACACACTGCCTATTTCCACTGATAAATAATGGGGGCTCATTCATTCTCTGACTGTGTTATATATACTGTGTTAATATATAAAATTAGTAAGTGGAAGTGGTGTTAGCTACAAACAAACTAAGACTAGCTAGCTTACGGTTTACCAGATAAAATTATAGAATAAAATACAAATATTTGTACATACAACCAGAATGTTTGGTGTTCTTGTCACTTTAATTTCTCCAACAAATCCCGCCTTGAAGTAGGACCAGGCGTCAAGGCTTTTGTATGCATTCAGGATTCAGGTACTGTACATATAAATGTCGGGAAAACCGATTCCTGGCCACATACCAATGTACATGGACCACAGGTTCTTGGGCAAGTTGTAAGGGTCTCAGTCGAGTCCAACTGCCTTTAATTTAAGCTGATATTCGATAGTTATACTAGCGTTTTCGCAGCTTCCCCAATTTAAACCAACCATTTTGCTGGATGTTTTGCCCTCAGTCCGACCGAGGGGGCGTGTTCCGGCGGGAAAGTGACGTCAATGCATACCCTCTATATAACAATATTATATAAGGTGTATATATATATATATATATAGCTGTGTGTATGTGTGTATATATATGTATATGTATCTCTGTGTGTGTGTCTTGTGTGTCATCAGACGAGGTTGGGTTCCTATGAAAACATCTGCTTTTTTAAGGTGTGTGTTTATGTTTGTGTGTGTTTGGAGAGAGAGAAAGTAAAGCTACTTTGCCATACAGTGATTTAAAGTCGTTATGATTATTATATTTAATCAGTTTAGCACAGTTATTTGGAAGAAAACAGTATCATTTAATTTCATTTTACACAGCACCATACATGATAAATCCGGGTTCCTTAATATGCATAAGAGCACATTTACATAAGTCGACTGTCTCTTTTAGGGCTGGGCGATATGATGATATAAAATTGTTATCGGGATTTACATCGTATATATCATATATTATGTCACGATATATAATATAATTTACTTCTGAGAAATGGGGATTGTGATATTTTTATACATTTTTCATGTTTATTATTTTTTTTAATAACAATTAAAAACTCTGAAAGCAGATTTTCTACTGATTTGAATTTTTATAATTGTAAAATGTTAACATTTTCACAGATTTTTGATATTTTTTAAATTGAAATAAAAGTATGATCAAACAAAGTTTTTAAACTCAAGGCTTATTTTTGAATGCAACATTGCTGTTTTGTTTATATAGCTTTTGAAATCTATACAGTATAGTGTGTTACATATCGTATTTTAAAATATTAAAATGTTGTGATGTCTCTTTTAATATAAACGCAATTAACCTATAGATATTTAAGCAATATCACGCGAGCACGAGTGCGGTTATACTGAATATCGGCACGGCTGTGATATTGGCTGTAGGTAATCAGTATAACCGCACTGTTGCGAGTGTGATATTGCTTTTATACAACAGCTCTATAACCAAGAAAGTACTACTGAGCAAGTGACATTACAGACACAATATGACTGAATGTTTTGTTTGTTTTTCCTCGGCTAGTGGAAATAGATCCCGAAAAAGTGGGATTTTACACAGACGAGTGGAGTGACACACACGCACACAAACCCAGAGACGTCCCAGTGTGCTTATATGAAATATAAACACTCTTGGAATGCCGCTCGACCAATCAGATTAGTGGACCAGACCTAACCTGCTGTATACAATCTATTATACCACAGTGTAACCGAGTTCTCAAATCTGATTGGTCAGAAGTTGTTGATTATTGCTAAAGTATAAAACAGAAACATCACAGCACCCAGCATTAATTATTTTCCTTTAACAGCGCACAATGTCTTTCTTTTATTGCTTATATACTGTATTCTCAGACTGTTAAACAGTTAAAAGCTTAATAGGAGAGTTTGTATTTTAATGCAGCAGAGGGAAAAAAATGATAACGCTGTTTATAATTAATCTAAGAATTGTGCCTAAAATGGTGCCTCGCTATTATTAATACACTATCTATGTGCTCACACACAGGAACATTTCAGCGTCGCTGTACTGCAGCCAGACAAACAGTAAGCACCTGAACCTCCTTCATCATATCTCCTAAATCCAAAACACTCGAGCGCAGTGATTCTAATTAAATCGGGCATTCAGTGCTGCCGTTAAATCTTTAGAATGGCACTATGAATAAATAAGTGCTTATCTGTCCTTCAGTTTGGATGACAGCATTAAACAATATTGTTTCACTCTAAACATGCCAACTGTAGATAAAGAGACCATTTCAATTTTGCGCTCCATCAATTTATTTTATTTTATTTTAATTTTATGGTTCAGTTTAGAGCTGATTACTCAAAGTCGGTGATTAATAAGTACGGGGTGTTTTTGGAAGCAGATTCTGACAATAAAATTCAGATAAATCTGGAACGTATTGTCAGCACTGAGACCAGACTCTTGAAAGCCTTCAGTTAAAACAAACACAAAATGACTCCTCAATCAAATCCAATCTTTAGAAAGGGATTTCATCAGGTATGGATTATATACTGAGACGAGTATTGCTCAGTAGGACTGATTTTGTTGAATTGGGAAAAAAACAAATAACACAATTTTAGACAAGTCATTTTGATTGATTGCACTGAATCAGTGAATCACTACTGATTCATCAGTCAGTACATGATGATCATTTGAATCAACAGTGATTCAGATGATTCTGATTGATCAGTTAGAATCATTTGGCTGTTTTTCCCCTCACATCTTTTCAAACCATTCAGTTAAAACAGACGCAACATGAGTCCTCAATCAAATCCAGTCCTGAGAAAGGGATTTCATCAGATATGGATAATATACTGGATCGAATACTGTTCAGTAGGATTGGGTTTGTAGATTTCATTCAAATGAATCATTTTAATTTGGAAAAAACAAACAAATATACAAAAACAAACAAAAAAAAACTATGCAATATTATACTGATTGATTCAATTGAATCAGTGACTCACTATTGATTCATCAATCAGTACATGATGATCATTTGAATCAGTAGTGATTCAGATGATTCTGATTGATCAATGAGAATCATTTGGCTGTTTCCCCCCCTCACATTTGTTCAGGATTTGATTTGCCTGATGTTGTTTTTCTCTCTATTATCTGAGGGAGGTTTATACAGGTCCTGTCTGAGAGAAAGAGGAAAAGAGAGAGTGATGTTTTCTCTCAGACTCTAAATGTGAGAACAATAACAGACTAAGAGTGT
>JANDJT010000199.1:20361523-20372677 GCA_024331685.1 Stegophilus panzeri | reverse complement strand
AATTCTTACCAATCCTACCCGCTCCTGAAGGAATTCTTACCAATCCTACCCGCTCCTGAAGGAATTCTTACCAATCCCACCCTCACCTGAAGGTATTCTGACCAATCCCAGATACATAAATTTAAACTACAGCAACCACAACCAGCAGTTACTAAAGATGACTGAATGAATAAACAAATGAGTAAACACTAATTTATGTGGTGAAAACATTGAACATCATCCAGCATAATTTATGTGGTAAATGCATAACACACCATCCAGTATGCTCCATGTTGATGAATATGCCTTTTCTTTGTTTCAGAAGCTTCACATCTGACTGCAGACTCTTGCCCGCATGTCATGGGAGTAAATATCTGCTGTCATTTTTGTTGTATGAAATCCCATGAAATCCCAATCCGGATGCACACTTGTAATAACATTGGTGTAATATGACACACAGCTTTATTATCTAAAATAAAAACACCGGAACTGGAAATGTTAATCACTGTTAATTGAAGTGCAGATTGATGCATTCTTTGCTGTTCATCAGCATTTAACCGCACAAATAAATTAACCTAAAGAACATCCTGAATCAGGATTTGCTTTGGCCATGGAAAAAATGACTAGTTGACTACAATAGTCACACAGCCCCTATAAGTAATAAAATACAAGAATTATGGAAAAAAATAATCAGTGACAGGGTGGTGTGATACCATTTCCACCACGAAACTGATTATTATCCTATAAAAGTATATCCTGAAGTGTTTTAGATTATATTATATTAGATATCAAAGAAATAATATAATCCAATTTTTCATTTAACGCTGTACCAGTTGCACAAAGAGATGTCCTGCTGGTCCAAATTCTACTGATTAAAACACCATTTTGTTTTATAGCCTAAACAATCTTTACAGTTTGTATGAAATCAGGTATTTCCATAAAATCCATTAAAGGAGGAAAATGTGTACGGAAAACTGTTCTCAACAGCAGTGTAGTATATGGGATATCAACACTGATTAAGACTTTATTCTTGATTTTATTTAGAGGAGTAGAACTTGTGAATTAATTGATATTCCCGTTTGCAATAAGTTAATAATTTAATTATTTGCAATAATTTAATTTAATTTAATTTAATTATTGGGGGGGAAAAAAAAAGGAAAAAAAAAAACCTCTACCAGGCTAACAGGAAGCCACAAGTTGCAGGTATACAATATCATGCTATTTTATTTATTTATTTATTGTTTTGCATTTAATTATCCATTCATGTAGATTATAAAATCAGGCTTTCTGTATCTTCTTTGTGAATTAATTTACCGAAATAAACTTGGCTAAATTTGCAGTTAGCTAGCTGGCTAAAGAGTGCAAATGCTCAAGACCGCCTTAATAACCCCCTGTCGCCATAGCAATACGAAAACAGCCGACAGAACCCGAGCCGCAAGGTGTTCTGGGAAACTAGCACACACCGCACGGTCGCCATATTTGCTTGAATTTTCCAACTTACACTGGAGGAAAAATAACAACTATTGCGCTGTTTTATTAGTGAATATCCCGCTTGTTTTTTCGCTGTTTGTAAAAAAAAAAAAAAAAAAACCGTTGCGGAAAGGAGTGGTTGTAGCATTTTTTTTTTTTTGCTTTGCATCTGCAGTTTATCGGCGGTTTAGTTGGCAACGTTAGTTCAGCCAAACGCAGAAATGGGGCGCTCGAGGAGCCGCAGCTCGTCCCGGCCAAAGCACACGAAAAGCGGCAGCAAGCATAGCAAAAAGCGCGGTAGCCGCTCCAAGTCCCGTTCCAGAGACCGCGAAAGGAGCAAGAAACGCTCCCGGTCCCGGGAGGCCAAGCGGAACCGACGGCGAGAGTCGCGCTCTAGGTCCAGGTCGAACAGGGAGCGGGCCAGGCCAACGTCGCCGGTGGATAGAGTGGATATGTTCGGCCGCACGCTGAGCAAACGCACCGCCGCCGAGGAGAAGCAGAGGAAGGAGGAGGAGGAGAAGAAAGCTGAGATGGAGAGACAGAGGAAGATGTAAGTGACCGTGAGAGAGAGAGACATGTTGTTAGCATGAGTGTTAGCTTATATTATTTCAGTCGCCTGGACAACAATAGTGGTGCTTTTGTAGCATACTGACATGCTAATGCTAACTATGATAAGGTTGCGTTATTTCCATTTCCCCACCCGTATTAGGTACATCTTCCTCTTTGCGCGTGATTGGGCTGATTGTACTAAGAAGCAGCCCGTTGATTGGACCGGAGATGTGTCACTAATACAGGGGGCGGGTTTTATCGTGCCAATTCTTTAATGCAGGGTTTCTGCAACCATGGACCTTTTTAACTCTAAAATAAATTCCACACACCCTCTTAACATGCATTTAGCTACAGAATCCAACTAGTTTGGCTATTTATTGGAGCAGTGGGTGTTTTTTTTTTATTCTAGTCGGTAATAATTCTAATAACTTTGATAAATATGGGTTATGATTTCTATCACTGTAACAAAAGAAAGTCACAGACCCCCTGGTTATGTTTCGAGGGCCAGGATGCCACTTCTTTGAGAACCACCGTGGCTACTATTAACGACTTATAAAGCTTAATGGAAAGTAATGCTTTGAAAATGTACGAGAAATTTGATGAACCACCGGAGTTATCTCAAAGATAACAGAAAAGTTAAGTCTTGCTTCCCCTTAAAAATGTAACCTCCTAATATAATACAAGAGAAGGCAATCAGTTTAAACGTCCCGTGCATGTTTAATAAATTGCCACACATATGTCACGTGTGTTCATCCTAATTAGCTCCTGGTGAAAGTTAACATCCATTTTGAACCCTTATCTGAATACGTTTAGGTCCCTTTGTGTTCGAGCACAGCTAGCTTGTCCTGAAGAGGGCCGTTGACGCCGGCGGCCAAGAAACAAAGATGGAGAATCCAATAAAGCACAGGATGTGAGGGATGGAGTTAAAGTGTAATGCCTGGCGCATTAAGGCTCAAGGATCAGCCTCAGGCTGGATCATCTGAACCTTAAAAGCACTCTGTCCGGTTTTTGGTCTGGAGTGACACTGACCCTGGGGCCTGGGGCCTGGCTCGAGTGACCTGTTCAGTACGTGTCAATAAAATTACGAAAAGGGACACTGGAGACGGTCTGTAGTCGTATTTTCCCCAGGGTCATGTTCAGAAATTGAATTTTGGCCTTTTTTTTTTTTTTTTTTTTTTTTTTTTATCTTTGCATGTGTCAAGGCGCTTCTTATGCTGTAGGAAATTTTATGAGCATAAGACAGCTGGCAGCAGCACTTGGCCACTTCCCTTAGGATTACATAGCTGCTGGTTAAATATATGAATAAATAATAAAATAAAAACACACCCTAGTGTATATGCAGTCTAATGTGTTAGTTTGTTATATTCCATTTTAACAGTTTTAAGAAACAGATGTAAGATGTTTATTTGTCACCCAGCTGTCTGTGGGTTCTCTTTTGAGTCTGGTTCCTCACAGGTTTTCTTCCTCATATCATCTCAGGGAGGTTTTCCTTGGCACCATCACCTCTGCTTTGCTCTTTAGGGATAAATGTATCCATTTAAAATGCATATCCTGAATTTATATATTTCTGTACAGCTGCTATGTGACAATGTCCATTGTTAAACGCGCTATACAAGTAAAATGTAATTGGAATTGAATTGAATTTATTCAGAAAAATATGTATTTAAGCTTCTTTTTAAAAAAAAAAAAAAAAAAACTTTTATTGACGCTCTGCGTCTCTGTCTTTCTTCCAGCCGTCAGCAGGAGATCGAGGAGCGTCTGATTGAGGAGGAGACGGCGCGGAGAGTCGAGGAGCTGGTGGCGCGGCGCGTGGAAGAGGAACTGGAGAAGCGACGCGACGAGATCGAGCGCGAGGTGCTGCGGCGTGTAGAGGAGGCCAAACGCATCATGGAGGCACAGCTTCTCCAGGAGCTCGAGAGACAGAGGCAGGCCGAGTTGAGCGCGCAGAAAGCCCGCGAGGTAACGCTCGGTCGTTTGGAACGGCCATGTCACCCGCCGCCGTGGCACAAACCGGCATGCACCAACTCAAGAGAGGGCAGAGGGAGAACGTGAGAGTAGATTCATCCGCATAGATTAATAGGACTCGAATTTCGCACTCGATAAGCTGTACAGCAAGGGGTAAGGAATTTGCACGCGTGTAAAACAGTTGGGCGTACATGCTGTTGCCTGATTATCATCAGTAACTTGTAGACGTTTAGGGTGCCTAGTTTCGTGTCTTTAGACAGTCGGTTGAATGTAATGAGACACATGGCTGTAGAATTACTGCGGTAGGTCATCCTGGGTGTGCTTGAGGATGTGCGATGCAAAGGTTGTGTCACGGCTGCGAGATATTAATCATTTCTTTTTCTTTGTCCCTCTTTCCCACCTTCCTAGCCTCTTCTCTCAATGTCTTAGCTCTCTTTCTTTTGTCAATGTACTACTCTTTGTCTTCAATAAAAGAAAAAACAAAAATAGAACACTGATTATATTGGCTAGGCTTTGTCTTTGTTCTTGAATATGCTTTCGTATTCTTTGTTGACACACTATTATTATTATTATTATTATTATCATGTATTTATTTGTTTAAATTAATAACTCGTATAACTATAGATTTCAGTGAATTAATGCATTCTGGCGTCTAGACCTACATAAAAGAGGATTTTTTCAACAAGCTACTGAAACACCTCGAGGTCCAGCACTAACGGGGTTAGATACGTGCCCTTCAGCTGCCCAGTCCCATTTAAACCAGTTAGACACCGGTCTCGTACACACCAACATGCTCTACTTACCACATGATCTTGATTTTTTTTTTTTTTTGTTGTTGTTGCCAGCATTGCAATTTTTTTTTATTTTATTTTTTTCCCAGCGTAAGAGTAAATCTAGCAGCAAATCCGATTGTTATTAGCTTTCAACTTTACACCATTGGAGAGTGTATACGTTCTCATGTTTTCCTGTCTTTCTTTATATATTCTATTTATTTTATTTTACCTTTATTTAATATTTTACTGTCTTCTAACCGCATTTATTCTTTATCACTTACTTTCTTCATTGTTAAAAGTGCAGTATTGTAAATGTACTTCTGTGTCCTCACGACTTGCTTTTCCTCAGGAACGCTGGTTTTCGTGTATACACACACACACACACACACACACACACACGAACAACCACGTACACCTACAAGTCATGTAGTAGTACACTCACTCATTATATAGCCTGTTCACTGAAGCACCACTTAGTTTATACACTTCCACACAGATATTTCATGTAACGAATGATCCCATTTTTGTGTTCCTGCAGTTGTTAACACCCTTTTAACAGTAAAAGCCTGACGTCCCGCGATTGTTCATGTCCACACATGGTAAAGTGTTTTACTTACATTCTTCACTCTCCTGTCCAACACGCCATCACTTTGACTCTACTGCAATGTGATATACTGCATGTGGTGTTGCTGTGTAAGAGCACTAGCTCGTGCTAGCGGCTCAGAGCAGAGATTTTAAAGGGGAAGCGCAGCGCTGTCCAGGACGGGACACACGCGGGACCAGGCAGTAAATACTCACCCCCCCTTTAATCAGCAGTTGTGTAGGTACAGTGCACAGTCAAAGGAAAAAAGCGTAGGTATACAAGCATTGGTGAGCTACTACTATTCAATCTCTCCTTTGTCTTAATTACTCAGTCTTTTTTTTGTTTTCATTCAAAATGTCTTGCTTATGGATGCTGATAGTTTAGAGGAAAAAAAAACAAAAGAAAAAAAAAAAAACAGTCCTGATTTGATTTTTCTCATCTTCGAACAAGACTCTTCATTAGTTGATGTTTGTTCTGTATGTATGTTCATGAATGTTTGGGTAAGACATTGTGGGATCTTAAACGTGTGATTGAAGTCAGTCACGGGAGGGTTTTTTTTTTTTTTTTTTTTTAATCTATGGTGCAAAGGGAGAGATACGTGGGGGGTTAATTCTATGCAATTTTTCCTTACCGTTTGCAAATGATGATGATGATGATGATGATGATGATGATGATGAATGTGAGAGAGAGAGAGAGAGGATGAAAGAGCTTTTGTGCTGTGCTGTGAGCGTATCTGGCTGGTACTGTGTATGGATCGAGTGGAGCGTGTGTAGGAGTGTTTGCACGTGAGACTGGATGGATGGAGGTTGCTTTCAGGGAATTGTTTTGCTCGGCCTAACGTGTCACCGTGTCACCCCTGTAGGAGGAAGAAAAATCCAAACGGGAGGAACTGGAAAAAATTTTGGAAGAGAACAACAAAAAGATCGCTGAAGCTCAGGCTAAACTGGTATGGCTTTCTTTCTTTCTTTTTTTTTTTTCTTTTCTTTTTTCTTTTTTAACATTTAAAAAAACGGTGGAACGAATAAAGTTCTTATTATAAACACCACACAATAAAATCTCATGACCTGATAAAATCGTATAATTTAGTTCAAACAATACTTAACTGTGAGAAGAAAACCATGGCATTATTATTATTATTATTATTATTATTATTATTATTATTATTACATTTTCTCAAATTCACATTTTGTTTGTCTCACACACGACCATACTCAGTACGACATGAAGTCAAATCCTTTGACTGTCCCTTTTAATAAAATATAATTTACATAGACCAGAATTTATTTGTTTACAGTTAGAAAAAGGAAAAGTATTTAAAAAGTATAAAAATATAAAGTAGGATATAAAGATTGGTGGTCGTATTGATTTTGGTTACTGATAATTGAATAGAAGATGTGTTAAGGAATGTAGGTGAAGTGGGTCTTGTGAAAGCAATATTATGATTATTATTATTGTTGTTGTTGTTGTTGTTATTTCTGTAAAATTGAACCCGCTTGACGCATGAAAGAGGCTTGGTAAGGTTGATGAAAACATCAACAGTTTTGCTTCTTTATTTGATATGGTATTTATTTCTGTTCAACTGTTACAGCTCTAAAACAAAGCACTACAAATGTAACCTTTGTGAACTGGCCAGCTGTCTGTACAGCTGGAGTACAGTACCGTTACTGTGGCGGGCGTATTAAAGGTGTTGCAAGCCCAAAAAAAAATAGTTGTAAAAATTCTTTCAATTAAAATTAGTTGAACTAACTAACGCAGGCTATATTGTAGATAAATCTGTGTGTACATCATTAAATGATCGCATCCAGCGAGTAATAAAGACAGGTTGAGGGGGAAAAGTGCAGTCTTGTTCGTTCTCAAGACATTTTGTGTTGTGTTGCAGGGTTTTGTTTTTTTTTGTTTGTTTTTTCTTTCCTAGGTGTTAAAATTAGTTAGAACATCACTCTGTGCTTAAGTTGATTTCAACATCGCAGTAGATGATTTGAAGTGAATACTTCTCAGAAAAAGAGCAAGGCGAAATTTGCTAACCCTAAATTTTGCACCAGTCTGTTCATAGTTCTCACAATCCACAAGCTGGACATCAGTGAGACCTTCATACACTGTTTTTTAAAATAATCATTTTAGCTATACTTTTCACGTAGAACTTGGTCCACAACAGCATTAATCACGTTGGCACTTTCAGCAAACACAACTAAAGATTTTTTTTTTTTTTCTCCCCCCCTGCAGGACAGTGACCGAGCACAAAAATATACGCACTGTGCGCCGCTGTGCATTTCTAAACCTCTTAGATTTCTTTACAAAACAGATAAGAAGTATGACTAAACCGCCAGCCTGCAGAATACATTTAAAGCTACGGCAAGAGCCTGGTTTCAGAGTAAATAAGTCACAGAATATGTAAATGTCTCCATTTTAGTTTTATATAGATCGTGAGTTCCAAAAAGCAGAAATGCATTGAGCTAAAAAGGAAAACAAATGATATATGAAGTCATACGACTCATTTAGTACTGACTAATCCTATACGAGGTGTTTCTTACAAAAGATGTCTAATTATTTTAAAAATAAAACATCACGGCATTGTGCTTTTTCACAAGCCGTAAGTAGGTTCTGCCAAAAAGCGGTTTGTTCCCAGACAGAGTGATTGACTAAATTGTAAACTAATATTTAATACGCCATTACTTGCTTGTCATTTCTAGAGGCCTGCTTGTTAAAAGTTTATGAAAACATTGTGCACATGAAAATCCTAGTTAATATATTTTCCAAGCGCCAGTCGGCCTTTTAAATGAGACGAGCACGTTGACGTCCACATTAATGCTGCCACTCGTGGTTTTGTATCTAGGCAGCGGTCTTTAGTAAGTGCAGAAACAGATATAACGTTTAATTGACGTGCGTACATGGATGATGCTTATCAACACGTTATGCCATTGTGTGTGGGTTTTTTTTCTTCTTTTTTTTTTTTTTTTTCCCCTCTCACCTACTGTTGTAAAAGTTCCGTTGACTTTTTTCAAGTGTGATTAAGCTTGTGTTTATTCGATTTAGATGTGACTGGCACAAATCCAATTTGTAGCAAGCGTGGCATGGTTCATGTTCTCACAGTCAGTCCTCACCTGACCTTTTGGTCAGTGTGTGTGACCGTTTTATTTATTTATTTATTTTTCACCACAGCCACATTCCCAAAATTTTGAAATTGAATCGAATGACGTCATGAATTCGATACACGGTCAGTTTATATATAATGGGGGGGTAAGCAGTGAAGGATCTGAGCGTGTTTTCTAGAAGGAATTGTGTGAGTTTAAGTCCCAGGGCTGTCACAGTTTCACTCTTGACTTCTCAGCTGTGTGCTTGGAATGTGTTCCATCTCGGTTTATGTAAAACCATCTACCATGTAAACGTAAATGTGTTTTGTCATTCTGTTTCCATTTTACAAGTGTGTTTATCCCTGTGTGTGTGTGTGTGTGTGTGTGTGTGTGTGTGCATTTACCAGGCTGAGGATCAGCTGCGCATAGTGGAGGAGCAGCGAAAGATCCATGAGGAGCGAATGAAGCTGGAGCAGGAGAGGCAGAGACAGCAGAAGGAAGAGCAGAAGATCATCCTGGGGAAGGGCAAGTCCCGACCTCGCCTCTCCTTCACGCTGAAAGCCACAGACTGATCGCACGCTCCAACCCACCGTTCTGTTCCTCATGTCTCGATCTCTTTCTTTCTTTCTTTCTCTCGTCTCTCTCTTTCTCTTTCTGAAGATAACTTCACGTTGAAGCTAATCTCTAGACATTTTCAAAGAGAGGTTACTCCTGCCCTCTGTCTCTCTCCTCTGGGTTTGAACAAACTTCACAAGCCCCCAGTTGGGGCAAACGTTTCACAAATGCCCCCTGACTCAAGGCTGGACTTCGCTGCCACCTCCACAGACTCTCAGTTTTAACAGCTTTTATGTTTTGCCAGTGCTGTGTATAGGACGCTTCCTTTTTTCCCCCAAGTAAGGAGAAATCCATTTTGTTTTTACTGGATCGCAAAAGCAATGAACTGTGCGAGGTGTGTATATGTGTGTGTGTTTGCGAGAGAGGTGTGAGTGTGTGTATGAATGAATGAATGAGTGAGTGAGTGAGTGTGTATGTGGGGGGGGGTAGGGGGTCCCATTACTTTGAAGATTCAAGCACAGGGACTTGTCCACAGCTTGAAGCCCTCCATTTGTGTAATGGGGTAAAAATGCATTGGGATGAAAACGGTGTGAGGGTAATTTGAAATGTAACACGCCGAGTGTATATGTAGTATGCGGTAAAAAATTATTTTTTTCTCTCCCTGTGAGCACCATAAAAACATGCCGAGATTCTGAGTGATTCATCCTCCATTGTGCCCTGCAAGTCATGTTAATTGCAGTATTTCCTGTATGATTTGACCTTTGATTAGTGCATTTGCTAATGTGAGAATCTGACAAAACAATGGAGGAGATGTGTGCTGACCGTGATGATTCAGATACGTTTAGACAGTTCATGTGTGGGTTATGCAAATGACTACTGTTCTGTTCCTACAAGGAAATCAGGAGCTGCAGGTAAGATTGGTTAGGGTGTATGTATGTGTGTGTGTGTGTGTGTGTGCATGTGTGTGTGCGTGTTTTGTCTGTATGTTAGAAGCTAGCTTTATCATATTGTGGCAAATTTCCCCGTCTTGTAAATTGGAGCCAAGTCGTTCGTTAATAAATCCTGCAAATAGGCTGCCATGTCAGAGTGACCTGTCGTCTTCTCTTTCTGTTCAGACATTTAACTCTAATCTTTTGTGTTTTATTTAAAGAATTGAGCGCAAAGCGATTTTTAAGTCAACAAAATTTAATTTTTGTAATATTTGTTGAAATCCTCCTCACATTCCATCGGTAATCAATAAAATATCTGCTCAGAGGCAACGTTCTGGTCTCCGCCATGCCCATGCTCTGTGAACGATAAATGCAGTCCCTTCAGGATTTTGCCATCGCAGAAATTAATGCAAAATCAAGCGAGCTTGCAGTTTGTGAAAATTACCACCGATTTGGGCCAAAATGAGTCATGTGACGTCATCACAACATTCCTTCAGTCAAAGCCCTCTTCGAGTCATGTGTGTCGAACATGAGTACAGCTAGAAGGTCTCATTCACCAACAAACTAAAGATCGTGCAAAACAATTTCACCAATTCAAGTAGTTTACCACAAAAAAAACAAACTCTCAAGTTGTATCGCAATTCTTGAAAAACGCAAGTCAAGCATTTTTGGCTGCAACAATCACAAACAGCTCCACAAAATCCTGAACGGGACTGTATGGTGATCAGTGCACTGTGTTCTTGCTTTATATACCATGTTTCAAATGATCAACCAACCATATTACAGCCAGGAACATGTAGCTTAAAATATTTACTCCTGTTTTGCATCTGAGGTGTAGCAGAGTTTCTGTTCGGTCATTGAACAAGAGGCAGTCCACGACAGATACGATAAGAATATCCTGTCATGATGCTTGAAGGCGTTTCTACAAAACATGACAAGAATCACAATATCTACAATATCGTGACGAGTCTTGTTAAACAGGCAAACAGTAATACTGCGTTTTTATTTTATTTTTTAAATATGAAAATGTTAAATTAATATATTATTTCAAAGTGAAAAGGATTTTTTTTTAAAAATCCATTTTGAAAAGTACATTTAGCAGTTTTAATGGTTCAGCTCGAAAATTTAACGTCAAATCGTCCGCTTCCATAATTTATAAATGCTATTTAAAAAAAAAAAAAAAAAATTATGAACGGTATTACAGTACCTGTGATATGTCAGAAAAGAGTATCGTGACAATTCGGCGTGCCCCCCGCTGCCCCCCCCCCCCCCCCCCTAGT
>JANDJT010000199.1:20310770-20326262 GCA_024331685.1 Stegophilus panzeri | reverse complement strand
ATTTTAAATGAACGCAAATAATCAAACATAACTTTATAGTTACAATTTATCTACAGTAGTTTTCCAATTACAAAAATAAAATAACAAGCAATACTACTCTGTAAGTCTGTCGGGCGCTAACGTGTTTAAGTTTGAGATGTTCATTACTGTGTCAGTAATTGGCAGTTGGTTACAAGGATCTGACCCTTTGAGACATCTCCCAATCATCATCTGGATCTGGACAGGACAAAGCAAAGCCCATGCGCTCAAGTACACATATTTTTCTAGGCAAAACCCACCACTGAAGCACTCGTTAAGTCCCAGTGAAACTGTGCATCAAAATGGCGTATTAAAAGCCTGTTCCTTGGGCGGTAATCGTTTCTCCCATTAAAACCCAAAGTACTCGAATCTTCCCTCTCTGGATTCTCTGGGGTTCTATCGGCACCCTCTTGGGAGCTTTAAAGGAGATTTTCCCGCAGGCTGCACCGTCAACCGAAAACAGTTTGTGTTAAACGTGCACTGAGATACGTCATAACTTGATTTGCTAAAAACTGAATTTCACACGTCATACTGTATATCACGTCGTGATTCGGAGGCTCTTGACATGTGTGCATACATGCAGAATATGGAATCCAGGTGATTGTTTTCTTACCGTTGTTTAGTTATATAACTGAAAATGATCTTACCTTCAATCAATCGCTGGAAATATTCCAAAAATGGAAATTAAATTGTAAGGCTATTTGTACACGCTAAAATCCATTGTGCTGAAAAAAAAACAAACAAACAAACAGTTAGTTGTTTTTTTGTTTTGTTTTGTTTTTTTTAAAAAGATATTTTAGTGCAGGTTTTTGAGGAATAAAATGGCACATTGTTGCACAACACAAACAAAGCACCAATGAACAAGACTATTCAATAGCTCTCTCTAAAACTGTGCTTCCTCTGAGTCATTCATTATTTACAGTATAGACCGTTGTGTACAGCGTAGCAGTAAGTGAGAGGACAATACTAACTCGATAAGCCCTGGAAAAGCCTCAGTGTGACCTGCCATCACATAAACAAAGATTTAGCGACTGAAAGCATGAAGTAGTTATATCAAGTATAATAAGAAATCAAGTAGAACAACTGCTTGTCAAATTTATCGATATATATGTATGTATGTGTGTATATAATTTGACATCAGTAACATTTTTACCTGAAGGAAATTGCTGTGTGTTTTGGTACTTTTTGCCATTTTGTTCATACTGATGGTAAACATTTAGGCATATCTTTTATTTGTGTGTGTGTGTGTGTGTGTGTGTGTGTGTGTGTGTCTGTGTCTTTGTATGTGGTGTCATGAATCGTGCGATGCAGTACAAGTAACAAATCAGCAACGGTCCTGCTCTTCCCACCCCCGTCAGTTCCTTCTGCTGCCGTCTCTTGAGGAGGTACCAAACCCCACACAGCTGAAAAGCTTAGTTCTTCTTGTCAATGAAGCGAGCACAAATCCAGTTTTCTGGTGCCAAAAGGTTGGGTTGGAAAAGGCACTCGGACCACACGCACTCAGTGATCCTTTAAAAATGCTCCACACTCTTAAGTCTCTTTTTGTGTTGCAACCTCTGGCCTCACGTTTGAACCTCTTCAGCGAATCCCTGTAACTAAGCAGGGAATTGTTTTGGAAAAATAGCTATTTAATAAATTTTTTTTAAAACTCTAACTGGTATAAGCACTGTAAATGTTTTGTGTCTTTATCCTATAGAATAAATAGTGTGTGTGTGTGTGTGTGTGTGTGTGTGTGTGTGTGTGTGTGCGTGTAGAGCAGAAGGCTGATTTGAAAAAGCACTTGATACGGAGCAAGCCTTTGAATAGCCTCTCTCACAATGGGCTTCATTATTAGATTGAGCAACAGGCACACACATGAACACAGAAGGGATGATGGGAGGTGGGGGGGAGCAAGAATTATTTCATAATTAGAATTATGAAAACCAGCACTGATTTAAAAAAAAAAAAAGAGAGAGAGAGAGAGAAAGAGAGACCTAATTCTAACCAGCTTTTAGTGTCCTTTACTACTCATTTAGCTGCGATAACATCTAAGCGGTGCCGAGCTGAGTCAATTATGGCCTTGCGTACGCTTCTACAGGCTTCTAGGAGAGCGAGCATGTGTTAGTCACATAAAGAAACGTGGCTGTACGGTAAACTGAAAGCAGCTGCTCTTAAAGCAGCTTTAAAGTGACCAAGGCGTTGATGCGTGGAGCCCCGGTGCATACGTACGTTTGTGTTGTACTTGATGATTGAGTTCAAAGGGAACACCTGACAGGCGTTATGCCCTCAGAAACGTGTGTGTGTGTGAGAGAGAGAGCGGGAGAGAGAGAGAGAGAGAGAGAGAGTGCACATGCACAAACAGTCTTGAAGGTGACAAAGCTTTTGATCAGGTGCAGTAAGTGAAGCCAGGATACAAGAAAATGGCTGAAATAACAGCCACTAGTTGGAAATAAGAGTATTTTCCTCTATTTATCCCTTCATCCTTCACATTCTGAGCATTCCTTATATTTGTCCTGTCCTGGTTGTGTTTTAATTGTCCGTGGAGGCAGGGGAAAAAATGATCTTTTATTACTTTTGCAAGTTTCAAAATGACTGCGCATCCACTTGGCTGTGTTTAAACTCGGGATCATTTCGGTTGCCATGGGTACCCTCTAGGCTGCCGATTACACCCCAGGGCTGTGTGTGTGTGAAAGAGAGAGTGAGAGAGAGAGAGAGAGAGATTCCAGTGTCCAACAGAGATCAGAAAAGCCGCCGCTCTCAAGTTCAGATCAATATCTTCCTGCCCTTCTGAGCTCCATCCCCTCATGTTACACACACACACACACACACACACACACACACACACAGATAAACTGAGTTTGATTTTTAAAACATGCCAATTTACCACTCTTATGGACTTACAGTGGGTTATAAACCTTAAGTAAGTTACCTGAACGTAACGTAGCAATTTATTCATCACTAAAAATTCACGTGGACGTTGTAAAGAACATAAGACTTTAGATAAATATGTATTGTGTCTCTACGTTATCCTGAAGCAGCTAGAGAATAACAAGTCATTCCAATAAAACTGCAATAAAACAATAAAATAAAAAATGTACACATGCATAATTAAGAAACTATTCCAAAGTAAGCATTATTATTATTATTATTATTATTATTATTATTATTATTATTATTATTATACTCTCAGAACTCGTAGCATTGGGGTGCCAACAAGCTGTATAAGTTAAAGCTGAAAAAAGATCAGAGACTCAATAATTGAGTCGATTTAGCCATAGGGCTTTGTTCTAAACGTCTCCCAGAAGCTGTGTATGCTGCCTTTGAAGGTTAATTGAACTCCTAAACAATATTAGTACTCATTGTGGCCATGGAGAAAAGAAATTACGAGGCTACAATGAGAAAGGAGCTTGAATCGGCATCATTTGTTCAGCTACTCAAGTAATAGTGCTTACACGCGCACACACACACACACACACGCACACGCACACTAAGTAGTTTTTATTTCTTTTTCTAGTTTTAGTTAGGATCCGCTTCAGTAATCCTGTGTGCTTGCAACATTGATCTGTGGAACGGCAGCATCGCAGCCTCATAAATAACGAAAGAGGAGCAGCTTGCTAAAGATTAATAAAAGACTTCTCCTCTGGGGTTTTACACACACTCACACACACACACACACTCACTCTCTACTGTACATTTCCATTATTAATAGCAGCAGCAACACACTCACACACATGCACACAAGTGAGGCAGATGACATCATGTATGCTGCTCATGACCACTGCTTCAGAGGATTAGGAGAGTGAGAGAGGGAAAGAGCGAAGGGAAAAACTATCCTCATAAAAATTGAAATGATGAGGGAAGAGGTGGGAGGAAAAGGAGAGGGGGAAAACGGACGAGTGTAATTGCAATTCATTTCCACCTCAGAGCCCCTTGGGTGACTCTCCAGCCTGTGATCTGGGCGTGTATGAGAGATCAGGTCTTTCTCTTTAATATTCACAGCCATGGGTCGAGATGAGAGACGGCTCCCATACATTCAGGTCCATGAACGTAATGAGATTTTTATTTCACCCCTGTGTGTATGTGTGCGCGACGAGTGCATCATGGTCGGGCATTAAGATCATCCGAGTGGAGTAGGGCTGAACTTTCACTAGAGTGATTTATGGAGCCAATGAAGCATCAGTCTTCCTTGCTCTTTCTCATGTATGCCTCGCTGGCCCTAAATTACTGTGAATGGCACGGAGGTTCACACAGTCCTCTTCACACTGACCTGACCACGCCCATTTTTGTGTGATCGCTTAACCACGTTCATCTCCACCAGGTTTTCAATGCATCATCTTGAGGTCTATCCATCCATCCATCCATCCATCCATCCATTTTCTCTACCACTTATCCTGGAGCCTATCCCAAGGAGCTTGGGTTACAATGCTGGGATCACCCTGGACAGGGTGCCAACCCATCACAGGACACACTCACACACCCATTCACACACTATGGACAATTTTGAAATGCCGATCAGTCTAAAATGCATGTCTTTCGACTTGGGGGAGGAAACCAGAGTACCTGGGAGAAACCCCTGAAGAACGGGGAGAACACACAAACTCCGTTCACATGCGGTGGAGGCAGGAATCGAGTATCGTCTATTGTAACATCCAACATCCATGATTCCTTTATTCCTCCACGAAAGAGACGTTTTCTCAGCTCATTCACGCAAAAGGTCATCTTTGACCAGATAGATTCTTGTCTCTCGCTTGCGCTTGTGAAGACGGCGCCTCAACCCTGCTGCTTTATTTGGTTGAAAATGAATAGACCGGTGGAGCGACCATTAGATTAGCCGTGTCCTGGCATGTCCCGTACATGCTTTCACTTGATCCGTAACATATGAATATGATTTGAATCAACCTCCCAATTTCCTTCATTTAAGTTAATTAAGCCTCCTGTAATCAAATGCAGGCAAGCAGCCAGGCATTTGTGATTTTTTTTGTATCGTACCAGCAGCATTTCACTCGTATTGAGGGAGACTGCAGGATATTACAAAACTCTTCTTCTGTCTGATTCCTTTCTGAAATGATTTCGTTTTTCTGGAATGTTTTCATTTTTCTGTTATTTTTTTTCCCCCCTGGAAAAGTCAAAACATCTCATTTTCTCATCATGTGTGTCTTTTCACGTTTGAACGAATTATCATCAGGACTGAGGTTTTCAACACTGAATATGGGTTTGTGCATGAAGTACAAAACATTACTGCGATAATGTATGTCTGAAACACACACACCGGTGTCAAGCGCACTGCGAAACATCCCCGACGGTCTTCAGTGTGTGTTTCAGACCCCAGTACTCCTTACATCTGGCAGTACTTGACCTAATCAGGAGTGCATATGCACACACTCGGCCCGTGTACAACTTTGACTTTTGAATGGACAGGTTTTGGCAGCCTGGCTGTCTGCACTGTCCATTATCCCCCTCCCTTTTTTGCTTCAGTTTCCAGCTGTGGCCAATCAGCAGGTAGCCAGTAACCGCTATTGTACTGATGGGAAACATTTTCTGAGAAAAATCAATGCATTATGGGTGTATTCAGATAAATGACTTCTGCTTCTGATCTCGGTCTCATCCTGCACACAGAGGGCATGTTTAATAAGATTGGACTATGGGCTTCGCCGCTCGATATTGCTCTCTGACTGGTGAAAAAAAGATCGATGAGGATTGAATGACTCTTGCTATTCTCTAGCTGTTTCAGGACACAATACATATTATTCTAACGTGTGTATATAATCCTATAAAACGTACACGTGACGTTTTTGTGATGACCCAGCTGACAGAAAAGGTCCCCAGGACATCCCCTAAATGGCCTCTACGGACTTCCCTCAAACGTCCATGTGTAGGATCCCCTTGACGTCCCGCGGACGTTCAAGGGGACGTTCACAGGACGTCCAGCAGCCATTCGAGATGCTTAGGGGACTTTCACTGAAATGAACATATTCAGTAGCGTTATGATTTGATATCCTCTGACGTCCTCAGAACGTCCGCCAGCAAACGTTATAAACCGGACCAAATGCGGACATAAGTGGATGTTCGCAACATCCTGGGGACGTCCCCTGTTTGCTGGGGAATAGTGTCAAGTCATCCGTGTGATAGCAGGTTGGATGGAAAAACTGTACGGTATATTGAGAATTTGTTTTTTAATTTGGGAAATGTCTTTGCAATAATATGTTTTGCATTCATTTTAAACTAGATGCTGAATGTTAACAAATAAGTTGTTCAAGTGAGATTAGGTTCAGTCCTAAATTTGAATGGATTGTTAATGGGAAATTTATAATAATAATAATAATAATAATAATAATAATAATAATAATAATAATACACCAATGCAGATCTCATTTTAAAGAAAAAAGTTGATTTCTTTCTTTTTTTTTTTTTTTTTAAACCTAGGACCTTCCTGCTAGTCTTTATCTTATTGTATCTTACTTTATGACTGTCATCATCATCATCTTCTTCTCATTTTTTTAGACTGTTACTGATGGTTGTATTTGTGTATCCTTTTAACCTTGGGCTTTAGACACACCAACACCACTCAAGAAGCAATATTCCCAAAGAAGGGATAAATAAAGGATTAAAAGAAAGTTTTCAGACAGCCCCTCAATCCGCCCACCAATCAGTATAATTAATGCTGCAGCAGCTGACGTTTTAATAAAGGATAATTATAGAATTATCAGAAGTTGTCTGGAAGGCTGACGCCGACCTTGAGCGTTCAGGCCCACCCAGAACACGGGGCGTTCAAACGCCATTTGAACTCGTGTCTTTAGAATGCAGGCTGAGAGCGTCTGGGTATGTAGAGCAGCAAGAGCTGACAATCCTTTCATCCTTTTGTGGATATACTAAAGAGCTGATCTCCACTTTTTTTGATTTAGAACTTGATATATTGGTTTTGTTTTTTAAAAAACAAAACAAAAAAAAAACAAACAATTTTGTCTGTATTTACTGTATGTGCTTGTGGAACATGTAAAATGATGTCCTAGCTTGTTGGATTTTTCTGGATGTGATCTCAAACTGACCTTGATGTAAGGCTGTGTAAGGATATTTCAGCTAGATATTTGAATGAATGATTGGCATAATTAATCTAAATTTATGAGCAGTCTCATAAATCTTGGAATATGAAGAATTTAATCTTTGTTTTCAGCCTGAGATGTTTATTCTCTAGCGTAATAAAGTCCACAACAGACACTGTAGACAGTTCTTTCCTGATATCTGGCTACATTTAGTAATCGAATCATTTTAAAGTGAAAAAGAAAAGGAAGAATAATAATATGTCTGAACATTGTTGGTTTTCAACATGGAGATAGATTGATGTGCTGTACACCCACATGAGAAAGACAGTATATATCTGAAAGTGTCAGGAGTGAATCTCTCTCTCTCTCTCTCTCTCTCTCTCTCACGCTCTCTCTTTCTCTCTCGCTCTCTCTCGCTCTCTCTTTCTCTCACTCTCTACCCCCAGTGGATTCTCCTTCCCTGTTGTCCACAGATGGCTGCACTCTATTACAGGAAAGATTCTATTTATCACCTGTAGGAATGAGATTTTCCCTCCTACCCAAGATATACTTCCAGATCTGATTTAGAGCATCGTGTTTGGACAACCAAAACTTGGAACTCGGATTCTATCGAAAGGCAAAGATCAGGTCATTGAGCTAGACGAATTATTCAGGGGTTTGATTTCCGAACCCGTAGGTGTGAGATGATCGAGAAATATGTGTTGCTGGAGCCATGATTTTATCTCTTTATGGGGACAACATCTGGCCTTAATGATTAGAATACATGAGGATTTCTTTTTTGACCTCGTTTGGACATGTGGCCGATCCCCGTGAGATTCCCACAGGAATCTCTCTGTTATTTTTTTTCTGTAGGTCCAGTAATTCAGAATCAAATATTTCATTCTTTTCTCTCGCTCTGATTGTGTATTCCTGTCAATGGTGGTAACAAGGTGGTGTTACAAAAGCTCAGCAGAACGATGAGCACAGCTAAACGTGTGCTTTAAGCTGAATTAGTGTGTAATTACCCTAATTTCTCCATCTGGGGATTAATACAGTATTATCTTATCTTAAAGTTTAAATGAAGTGAGTAGATGAGTGATAGTCCCCCCCCCCATTACAGTTAGTAGTGCTGTTCAAAGACATCATCTGTACACACCCTTATAGGCGCACACACACACACACACACACACAGTTAAGGAATTGACTAAGAGTCGCGTCCTGACCACATTCTTTTGTGAATACATTATAAAGACAAACCACACTAATCAACAAGACTGAGTGGCGTCCTCACTCCACTAAACACACATCAGCTATTTACAGAAGCACTCATGATGTGGCTCAAACATCGATTACATGCATAATGGATTCATTTAAGTCATTTGTATTATTTTATTTATTTGGGGTGCCTCACAGCTTCAGGGTCAAGGGTTCGATCCTGAGCTCCACTTACTGTCTGTGCATGTTTGCAGGTTCTTCCTCCGGGCTCTTATGGTTTCTTCCCACCTCCCACAAACAGGCTAGTACTCTTGAGTGCCCCGTGCTAGACTGGTGTCTCTTCTAGACCATATTCCTGGTTTGTGTTGTGCTCCTGGTATAACCTCCGGATCCCTACAAGGGTCACTGAAGATGAACGAATGTATGAAGCAATTCATATTTTATTTAGTGCATACATTTTGGTGCTTGTCTTCAGTTTTTGTAGAAGGGTGATGGGTCATGCTGAGCTCAGGGTATGGTTTGGGATTTGAGCATTTCTATCATGTAGTGAGATACTGGTCCATTTTCCTCTGCCACTGAGTAGGGGAGGAATGATGTTTTTAGGTTGTCGTTAGCACGATATCTCATGGATGAGTGGTTAAACGTTTGTAGGAATTATCTAGAATTATCACTCTAAGTAGTAGATGAGCTAAACCAAACAGGATCGAGGTCACGGCAAGAGCACATGTCTGAAATGGTTTTTCTTCAAATAACTTTCTTCCTGTTTGTCATACTAAGATGTTACTTACACCTTCACGGACAGGAACTCAAGACCCATTTTCATCGCCGTGTACGATTTTTGCCATCGGGCCATCCTTCTGTTCATCCATCAAGGTTTCTGTGCATCTGTCTGAGATTCTTGTTAGTGTGATATCTCAAGAATGAGTGGTTGAATGTTAGTACAGATTAGATTTTGGAATTGATCCAAACAGCATCAAGGTCACAACAAGGTAGAGTGTCTGAAACAGTTTTTCTTTAATAGATTCCTTCATGTTTGAAGTATATTTTAAGGGAGAGTTTTGGCATACACATTAGTAACAAGACCTGTCTAGACTTGTTGGTGACGGAGACATCCGTGTCGAGGCCGTTGGCTTCGAGTTCGACTTGTTGCACAGTGGTTTAGCTGCTAGGGTTTATATTATTGCTCTTGTTCTAATGCGTTCTCATTTCTTACACAGGGATTTGTACGGTGGACGTAAACTAATACTAAAAAGACACAACTAAAAGGAAAATGCATTGTTATTTAACAAAGAAAAAACATCATTGTTGATATGGTGAGGTTTTCTCATAGGAGACATTTATCAAACCAAATCATATGGGGCACTGGTGGCTTAGCAGTTAAGTCTCTGGGTTACTGATCGGAAAATCGGGGGTTCAAGCCCCAGCACTGCCAGGCTCTGGGTTACTGATTGGAAGGTCGGGGGTTCAAGCCCAAGCACTGCCAGGCTCTGGGTTACTGATTGGAAGGTCTAGGGTTCAAGCCCCAGCACTGCCAAGCTGCCACTGTTGGGCCCTTGAGAAAGGCCCTTAACCCTCTCTGCTCCAGAGGTGTTGTATCATGGCTGACCCTGCACTCTGACCCCAACTTCTTTGGGGTATGTGAAGAAAAGAATTTCACTGTGCTATAATGTATACATGACCAATACATGACTCATTATCGTTAAATACTTAAGGAAGGAGACTCCAGGGACAGTGTTTTTTTTTCCACTATGTGGAAAGTCTTCAGAAAAGAGGACTTTCCATTTCCTGGTTTCTTTGTTACACGGCAAACTGTGTATTATTATTATTATTATTATTATTATTATTATTATTATTATTAACTTCAAGGCAGGTGAGGAAATTAGTATAATGTGTATAGGAACATGACATTGAATGTAACTATAAACAATATTAACTGTAAATCAATCAAATGTATCTACAAATGGATAAAACGTTTGATTATCTTTAATTGATAATGTTCTATTTGGCAAATGCGTTTGTATAAGAGGAGTAAAACACTTTGGGACATGGTGTTTTAGGAAAATAATCATATTCGGTGCAGTAACGCATCACATCACACTGATTATTTTCCTATAACAACACGCTTTGCTGTGTTTCATTCCTTACACAGTGTATAGTTTGGATAATTAAGATTTCTTGCCATTCTGATAAATCTTTGGAAGTTTTTTTTTTTTTTTTGGGTTGGGGATGCAGAAAAACTACATTTTCCATTTCTTTGGACGAGAACAGGAGCCAGATGACTCATAAAACAGTTCAGAAATATGAACATTTTAACAAAATGTTGATACTGAAACGGATGGAAGTCATTTGAAAGCTTCTCTCAGCAGGTGTTCCCATGTTCAAGCAAGTTACAGGGTCATTCGATTACATTCTCATTTAATAATCTGATTTTCAAAGAAAAATAAAAAGTATTTTGTCTGCATCCAAGCTCTTCTCAATCACTCAGAAATCTGTGCTCTTAGAATACATGGCTTCGTAGATAGAGCTCTGTTCCATTTTACGAGCCAAATCTTTTACTGTAGCAGTGTTCTGCTCTGTGGCGTATCGAAGCAATGGTGAAATTGTGAACAAATTGAGTAGAAAACTCGAGCCTAGTTAGTTTGGAAAGCACAAAGGCTGGATTCCACAAGCGGGAGATAAGCTTTGGCTCTGGGTTCTCTACTGTTTTCTGAGCTTTGGCTCTTTCTTCTTGAGCTGGCAAGCCCAAGAGTCATTTATATTTGGTTTAGCTTTGTTGTCCTTCAGTCGTAGAAGACAGATAGACTCTGTGCAAAGGGGTTCATGGTGGCTGCAATTGTGTGTTCACTGTGAGGGGAAATAAAAATTGGCAAACCCTTTCCTTTTCTTTCTTTCTTTCTTTCTTTCTTTCTTTCTTTCTTTCTTTCTTGTTTTATTTCCTCTCACCCCCAAATTTACAATTCTTTGTTAAACTTGCTTGGCTAAGGTTACGAAGAGTTGGAGGAGCTAGTGGTCAGATTTGTTTAGGTTTTATGTTTTTATTTGGTATAATAGAAATTTGAAGGAATATTGCTGGAGACCAGGCTGCTGCAACTGAATCTCGACAGCATTCTTTCTTTCTTTATTATTATTATTATTATTATTATTATTATTATTATTATTATTATTATTGTTCATCCATTCATTTTCCATACCACTTATCTTACACTGGGGCGCAGGGAGCCTTTATCCCAGGGAACTCGGGGCACAAGGCGGGAGACACCCTGGACGGGGTGCTAACCCATCACAGGGCACAATCACATACACACACACTCACACACTACGGACAATTTGGAAACGCCAATCGGCCTATAACACGTCTTTGGATTGGGGGAGGAAACCGGTGTATCCAGAGAAAACCCCCAAAGCACACGGAGAACATGCAAACCCCTCATGCGCAGGGCAGAGAGGTGGGATTCAAACCCCCAGCCCTGGAGGTGTGAGGCAAACATGCTAACCACTTTTTTTTTTTTTTAATGGTCTATCAATTCCTTCTTTCTTCTTCGACCAAATACACCATTTACCTCTCTGACTTGTGCACCGCACACCATGGGTGATCTCAAGATGATCTCATGAACATGTACAAAGAAGGGTTGCCTTGCGAACTTTAATGTCTACCAACAATAGTCCATATATACATGCCAATTTATGAATCTTCTCTAGAGCAAGATGGACTTTATCCAAAATAGTACTCAAGCTCAAGAAACAGTATTCTCTAAAGGATTCTTTACACTGTGACTTCATTACACACTCACTCACTTTTTTTTTCCTCTTTTTCGCTAAGTCACTCGTTGTTTATAATAATCATAATGTTGTTTGTGTGCGAAGCTTTAGGAAGCCTTAGACGCTTTACTGCCTGCAGCAGTAAGAGGAAACTATATCTCTTTAACCTAGAGCATTCCTCATACATTAGAGTGACAGTTGCACCACTCAAATACATACACACACACTCACACACAAAATGACTTAATTCTCTGTTTGAGTCTGACGCTAGCTTTGTCTGTGTACTCGCCAAATGACCGCGAGGGTGTGGGAACCTGTCACTAGGAGCGGAAGAGCGGTGGAATCTTAAACCTGACTGCTATTGTATCTCTTAGAAACACACAGTCACTGAAAACCTCCAGCTCACACTTTCACCCACAATGACTCGTTCCCCCTCGGCCAACATCGACTCACATTACCGTCTGTGAGCGAAACAGCCAATAAAACATTTATAGCCTCTTAAAAGAGCTTTTACACTAGAATGCTTTGCTGTTGCGCCATAACATTGTGTAGTATTGTGTTGTAGGGTATAAATACCAGATATTGGTTTTGTCGATATTATATTTTGGGAGGGGAAAAAATGTCTTCAGGTCTCTGTGACTCTGTGTGTTGTACAGAATATAAAGGTAATACGAGGTGTACCGTCATGTGGAAATATGAAAGTTATAGCAGAAACCTATATTTATCCTTCAGTGATATTAAGATATTGAGGTGTCATTACAAAAATGTTCAAAAATGACATGCTTATGATAAATGAACAACTTTATTAACAAATTCTCGCAGATTCACAAGCTAATTAAGTGTTCTTACACTTGTGATTTTTGAAAATGCCGAGATTTATAACAAATTTTAAAGAACAAGAGTGTCCATCCATCCATTCATTTTCTGTACCTCTAATCCTACACAGGGTCACAGGGAGCCTGGAGCCTATCCCAGGGGACTCGGGGCACAAGGTGGGGGACAGCCTGGACAGGGTGCCAACCCATCACATAATCTCACACACAACGGGCAATGTAGAAATGCCAGTCCGCCTACAGCACATGTCTTTGGACTGGTGGAGAAAACCGGAGTACTAGGAGGAAACCCCTGAAGCACGGGGAGATAAACATTAGACATTGTGTATTAACCCCGTTATTTGTCTTGACTCAAGCACATCAACCAAATGACTATTGGGCTTGCCAGCTCAACTGTAAGGTTACAATCGAATAAAATACCCATCTTTTCCACCCAAAACACTCCAGTCATAGAATACAAAAAAAATCTGTCTCAAGGCCTAGTTTCAACATCTTAACATCCTGATCTTAGTGTCCTGATCTCTTAACAAAGGATCATTCACAAATTAATGATTTCTATTAGTCCTCCCCCCCAACCCCCCCTTAAGGTATTTGCAGTGAAGTGTGTGTTCATGGATACTGTTTGCACCTGGAACCTAAGTGTTAATGTTCTTGCTTATGTTCAAAGCTTAGTTACACCCTGAGGGCACACACACACACACACATGCACACACACACACACACACTGGTCTACCTTTGACATAATCCAAGTCATCTTCTCCTACATACCAGCTGTAATATTTACTCCAATTACTGCTTAACATCAGCTCCTGATGCATATCAACACCAAGACGGTGTCATCAGGATCACTGCGAGCTTTCCTATTAGGCATGATCAAACAATGACCAAGAACTAGGAAAGGAGAGATAATTCATTAGGATTGCCCTCATGATTTATTTTTTGTCCTATGAAAATGTATTAGAAAGGATATAATCTTGCTAGAGAGTCATTGTTGCATCCTTGAGCATGACTCTTGACCCTCAACTTCTCAATCCGTGCTGAATTAGATCCTGTCTGACTTGCTAACTTAACCGCTTCGGATAAAAGCATCTACCAAAGGAATGATGTAAACATTCTCATGCGGATGTGCATTCCCGTGGACTGTTTCAACCCAGAAACTTTGGTTACGCGCAGTAACATTTGCATGGGATAATTAATTAGAGACATGCAAAATAAATTCTGGTGGCTTGGGAAGCTGGCTGCATTCCCACGGTATCGTTTTCTCTACCTCTTCAGTTTCGTGGTTTGTTTAAACAGAGGTTTTAGAAAGCAAACACCCAAATTCCGGATTATTCATAAATTGCTGTCTGGAACTGAAGCATTTCCTCAGGCAGGATTTTCTTGGATTGGACATTTGGGAATCGAGGAACGTGTGGGCATACGTGTGTGTGTGTGTGTGTGTGTGTGTGTGTGTGTGTGTGTGTGTGTGTGCGCGTGTGTGTGGACTGTATATATTTGACCACAGGACATAGCAAAGTAATCCATATTATAAATAAGTTTATAAAGGTACAACAGCGTTTTTGCTGCATTTGTACATAGTGTCTGATCCAACCCTGCAAGTTTTGCACCTACTGTATACAAATACTGTATGTTCAGCAACTGAAACCACACTGAATGAAGCATGCATTTTAGCCTGCAGGGTTTGAACCCATTAGCACATAGGAAACTGTAACTGGTTTAGTAACTTTTTTGTGTGTGTGTGTGTGTGTGTGTGTGTGTGTGTGTATGTTACCTCAGCACAAGAATGAATGCTAATGCATGTCACAGGTCAAAAACCCCAAACCCAAAATCAATATGCAGAGCCTCAGTGTGAGGTAGGAATATGTTAATAAAATACTAAACAATATTTCGCAAACATGGTGAGAATAGTTTGGCAAATTTTTCAAAGGGAAGGAGTGTGTGTGTGTGTGTGTGTGTGTGTGTGTGTGTGTGTGTGTGTTTATACCAAGTCCAGGAGAGTTTAATGACAGTACCACAGGTCACATGTGTTTATTCTGCAGTAGCTGTATGCAGACCTTTTGACCCTGAACCCTGTTTAATAACGATTAATGAAGAAGAAATTTATGTAAATGTGCTGCAACGTGTTGACGAATGACTACAATAACACAAGGTTTGAAAAATGTCGGGATAATTAGAACCTAACAACGTGTTCTCATAGGAATTTGCACGAGCACGTTCTTCCTACGTCCAGCTCTCCCTTCTTCTATCTGTCAGTTAGTGAAAACTTGGACATAGCACTTACTACTGTATGTACGCTTTACTATGTTTTACTAAACTATATGAGATTTGCTTGTATGTTGTTTTGCATAAAATTGTTTGGTAAATAAGCGTAAATGTAGGAAATGTTGAACAGTTATGGTGAGGAGGGTGGGGCGTTATTAGTCATAGCTTTGCTCACAAATTTATTAATGATATTTCTTCTGAATTTTGCATGAGCTTAGAACCAATATCAGGTTTGTGTAACTTATTTAACTTCTGAATCATTTAACGCTGAATGGGAAAATTCGCGACATGGCATTCTGTTAAGTTGAATTAGCATTGTGTAAGGAGTAAAAATGGCATTTTTAATATGATTTTTTTAAATCTCTTGGAAACTATTGCAGGTCTAAAGATGTCAAATTCAATAATAT
>JANDJT010000199.1:20291730-20309597 GCA_024331685.1 Stegophilus panzeri | reverse complement strand
TGTTAACCAAAATAGTGATTTAAAGTTAAATATTTGGACATCTAACAAGATTTTCTAAGAAGCATGAACTGAAAGACTGATAGTTTCTTGTGTCAACATTGCACTTGAAGACGAGGTGTTTATTTTTTCAATGTCTCAATCTTATTCTGGGGAAAAAAAGAAGAAGGCAAGACAGTTACCATATCAATAATTATCCTTCAAATGGAAGTGTGTGTTGAGTTTTCATCAGGGGAAGGCTCAAGTTAAGCGTAGTGCACCCTGCACAACTGATTTCCTAGTTGTTCTCTAATTGTGGTGCTTGGTGACGACACGTCCCAGCTCAGCGATTACCTAAAAGGTGCACCAATGCGTTTTTTTCTTACTCTGCCAAGGTGCCAATATTTTCAAGTATGTTTGATTTTCTCTGCAATGAATCAAGTAGTGTGTAATCCCTCTGCGAATGGAAGCAGGAACATCGATGAGAAACAGCCAATGAGAGCCTGAGAGGTAATCCAATTCATCTGCTGAAATGCACAGCAGATCCTTGAATCCAGTTCATCATCCATCTATTTGTGTGAAAGCAAAAAGTAAGCACAATAATTTAGCTTCTGTAAGAAATTATTTGGCACGACCAAATGTCCAAATTGCTTCTAGGAGCAGTGAAAATAAAAAGACAAGTATTTCTTTCCAGAATAGGTCATTCCTGTTGGCTGCGTTTCCCTGAACAATATCTCTTTAGCATTTTCACTTGTGTCTGTTTGTTCTTGTTTCCATACAAAACAGTGACAAAGGCACAACGCCACATGATGGACAGCTCTTGAGTTTAATTTTCCTGCCTTGTATGCAAGCAGTCGTGTAGTGTGCACATCCCTACATCAACCAAACGAGCGATCGCAAGTCATGTAGTGTGAGCAGGTCACATGTAACGTGCACTCAGTTTAGCTAGCGAAAACCTCCTGGAGTCACTTTAACTAGTTGATTAAGCATCATGTGTCACGGCATGTGAAGCTGGAAGGTGCTAGCATTAAGGCAAGTATACAACACCGCTAACAGAAGATACCGGAGTACGAGAATTCAGCCGAGGAACATCAGTTCATTTATCACATTATTGGTATTGAGAAACAGTCTTGGCGAATGAACAGACTACATTAAGAGCTTTTTAATCTTCTAATTAGCAGGTCTCCATGCTCAAATATAGAGTAATGGACTTGGTAATTAGGTCAATACCACATTCTCCAGACAAAATGCATGTAGTGAAAATTAAAAATTTTCCAATATGACGATAAAGATTAAGCATTATAACAAATGGCAGGTAGAGTAGCCAGCCCAGGTAAAGCACCCTGTGGGTTTTGCATGTAAACCAGACCACCCCCCCCCCCCCCCCCACACACACACACACTCAGTGAAAAAGATGAAGAGATTAAAGAAGAAGAGATTAAAAGGTGCACATGTAAAGGAAACCATGCCCATACAGCCACATGCAAAACCAATGCACAAACAAATGATCATCTTTCAGACTGGATAATAAGTGAAACAGAAAAATCTGCTATATGGCCTTCCTAATAATACAGGAATATACATTAATCTAGGTATACATTTCCTTTTCAAAGCTTAAGTGTGCTTTACAAAGAAGATTAAAAGTAATACATGCAGCATGAGACAGATATATTACAAGAAAAGGACAGATACAAATACAAAACTATACACTGGACTTTAAAGAGAGAGAGAGAGAGAGAGAGAGAGAGAGAGAGAGAGAAAGACAGACAGACAGAATGTGTTAAGAGGCAGAGGTAAGATTTTCCAGACTTTTGGGGTCGTGACACTGAATGACCTTCTCTATCACCCCTACCCTACACCATGTCTCCCAGTGATGGACAGTCAGACACATAGGAGCACAAGGACTTTGGTGTCAGAGTATATATGCACCAGAACTGAATTGGAGAATGTCAACTAAATAGAATGGGGCAAGGTGAGGTAAGGCTTGGAAAGGTCAAAGGGTGTCATTTTGTATTAAGAGATAAATAATAATAATTTAAAAAAAAAAAAAGCATGCTTGTGTAACTGACAGAGTCGTCATAATAAAATGGTGTTCTAGTGAAAATGCTACTATTTATTTATTTTTGCACTACACCTTAGAATATGAGTAACAACTTAAGTGAAATGTAGAATCTTTATACACTATATACACACTATATGGACAAAAGTATGTGAACATCTGACCATCGCACCCATTTCTACCTGTTGGACTTCCCATTCCAGATTTATTCCCCCTGTGTTTGCTGTTATAATAAGCTCCAGACTTCTGGGAAAGCTTTCACCTAGATTTTGGAGTGTGGCTGTGGGGATTTGTATTCATTCAGCTACCAAGGGCATTAGTGAGGTAGTGAGGTCAGGCACTGATGTTGGTGTGCAATCGGCATTCCAGTTCATCCCAAAGGTGTTGCGTGGGGTTGAGGTCAAACCATGTCTTCATGGAGCTCGATTTGTGCAGCACAGGGGTATTGTCATACTGGAACAGGTTTGGGCCTCTTCGTTCCAGTGAAGGGAAATTGCAATGCTACAGCATACAAAGACATTCTATATTATTCTATTCGTTGAGGAAGGGGCACATATGGGTGGAATGGGCAGGTGTCCACAAACATATGGCCATATAGGGTATGTTGAAGATACTGAACATTTAATTAATTGTTTACAATTAATTTTTTTTTATAACTTTGTTTACTTAAATTTCTTATTTTTAAATTTACAACTAAATTAAATTGTAAATTTAATTTACAGTTAAATTTCTTATTTAAAAAAAAAAATCCAAAGTTTTCAAGGTTTTGTTCAGATTTTTGGACCAGACTGTATGTTTTGTCTGCTGAAAGAAACCAAAAACATTTTGAATATCCTAAAAAATAATTGAGAAAGTTTGCCAGAATTGCAGAACTTGCTCACACACCTAACCAAAACTAATTTTCCCCACATTCTATTGAGTGTGTTCAAGGTCTTACCGCTTTCAGCGAATATAACATGTTCACGGTGCTGGATCAAACCACATCTTGGATGAAAAAAAAAAAAGTGTTTAGCTTTGTTAGACAAAGCTGGAGAGATGGCGCATATGTAAAAGGAAAACGAATCCCAAAGAAAACTGCATGCGGAAGATATGACACAAAAAATTCAAAGTATTTCATAAAAAAGAACGACTTTTTCTGCAGGGTAAAATAATTTATCAGAAGCTCAATAGAAGCTCAATAAAAAAAGAAGCTAAACTGGTCCTGTTTAAAATACATAAATTAACATACCTACAGTACAGATCCAACAACACAATCAGTTATTCTGTCCTAACTGTAGAAGTTTGTAGCCTTTTAGACAGGCATGGGGACTTTTTGTATGTTTGCATACAATATTTCAATGTTCAAGGCCCCATAATCATGTATACAGATGTTCTTGAAAATGTAGATTTTACCCCTGAAAATCTATATATAAGAATGATTTGAAAACAGCTAAAGTGTTGTAAACTGTTATATGAAATGCCTCAAGAATGGTAGACAAGATGAAATGTGGGAAATGCACTCTTCAGTCACAACAATCTCTGAAAAGAAATTGTTCTACCATCTGCGATTTCACCTAGGTGTTAAATTTGTAGCACCGGAACAGTGGATTCAGGAGCTGTACAGCATGTATCCTCCGCATGAGGGTGTAATAATAAAGCACAGAGAAATTAAATTGCAAACACATTATTTAAAACAATTTAATTCCAAACCTGGTTCGTAGCCATGACGAACAGAGTCCTAGCACATGTACAACCTGCAGTGCATATGCACACGAAAACATTGTAATATCAATATTTGTTCAGACTTGGAGATGTAAATGGAGATGTAAAATTTCTCAGCCTTTTAAGCATGATTTTGAAAACATGTTTTCAGTGACCTAAAATGCTGTTTGTGTGGGCACAGAGAAAAAGCTTTTTGAAATACAACAAAACCAACCTTGTATACATGTTGACAAGGGTATGGAAAGATAGCCTTGTGTGTGAGAGAGAGAGAGAGAGAGAGAGAGAGAGATGAAAACCTTATCCATCCATCCATCCATCCATCCATCCATTTTCTGTACCACTTATCCTTCACAGGGTCACGGGGAGCCTGGGGCCTATCCCAGGTAACTCTGGGCACAGGGTGGGGGACACGCTGGATGGGGTCCCAACCTTTCGCACACATTCACACACTATGGACAGTTGGGAAATGCCAATCAGCATACGACTCATGTCTTTGGACTGGAGGGAGGAAACCGCAGTACCCGGAAGAAACCCCCGAAGCACGGGGAGAACATGCACACTCCGTGCGTGCAGGACGGAGGGAGGCATTGAACCCTCAGACCCGGAGGTGCGAGTCAAATAAGCGGCATTGCTTATTGCAGATATGCGTCACAAAAATGCATCGGGTCTAAAGTGGCAGTAGCAGGTGCTATTGAGAACAATGGATCAGTAGTACAGTTTTATGTCACAGGTTCTCATTTGACTCACTCTCGTGTAATCGGTTCCTATCGATATTTTTATTATCATATATGCAACAATACATGGTGTCTCAAAAGTCTCCATACATAGGGGAAATGAACACTTTTTAGCAAAATATCATCCAAAATTCTTCCATACTCAGTGCGTGTATATATATATATATATATATATATATTTTATTTATTTTTTTTTTGCCTTTGACAAAAGAAGAACGTATTGAAATCATTCTCATGGCTGGATCGGGAAGCTGTCGCAAGGTTGTAACGGGAAACATGTCGAGCACATCACACACGACACTGTTGCCAAACGTATTAACAAATTCAAAAAGCCTGGAAGTGTTGCTGACCGAACGAGAAGCGGACGTCCACGAGTATCCACTGACGAAAACACACCCGATGTGGTGCTGGCAAACACAGTCCCCTACGTATGGAGACTTTTAGAACACCCTGTAGTGTTGAAAACCAATTCATAAAGTCCTCTGCATTTTATTCTGCTGGATGTTGAGCAGAAGAGACTGCTGTTTAAACTTGGTGTAGGAGTCGTTTACAAAATCGAGAAGTTTTATTTTTTGAAGCAAGTTTTCAAACTTGTGATTCCGGACCCCCCCCCCCCCAAAGAAGTAATGAGAAATTTGGAATAAAAGGCCTGAAAACATGACAAGAATAAATAGCATTCTAATTGCGCTCATTGAGTGACTTCCATTTGAAGCGATGATTGAATCATTAAGCTGAGGCTGTCTCTGTTTTCGGAGACGTAGGAGTTCAGGATGAAGGGCTGCGGGAAGTCTTAGCAGGGTCCTCCGCTTCATGTGCCGTTTCCTTTCTTGTTGTCTTGACTGTTCTGGTTGACATAAAGTTGACGGCAGGGGTCTAATACATCGTCAATCTATCGAGCTCCAACATCTATTCATGGGTGGTGTAGTTAAAACCTATGAATACTGATTTGTACCTTTTTGTTTAGCACACTTAAACGAATTGGAACTGAGTGTGTGTTGGTGGCTGTGAGGTAAACATCCCTCTTGTTCAATTTCAGGATGAATTTAGACTGATTAATAGTGTACATTATGAGCAATGGTTTAATCATGAATCACAGCATCGTTTCTTCAGAATTCACTCACTCTCTTATACAGGAAACACACTTCCCTTAACACAAAATGGGAGCATGTGGTGGTTTAACATGTCCAGACACTAGTTGTTTGGAAAACTGAAGCTTTAGCAAAGCCCAGTTTCTTCTCTGCTTTTCATAATCCCTGTCTTTTCATACTATCTAGCATTGTAGCGCTGATTCATTCCATAGGTTGTTCAAGAAAATAAAATTTAAAAAATGAGTCACAATCTGGTGTTGCTCCAGAGATGTCTGATTCACTCTTTGTGCTATGTAAGAATGACCACAGGTCCTGTAGGATGGCTGAACCTTAGAACTGAAGGCCCACTGATCCTGGAGAATGAATCATTCTGAAGATGTTTCCTCTAAGACTTGGGTTATCTTGCTTTCTTTGGAAGCACTGAGCTTTGGAGGTGGAATCTGGACTCTGGACTGCTTGGATGTTGCCCATTCAAATACACTAACCGCTGTGCCAAGAAACAAGAATCCTGGTCATATGACTGCTGTTTATCAAGTGCTAGATTGAGCTGAGGAAAAAAAAAAGGTCAGGGCACAGCAAAGTAAACAATATACTGCACAGAATTTAGAGCTATAAATGTACTAGGGATGGAGTGTTGCATGATTTATATGTAGCTGTATAGACATCACTGCTGTCAGTCGTTCGACTCGCCTGTCCAACCGTCTTGATGTGTTTGAGGCTCTCCTCATTCATGATGGTTTTTCTTCCCAAAAAACCCCAAATTGTATTAGAATTCAAGAAAACCTCTGGTCACAACGGTAAATGGTAACTAATGGTGTGCGATGTCATTATGAGGAATTATGGGGCACCACTTCATTCTTTGGCCAGACTTTCTTTCTTACATACTGTATGTATTTTTTTTTCTTCTCCAATTACTAAGCATCTAAGCATATCACGAATTGGAAAAGACGAATGCCAGCCACTATGTTTCTTAACTAGTGCAATATGTCAGTGGATCATTTCAAATTGTATAATCTCTGAACTTCCCCCTTCCTGCGATTTTCTAAATTCTTAACATATTGATGCTTTGTTTGAGGAACTATTTGTAATGAGATCAATCTCCGTATCGTTTGTAACATACTTGGAACGATATATGAAACAGTAGGGAAAATGCACATTAATAAACAGGGGAATGAGAAACATTTACACTTCGTATTAATCAATCAAAGGAATCGTGGAATGTTGAGATTAGCTCGATTTATGTTGATTGTTGCTAGCAACGAACGCCTCATGCTTGATGATGATCTATAAGGTTACTTGTATTGCAGCAAGATTCTGTAGTTTATCCTCTTGATATCTTTGCGGAGCACAGTTTACAGTCTTGCTTTGCTTTAATTGCCGTCATTAATCGTTAAATACATCGGCATCGCTGTCATTTTGTGTCGTCGGTTCATTAGTGCAACAACATATGCTAGGCCCACGTCATATGGTGTAGGATGTAGCATTTTTCATGAGTACAGATACAAAGTAATTGAACACAATACTAGTATCATTCTTAGTAATTAGGATGCAAGCCAATATGGTGGTATCTGTGTGCAAATTTACAATTTTAAGGGGGATGGCATCGTAAAACTGTGCAATGCTATGCTATGCAAGTAATAAACATATGTGGTTATGGATATTTATTTTTTAAGGGTGATTGCTCTTGATTCCAGTAGTTAACAATGTAGAACTCTTTTTCATTTGTTTACAAGAACGATACCATGCTTTAAACACATTTGTGACATGCTATCTCTATTGAACTTTTAGATAACTATTTCATGTTTCCTAATTATGCTGTACAGAAATTCAGAATGCTCAGATCTTTTTTTTTTTTTTGGCCTTCACAGTCACTCATTTGATGAGTCAATAACCGTTCCCATTCAGTGAAAACACATAGACACTTCCAAACACAAATCATGGCCATTTTACACTCAACAGAGGCATGGAATCCAAAACCCACACATCATCATGAGCATGCAGCACATGAAAGAATGAAAACGTTTCCGTAGGATTATATGTCTTTTTTTCTTCTTCTTGCATACACAGTTGATGTATTTATAGCCAAGAGTAATGGTTTATAGGCTCAAGAAACAACATATCAGCCTGGGAAAGGTCAAAGGTTGGTCACGGACAGCCCTTCTCACATTAGCACCTCAAGAATTGAGGATGGTTCTGATTGGTCACAGTGATCCAATAGAGCATGGAAAACAGGTAAAGAGAGAGCAGCAGGTAGGGAGCAGGTATTACCGTGTGAACATCTGCACACGAGCTTGTTAGCAGATGGGTTCGCTGTAATACTGAAGGACGAACATCAGGACAAAGAAAGGTTAAGTTCTTAGAAGTGAATAATTATATTTTCTTTTTTTTAAATATGCTCTTTCTTGTCCTCCATGAAAAGTACAGCTGCGCTAGTGTCCTTGTGTAATCATGAACTGGTTTCAGTTCTGAAGGAAGAGAGACATAATTATCTGCAAAAATAACTATGGAAATATATATATATATATATATATATTTTTTTATTATTATTATTTTTTTTTTTTCTTGTGGCACCCAGCTAATAGTAGAACAGAAACGAAATTACACAACTCCCACATTCATGGGATAAAGTTTATAGGGTTTTTTTTTTTTTAAGCAGCTATGAATATATCAAGATAATATATATAAAGCTCATTTCTGATCTGAGTCACAATGTACAAATGCGACCAGTTTTGAGACGAAATAGTTCAGTTGCAAATCACATGCGGCTGATTGCAAAATAAATACGACGTTTAATACTAAAATTTGGTGCTTCCTTGCTTTAAAAAAAAATCCCAAAAACATTGATTGTAGCTTTATATGGCAGTCACCAGATTATTTTTTCCATACTGAAAGCACTTAAAGTGTGGAACAATCAAGAAAGACAAAAAAAAAAAAAAAAAAAAAAGACAATTTCATGACTGACAAATCCAAAAGCCACCCTTAAACTAGCACCAGATATGCAGTGTGAGGATCAGCCGTCATCATCATCGTCATCATCGTCGTCGTCATCAGTGAGGCAGTGCAGTTTGAATAAAATGGACTTGCTGGGTATGTTAAACTGATTATGCTGGATCTGTTAGAAAGATTACAAAATATCTAAGATGACAAAGCATTTCCTAATGCGTTTGACTTACCGAATGGTCATTATGTTTGGTGTGGTGAAATTTAATTGACAACGCCCCACAATCAGTCAATTATTATTATTATTATTATTATTATTATTAAATTAAGGAATACCAGACAGGGTGTACTGTTGTAAGAACATAATAAAACATTATTAGGGTGGTGTGATGTGACCCAATATGAAGCGGGCTACATTTGTACGCGAAACAGGTTTCCATCCCTGAATTATTTTCCAACAGCAGCACATCCTGTTCTGTTTTATTTCTGTTAGCAAATTGAAAAAAAAAAAAAGGCTTAGAAGCTTTTTATTTTTTATTTTTTATAATTTAAAGAACACTTAATTTTTAAAAAATACATTCATATGTTCACAACATTGACAAGTCACAACATTCACAAGTTCTGTTTATGGCAGCTATAATCAGGTGTTCCGTCGTCCGTGTGTATTATGTTAATGCACGACTGTGATTCGGCTGTAGGCGCAAAGCTACAGGGCGAGTGCTGTAGGTAATCACATCCATGCCGATCAGCGTTGGGTGTAACGCTTGAAAAAGTAATGTGTTACTGTATTCTAATGACTTTTTCTGATAACGTATTACATTTTAAATTTATGTAATTTGTTTACAGTTACTGATGTCAATAACATTACGTTACTTGTGTGGCAAATTTATTGTTAAGAAAACAGTATTAAGTAAAATGCGTTTTTAAAATACAGCACGTTTTGTGCGGATGCCAGGAGCGTAACTCCGCCTGGGCCCCGAAGAGTTTTTCTTTAGCCCTAAATAATTCTCCACTTGAAGCGGTTTGTCACTACGGAACTGAACGTCAGTAAAAGAAGACGGCGGTGTTGTAATTTGATCTCTTCAGTGAACGGAGGCGAGGCCAATCAGACAAGGCTTTACAGGACAATGCGTGGAAATACTCGTGTCTTATTGGCTGACAGATCTCAATTGTGCTAAATGCTAGCTCACACAGTCAGCGTGAGGTGGAAAAATGGATATACACTGATTTTTATTTATTTATTTATTACCAGTAAAGGGGTTAAAACTGAAACAGTAATATACTCTCATGCTGAGCAGGAAAACAAGGTGTGTAAATGTCTATATGAGTTCCAATTTACATGAACATGATATGAGCAGAAAATAAGGAAAGATAATATACTTTGCATGGCACTGTAGCAGCTAAACCCATAACTTAGTTGTGCCTCCTCTTGGCTAGCGACACCAAACTAGCCTAGTTAGAAAAGTTTGATATGTTATCGGTCTGGTAGTCTTACAAACAATGACGACACCTGAGGCAAGTTTTATGATCAATCCAACTTTTTTGTAGTGTATTTTTGTAGGTTTGGTAGGTTTTGAAAGTAACTTGAAAGTGAAGTAATAAGTAAGTGAAACTTCAAGCACAATATGAACAAATGTTTTGTTTATTTTGTTAATCTTCAATCTGATGAGCTCTCAAATTTTAATTCAAAATGATCGTTTGCCATTGTCTGCTGAGGATGTCGCTAACTCTACCATAGTAACTGTTTCGAGCTAGGAAGTGTAAGTTTATGAATTGAGCACAGACGAGTGGCGCGATACACACAACGAAACATCTCTGTGTGATATAGATACTTAAATATAGGCACTCTTGGAACAATCAAATAAGTGGACCAGAGCAAACTATTGTATAATTATACATTATGTGCTTGTTCTAATGTGACAATTCACAAGGACTTGTATGGCAGATGCTCCACCTTAGGCTAATACTAAACTGATTGATTTAAAAATGTCTTATTTAACAAAGAAAACTGTCTAATCACTGATAGTGTGACATTTTCTGCGAAGTGACATTTATTTAACATGTATGGAGGAATCTACAGCGTCAACAAATTTTCCACCATGTGGAAGGTATATTTACGGTTTATATAATTCCTACATTTCCACCACAGTGCCACTGCGATGCTGGATCTGGGAAGTCATGTGATCCTGCTAAAGAATGTAAACAAGGGATGTAACTTCCTGGTATTAGGAAAACTGTGTGCATAACTGATACCTACACTATGTACTGTATGTACAGTATACACATATGCAGGTACTAAAATCGCAGGCTTAAATGGGCATTCTGAGTTACCTTATTCTCCAGAAGTGTACAGTATCTCCTGTAAGAGCTGTAATCAGCTGTACATCCAGGCAAGAAGATCAACTGATTGTTCAGTCAAGTACTTTTGAACTATCAAGAATGGAGGATTTCTTCAGTGGATTTCCAGTGGCACTTGAACAGTTATGGACATTAATGACATCTCTGTTAGCATTGCTACTTGTTGCTATGGCAGCAACGAACTGAGGAAACTTAAAAGAAAAATAAATGCCCCAATAATAATGAACACTTCAGCTCCCAGCTTCAGAAATACATCTGAAAGACTTCTGTACTGTGCTGTCATGTATAGACATTTAGATATAGTGTAGAGGCACAACAGCACATCATGTCCCATTGTGACATCTTTCCATTCATGAACAGGATAAAGATGGACAGTCAAAAACAGAAAGGCTACAGTCAGTAAATATATGCATATGTATATACACTATATGGTAGATTTACCTGATATAAAAGGCTATATGCAGATGTACAGGACTATGCAAAATTTTAGGCACCCTATTTTTTTTTCGTACAAACTTTGTGATAGATTTTTTTTTTATTTTATTACTTCTACATTATCGAGTCAGTACAAAAACATTTTAGATTTCCAAACATTAGATTTCTAGCACAAAATTAAATGTTACAGAAAAATGTTTGTATGTCAGTAAAGAAAGCAGCATATTATGTACAGTAAGAGACCACTTTTCAGACAAAAACGTATGTATTTTTTTTTTTTGTCATACCAGATGTTGCCTTTTTTCATTTACTGTTTACTGCTCTTTATGGTATATATATTTTTTTTTAAATGTAGAAACATTTAATTTCATTATTTTGAAGGCATCTTTGCTCTACAGCATTTATTTGCATGTGCCTAAAACTTTTGTACAGTACTGTAGGTACAAGGTAGATTTACTGTACTGTAAATAATCACCTATGTTAAGACTGTTAAGACCAAGAAATTGCAGTATAACACAGTGCAGCTGAATTAACGAATCTGATTGGTTGGAAGGTGTTGATTCATTTTCTATAGTAGCAGCTTTGACAGGAGTTCTGGCTGAAAGGCAAATCACAAGTTTATGTTAAAGCACTCATTCTAATATGTTAATACACAGGGATTTGTAAGGTGGACACTTTACATAATCCAAATTATCCAGAGTTTGCATGCTCTTCTTGTGCTTTGGGGGTTTCCTCTGGGTACTCCGGTTTCCTCTTCCAATTCAAAGACATGTGTTGTAGGCTCCCCATGACCCTGTGTAATATATATATACACACACACACACACACACACACACACACACACACATATATACACACACTATATATATATATATATATATATATATATATGCCTTTAACTACCCTTCAATATTTTTTGCGTTCGTGTCTTCTGCTTATGTTTAGACCTGTTTATCATCTGGATTTTGGAGCAAGTCTTGTGATTAATGATTAGAAATCTGAGAGCACGACAGTCAAACTGCTTCATGTGCACGAACACTCACCATGACACTTAAATCACGGCTTTGCATCCCTCTCTTGCCTCACCACAGGAAATGGTTTATGAGGTTCATCACTACCGCATGGAAGTAATCAAAAACACCCACACAGGGAGTTGGATGGCCCTGACCTTATTCTGACAGGAATGTTAAAATGCCAAGATATGAAATTATTATTTTTTAAAAACACGCTTAACATTTCAACAAGCCGGTGACCATGCAAACGAGATGTGTTCTCCTGTGTATGTTTTCCCCCTGTAGGTCACCCTGTATTTCCCACTTGTTTGTAGACGTATATCAACAGCAGCTTTTTTTTTTTTTTTTTTTTTTTAACTGTAGCTCTATAATGGACTCAAACCGCAACCTGTCTCTGATAACATCCATTATTTTTCTGTCCTGTCAGTGAGGCAGAACAGAAAGCGAGTGATTGAGATGGACACAGGTATACTAAGAGGAGAAATCAAGCGAGAGAAAGAGCTGCAGGGAATGTAGAGGGAGAAATATATGGTAGAAATAATACAAGCTGAGAGAAACAAAAAGACACAGGGACACGAAGAGCTAAATTGGACGGAATAGCAATCCAAATTGTACAACAATCCTTGTTCTCCTTGCCTCTCTCTCTCTCTCTCTCTCTCTATCGATTGTCTTTCATTGATGAAATCACACAGAGAAGGCAAACAGACACTGGTGGCTTGCATTGTTACAATGTGGCTGTCAAGCTGAAGCGTTAAGGTACTTCACAGGGCAATGTGGCACCACACACACACACACACACACACACACAACTGACAATCGCACAATCTGATTTCTATAGTGAGACTTAATTTGCTGTTTTCCCATTGTCTCTCTGATGCATATGAGACAGTATTCTCTGGGTGTGTGTGAGTGTGTTTTAATGGCTCAGCAGCTGAGACGCTCTTATACTGAGGGAGAGTTTAAAGCAAGTCAGAAAAGAACTGAGAGAGCTGAGGGACTGATGGAAATGGAAACACACACACACACTGAACTTTTGGACGGGTGTGTGCGTCGGCTGTAACGTCCGTGTCAAGTTTAATAATGAAGAAAGGAACCTTTCGTCTTCAAAGTAAACACACACACAAACACACACTACAGTCCAAATTCGGGTAGTGTATGCTTGTTTATGCTAGCCCAGGGAAAAGCCTTATTAATGTTTTGTATGTGCGAGTGTGTGTATGTTTGTTAGCCAGGTGAAATTTGTTTACAGCACGTTTACTTGATGTAGTCTTGCCGGGAAATTTAGCATTCTGTTTCCAAAAAATGTCTCAGCAGAGAAATTCCTTACTGTTTTAGCTGATAAACTTTGTTTTTTGTTTGTTGGGGGAAGTTTGTACAAGCAAACAAACAAACAAACAAAAAATCACAGTGCGAGGTGATATTAGTATAATAGAAAAATGTGATGTCATTTGCATGTGTGAACTCGTGTATGTTCATTTCATTCAGAATTTCCTAGAAGTTAAGAAGTCTTTCACTGGTTCAAATCTTAAGTTGACAGACAAACATAAACAAGCAGACAAAAAATAAAAATAAAAAATCAACAACGCTACAATGCTTAGGAATTTTAGATAGTCCAGTCAAACTAAATCTCATGAAAATTGTTGTATAAATTTAATTGAAAATAAGTTCATGAAACATTACCCTAACCTTATCCCCACCCTTAACCTTCTTCATCTTTCATACAACAAATGGCGGTGAATGACATTTAGCTCATTATTAACCATGAGTCATAGACTACTCTTATTAAAAGTTAGGAATGATTAAGATTATGGTGAGTGGGTAGGGTTTGTGCTAATAGATTTCCTATTATTTATCTATTTAATAGATAAAGTAATCCATTTAAACAGAATTGTACAGTACTGATGTGGCACAGTGGGAGATGTTGCCACTATATATTACATTTACATTTACATTTATTCATTTAGCAGATGCTTTTATCCAAAGCGACTTACAAATGAGAAAATACAAGCAAATATAGCTTACAGAGTCCATAGATCAGTCCTCATATTTTGTCTAGATGTGAGATAACTGCAATAACCTGCCTTCACCTCCCACCTGTTGCCCAGTGTTCACAGGCTCTGGATTCTAATCTTCATTGAAAATTTTTTATCGAACAGACTTTTTAGAGTAAAGATAGCAAACACCTTGTCTAATCTACACAAACAAGAACTCGGAGTACCTCAAGGTAGTATTCTATCAGTAACTCTCTTTAGTATTAAAATAGACAGCATTGTGAATGTCATTGCTTCTGATGTTCATTGGAGTTTATATGTAGACGACATCTGCATTTGCTACAGAAGCAAGTACATGCATACTATCGAGCGAAAAATCTAACTGAAAATAAACAAAATGCACTCCGGGTCAATTCAGAATGGTTTCATGTTCTCACAAACAAAAACTGTCTGTATGCATTTCTGTCAGCTCCGTACATTGCACAATAAACCAGGGTTGTTTGTGGATGGAGTCTCCATCAAAGTCATTAAAGAGAACAGGTTCCCTGGTATCAACTTTGATAGTAAGCTGCCTTTTATCCCTCATATTAAATTACTGAAAAAGAACTGCTTTAAAACTATGAATGTTTTAAAAGTTTTATCCAAAACCAAATGGGGAGCAGACAGTTCAACTCTTATGAATCTGTACAGAACCTTGATCCGCTCAAAGCTGGACTATGGAAGCATCATTTATGGGTCAGCCAGGAGATCATACATACGACTTCTACTGTAGATACAGTTCACCACCAAGGTATTCGACTGGCCTTAGGAGCATACAGAACATCACCAATTCAAAGTTCATATGTGGAAGACAATGAACCTTCCTTGGAAATCAGACACCTAAAGCTGGCCTTACAATTTGCAACCAAACTGAAAACAAATAAAGAAAATCCAGCCTATCCATCAGTTTTCTCAACTCAACATCCGATATTATATGAAAGAAAAACCAAGTCACATTCGTCCATTTGGCCTAAAAACCCATCTGGAGGATCTGAAAGTACATTTAAAAATTCTGGAGCAGACACATTTTTCAAAATCCCCTCATGGGATCTCAAAAAGCCCAAAATCCATCTGGATTTAACAAGAAACCAAAAATCAAAAACTCATCCGAATGAGTATTACCAACAATTCCTGGATATAAGAACAGTGTTCCTACAACATATCTCAATATACACAGATTGATCCAAATCTGGAAATCAAGTGCAACAAGGCAACTGTATCAAGGTATACGCATCCCTGACCGAAGTTCAGTTTTTACTGCAGAGGCAAATGCTTTATTATTAGCACTAAAGTTCATTGAGACTGCTCCACAGAAATCCTTTTTTAATGATAACTGATACCGAATTATGTCTGGAAGCATTGGAGTCCATAAAAAATGATCACCCAACAACCGTGAAGATTTTAAACAGATTCTCATCTCTGGAATCAAAGAATGTTAGTATTATTGTCTGTTGGGTAGCTGGCTACTCGGGAATCTCTGGTAATGAACAAGCAGATAGAGCTGGCAAAGAAGCATTATCCTGAGAAACAGCAAAATACTCTATTCCATTCACAGACCTAAAACCAACATTAAACGTATACACTAAAAACATATGGTAGTCGTAAAGGGATCAATGTTTAAATAACGTATATTATGGGAAATTAATACTGTTGTTCTGACGAGACACGCATTCTCTTTTAATAATCGCTGGGATCAAGTCACTTACACTCGATGCCGGATAGGACACGCACCAATTTTTACTATCTGGAGGAAATTCACCAAAGTGCCCATCCTGTCAGAACCCACTATCCATTAAACATGTCTTACTGGACTGTAACGCTTCTACACACTTAAGGACCCTGTATTGTTCTGTTGACACTTTTGAAAAGGTTTTTAACCGAGTAAATCCAAACTTAGTTTTAAGATTTTTAGGAAAAATGTATCTTAAAACACCTTTTTTTTAGTTTTACTCTTGAATAACTAAACTGGCTCTCGCCATGAATATAGACATAGAAGCTGGGATGGCGTTAAAAAGGAAAGAAGAAGAAGAAGAAAGGTTTTGGATTAATTGCAATCCTGACCAGGATAAAGCAGATTGGCCTGGGTTATATTTCAGCATTAAAACATGTGTGTGTTGCAAAGGAGAGAGGGGGTTTCTGGGTAAGCGTTACACGCAGAGACTGAGGCCCTGTTTACACTAGTGCGTTTTAAAAAGAAAACGATCCTCGTCCACACTGGCGTTTCCGCCGTGTTTCAGAAACGATCTCCGTCCACTCTACATGACGCAATACGCATGTCACATGACCATTCATGCACACTGGGCATGCGCATACAAGTGTAAACAGGAAGTTGGTTGATAGTCCGGCGCTCCATGTAGGGCTTACGCCGCTTGAAATGAGATTTGTTGGCGATTTCTCTAATAATAGCTCGCCTCTTGCGCATGTAGGCAGCTGCAGTTTTATAAAATACAGAATTTAACTGCACAATGGCTGCTAAGAATGACGACAAAGCCAGCAAAGCTTGCGGTTCGGTCTCCGTGTTGTTGTGTATACGATCAAGGTAGCGTAACGGTCATATGGTAGGGGCTTGACGAATCAGGGAAGGATACACAATGATCGAGAAGACCCAATCAGGGGGCGAATGTGGGCGAAGCCACGCCTTCGCTTTGGTCTGTTTACACTGAAACGCGAGCCCGGAGTTTTCAAACTAAAGCGGGGTCGTCGGCGTTCCTAAAAGTCTCGGAGTAGTGTAGACGACAGGCGTAACAGTAGCAAAAGTTATGCGTTTTAAAATGAAAACACACTAGTGTAAACAGGGTCTCTTTTTTTTAACCTCCGTGTCCGCAGTCCTGCAAGACTTAACCATGTGTTTGTGCGAATTTACAGTGCTGTGCATCATCTGGCCTTCAGGCAAACACTGAGTGATTGGTAAGGAGACATGTCTGGTTGCGTACCCGGAAATATTTCCCTTTCTCCCATGGGTTTTATCAAAGTTTTATTATTATTATTTTTTTTTTTTTATCAGAGTAATATTGTTCTAACTAACAAACTGCTCCCCAGCCACTATTTGAAAGTGCATTCCGTGAAAAATCTCATACATAACAGCTCATGACTGAAACGCTTTCTAGAGACATCAGTTTAGACATATGTGCTGTTGCTTTCTCAGACTAGTGTCTTTTAATAAACTTTGTTCTCTGTGATAAAACTCCTGCATGGACCTATACTATCCTCCTTAGGCCCCGCCCACTCACTTGTGTCCTATGTAGTGGACATTTTGTTTTCATGCATGTCCTTTTGACTTAAAAAAAATATATATATATTTCCTGCTGTACTATACAGAGGACATCCTGGGCTTTCTAGTGATATGTCATGTTATAGGCTGGGATGCTAGGAACAACTGCTTACACTGCATCCAAAATGGCTGGCATAGGAACAAGCACATTTTTCCCTTAGTTATTCATCATAATGGGCGAAACTAAGGAATATAGCTGTGATGTGTGGCAAAAGGTTGTTGAGCTTCACAAAATGGGAAGTGGCTATAAGAAAATAGCACA
>JANDJT010000199.1:20275984-20290683 GCA_024331685.1 Stegophilus panzeri | reverse complement strand
TTAAACAATAAAGACAATTTTTCACAGCCTTCTTTGCTCATATTTACCAAGGGTGCCAATATTAATGGAGGGCACTGCATAATAACTATACGTTCAATTTTAATAGAAAAAATGCTAGCATCCTTGCAATAACAAGCAAGAGAAACAATCCAGAATGATAATTCCCCCCCTCGGTTTCGTGTTTGTCACTTACATGGTAATATGATCACTTTATGTAATGGTTGTATTTACAGACAAAAACATCCTCACTGGAGAAGAATAAAGTCTTTACTGAAGACTTTTCTTGAGGTTTAAGTATTTGGACTTTCAGAACACAAACCACAATGCAATAAACTTTCAACAATGTTTTCCAACTCCAATTTACTGGAAACGGATTTATCAATAGCCCAGTGCAGATAGAGACAGACGAAATCAATGACTCTGTTGATTTAAATTAGTATCAAATCTTTTTATTGGACTGACTGAAAGAACAGGGCTAAAGGGTACGAGGAGTCAGTAAAATTGAATTTATTCACTTGGCAGAGGCTTTTGTGCTTGTGAGCGAGACAGAATCCAAATCAAGCATAAAAGCTGTTAAAGTGCACCTATTATAGTTTTTCAAATATTACCTTTCATGTAATGTGTTGTAGAGCTGTTTGTGAATGTAAAAACGTAAAATGTAAAAAAAAAAAAATGCACGACAAACGCTGAACAGCTGAAACGAGTCGTTAATAATTCCAGACTTTACTTCCTGTACTAACCTATGTAGGTTTGTAACAAAAAACCCCGCCTCTGGTCTTCATCGGCTGCTCGCTGACAGCAGTAGACCAATCACAACAGACTGGATCATCTGCCCAATCAGAGCAGAGTATGCTCTCTGAAAGGAGGAGTTTAGAACGAATCTTTTAGAACTGATCATTGAACGAGTTGTTTGTGACATGGGGGTGGGGGGTAATGCTGCAATTTAAATTATGAGCACATTAAAGTGTATTTTGATCTTGGATGCATGTAAATCTATTGTATGAGACCTTTAAAACAAAATTAGGCACGTTCCAAAACCATAATAGGTTCGCTTTAAATAAATCAATTAAGTGTTTGCTTCACGATTGACTTTAAACTTGCACGATAGTTGTAGATGATGAGAGAAAGAGACGCATCTGAATGCTAAGTGCTAATACAGAGAGGTGTTACGCACACTGGTTATTTAAACAGTCGAAAGATGACTGATAGTCTGATACGTTTCGAAGATCTTCGTCCATTTCTACACAATCTGTCTGACTGTGGATTGGTGGAGTCCAAACTCTTTACAGATGGTTTTGTAACCTTTTCCAGCCTGATGAGCTTCAACAACTATTTTTCTGAGGTCCTCATAAATCTCCTTTGTTCGTTCCATGATACACTTCCATAAACATGTCTTGTAAAGATCACACTCTGATAGATCCCTGTTCTTTAAATAAAACGAAGCACTCACTCACACCTGATTGTCATCCCATTGGATGAAAACACCTGACTCTTTTTTCACCTACAAATTAACTGCTGATCCTAGAGGTTCACATACTTTTGTCACTCACAGATATGTAACACTGGATCATTTTCCTCAATAAATAAATGACCATGGGGAAAAAAAAAAAAAAAAAGTCTCATTTGTTTAATTAGGTTCTCCTGGTCTACTTTTAGGACTTTAGTGTGAAATTCTGATGTTTTAGCAGAAATATTGAAAATTCTAATCACTGTAGAACTGCAAAGCAATATGGGACGCCAAAAGGAACAGCACTTAGATTTCTTTGATGCTAACTTGGTGGCGATTCCTTACTCTGCCAAATTTGAATGTTAAAGTAATATTTCACCCAAGTGTGCTTAATGAATGACTGCTAGCAGAAGAAAAGTAATCGAGGAAATCGAAAAAGAAAAAAATAACACATTCTCCAACAGCTTAATTGAAATTTTGTATTGTGATTGTTTGTGGAAGTTCTTGCTGTGTCAATAATGTCTGCGTTTTGCTATTTGCTTAAGGGGGAAAAATCTTGTTAATGTGTTCACGCCTTTTTTTCCCCCACTCTTAGAGATGGAAGAAGTCAACTATAAACAAGCTTTGCAGGGACCGGACCAAAACATTGCGACTCCACCAACCCCCGCCCTCCCCCCCAGGTCCTGGATGGTTATTGCTTTGGAGGTACAAGGTTTTTAAACACTTCTTTTTCAACTCGGCTCTGGAACAGTAGACACGATGGCACTGTGAGGGCGGGTTTAAACCTCATCTTGGGGTAAATATCAATACCAGAGGTGCTTCACCATACGAAATTGTTGTCGTCTAGGATAATGGTTAAAGCATGTGCTGGCTCAAGCAGACGAAAGATCCAAGAAGCCAAGAATAAAGACTACACAACTTTTATTGGGCCATAAAAGCAGGTCAAGTAAACAAAACTAAATGAAGTTGGAACTTCTTATATCTTGAGCCTTACAGAACAAATGACCTACAAAATGACGAATAGGGAACACTTATATAGAGTGATTCAGTCAGCAGGGAAAAAATTAACGAAATTCAATACCCTAACATCCAACATAACAGTCTGCACATCAGTTCAGAAATAGTCAAATGACATTTAAAAGAACAATAAAGCATGAGTCTTGGTTTTTTTTCTCTCTTTTTTTTTTTACTCAATCATTAAAGTTCTCTGCCTCATAAGATGACAACTCTTAGTATGTGCTTGTGGGAAATATTTCGTCCTTTTGTTACTCAGACCCATAACCACAGCCCAACCACCCCTCTAATCACACCACAATCCAACACTGCCAGAAACTGACCTCTCATGCTCTCTTGAGCAGCAGCATTCCCCCAGCCTGGAAACTTTAAGTAGCATAACTTTAAACTTTTGATTGATCTGAGGTGTTGAATTTTCTATAACAGCAGCTCTGATGATAGTCAAGTCAAGTGGGGTTTTTATTGTCATTCCTCTATATAGCTTGTATACATTGGTACGAAATGGTCGGAGGTTCAAATCCTGCCTTGGCCCTGTGTGTGCAAAGTCTGCAGGTTTCAGTAGTCACTGCGATAGGCATTTCCAAATTGTCTGTAGTGTGTGAATGTGTGATTGCGATTGTGCCATCCGATGGGTCGGCGCCCCGTCCAGGGTGTCCCCCATCTTGTGTCCTGAGTTCCTTGGGATAGGCTCCAGTATGATGCATCATTATTTATGAAATGAATAAAAAGTTGTAATCATTGGCAAATAAGCCAGTGATTATTGTTTGATGTAGTAAGCCCATCACACAACCCCATCATTGATTATTTTCCTGTAGCAGCATGCATTATTGAGTCTCCTTAGCATTAATTCTTCCCATGTCCACATGGGTTTCCATTGGTTCTCCTGTTTCTTCCTACCACCCAAAGCTTTGTCTCATTTAAAAGCCCAGGTTGAACTTCTTCCACTTTCAGATTGCTGCTTAACCCAGCTGATAGTCTTAACTCTGGCAAATCTTCTCAACCGTCGACATTTCTACGACTGATGCTTAGATTGATAGTGCAAAGGGAAAAGCTGTCATGACTTGTAGGGTGAGATGAATCCATTCCGGTTGTCTCTAGACAAAAATGTTAATACCTACATAATGTCCATAATGTAGATATCACGCTGATAATCACATTTCCATCACTCATATTGCGCTCTCCTCACCAATCCCTTGTCTCGTTAAAGGCTCATTATTGTCTTGTTAGGGTCTTATTATTGTCTCACCAGAGGGAAGTCTCATATACACTGTCACGTCGCAATATGGCAGGTTCCCCACTGCATGAGGCTGCAACTGTGACTAAACTCAGAGGTGGGAGTGTGTGTGTGTGTTCAGCATTGCTCCCCTCTCCTTTAAGCAGTGCCATTCTTTACCCCAATTACCCCAGACACCCAGTGACGTGAAGATGGAGAGTTTGAAGGAGTGAGAAAATAAAAGAGCGTGTCCCTGAGGCTTTGGAGAGAAATGAAAAGGACCAGGGAAGCATGGGCGAGGAACAGATGCTCATCCTTGCTCTGGAGTTAACGGATCTCAGCTGTTTGTGTGTGTGTGTGTGTGTGTGTGTGTGTGTGTGTGTGCGCGGGAGGGGGTAATATAGGTGTGTGAGAAGATGTGACTTGGGTGCATCCAACAGTGCAGTCAGTCACGAAATCACTCTTAGGAGACAGAAAGATGTTTTTTGCTCTGTACCTCATCATTTTTTCCCCTTCATGCTCTATTTCCATCTATTTTTATTTGCATCTACTGCACCGGTTACCCTCCATTAAATACAACTGTAGTTGCAAAATTGTACGCCGAGAGTTGCACCAATAAAGCTTCATTGGCCTTGATTTCCCAGCCTTTTGCCCAGAACAGCACTGAGAAGCCCCAACACAGTTGAAACACATCAAGATAGCGAGAGAGACGCTGATGACTGGCTGAAAAACACTTTCGTCATTCAGAGCAGAAACATGTGTATATCCATCATTCCTTAATGACCGTTTTCTCACAGCCTCCCTCTGCTTTAAGCAGTCGAACATTCACGCTGCCTTGTTCATCGACAAAAGTGATGCATCAAGCTGATTAGCATGAAATGTGTTGCTACATTTTCCCCCGAGGGGGGTTGCTTTTAATGGTCACACGCTGACTCATACTAATGAGTGTACAGTCATAATCAGAGAGAGGAAAATGATCGCTCTTTTGAAGTAGTGTACGTGACCTTGATTGGTCCCTTTCTCGGGAAGGCTGGACCTGTAATTTTGTACTGTAAAATAAAGGCGTAGGGAGTCATTTCATTTGCCTTGGAAAATATTTGGTAAGGCAAGCTATGAGCACTAGCTCCACACTAATTCCTTAAAGCTACAGTCAGTGGGGGTGTGGCTCCTTTATAACCACACCGTCCAAGCACATGGCTAGGCTAGAACATCTCAATGTAAGTGCAACCCTGGAACATGGCTGACATTAGCTGCTTCTTTGTGCTGATTGGTTGGATCTTGGTGGTTCATATAATTTGTATTGCAAACAGAAACGTGCGTTTTTCTTTTGAGGAGATAATTTATTGAGAGCTGAGTCAATGTCAGTAGAACTTACAAGCTTGTTCAGACCCTTCTAGACTCTAATAGCAACTTGATGCGACTTGGTTCAAATCTCACTTAAGAAGATTGATGTCAGCTAAAACATTTATCCACTAAAAGATAGGGAGCGCTGTTCAGCCAAACTAACAATTTCAAGTGATGTAGCTCTAGAAGATATCTATGACTTGGCGTCCTGTCGGTGGCTAGAGAGAAACTGAAGGCGTACGAGGCGTCTCTTTATGTTTACAACTTTGTCATTTGTGGGCATGTTCAAGATGGAACATTATACTATGACAACATCGCGGACATCGCGGCAGTGAAAGCCAAGGTGCTGCCCAAACAGATGCTTTTAACTCATTCGTTAGCTGAACAAGGTTAACTAGATAAATGTGTCCATTATTGGCAACTCTGATCTTACATCAGTAATCTATTACAAAAATCAAACTCTTCACCCTGCCAGACCCTGCTCCAATACTCCTACTTAAAAGATGCCTCTCTGCCATATCTGCTCCTATCGCGTATCTTGTAAATGCTTCTTTCACCTTTGTTACTGTCCCTGATAACCTCAAAATTGCTGCTGTAACCCCAGTGCTCAAGAAACACAACCTTTACCCATCTATCCTACTAAGCTACCACACAATTTTAAAACCTGTCTTTTGTATCCAAGCTACTGGAAAAAGTTGTAACCTCACAGTTACAGTCTCATTTAGTGGCAAATAACCTTTTTTACCCTTTTCAGTCCGGCTTTTGAAAGTTTCATAGCACTGAAACAGCTCTTGTGCGGGTCATAAATGACCTCCTCATCTCTTTTGACTCTGGGGGTCTCAGTGTTCTAATACCGCTTGACCCGACTGCTGCGTTCGACACTATCTGCTACAAAACACTCCTCTCCCGTCTCACAGACATGGCTTCTATCACATCTCACAGATCGTAAATATTTTGTTTCTATTCAAGACTTCAAATCCCCCACTGGCCCCCCTCACCCGAGGCGTTCCCCAGGGCTCCATTCCTGGCCTTCTCCTTCTCATAATTTATTTGCTTCCCCTCGGTCACATCATTCGTCATCACAATCATCAATACCGCTGCTATGCTGACGACACGCAGATCTATGCAGCCGCCCGGTCTGACACATCCGTCTCAACCAGTGCAGCCTGGATTCATGAAATAAAACAAACAATAACTGGCTGAACAATAACTTTCTCAAATTCAGTGCTCAAAAAGCTGAAATAATTATTTTTGACTCACAAGCGCGCAGACAAAATGTTGAAATAAGCATGGATATTGATGGCTTCCTCACAAAACCCTCTTGAAAAAAAATATCTTGGTATTGCTTTTGAAGCTCACATCAAACCTGTCAGAAAAACTGCCTTTTTTCACCTCGGACAAATCGCCAGATTGCGTCCCATTCTTGGCATGAAGGATGCTGAGTCACTGGTTCATGCATTCATAACATCACGACTTGATTACTGCAATTGTCTGTTTTTTGGCCTCCCATCCAAGTTGATTACCAAATTACAATACATTCAAAACTCTGCAGCACTGTGTCGTTACCTGTACAAAACGCTTCAAACATATTACTCCCACTTTGGCTGGTTTGCACTGGTCTCCTGTCGCATGCAATTCAAACTTCTGCTCCTCACCTTTAAAGCCTTAAATGGTCTAGCACCCCAATACCTTTGTGGCTTACTGCACATTTACACACCGACACGCTCCCTTCGCTCATCAAACCTAGGACTTCTCTGTGTACCTAAATTCAGTCTTTCCGCCGCTGGTGGCGGATCCTTTAGTGTAGCTGCCCCTAAGTTATGGAACTCACTCCCCCAAAATCTCCAGAACATATCCTCCATTTCCTTGTTTAAATCACGGTTAAAATCCTTTCTTTTTTTTCCCCCCAACATTACCTCTTTACTTCAGCCTGACTTTCTGGAGTTTTATTTATTTATTTTGTCTGTATGGAAAGGCAGTATATAAATATTATTAACACCTCAATAAGTATGTGACCAAGCTATCTCGTGTTCGCTAGCTAGTTCCTTGATATAAATTTTAGGCAAACAACATAGAGCTCCTCTGACCAGTAATCCCTCCAGTTAACTGTCTGTAACTGCAACCTTCATCTGTTGGCTTGGAAAGGTGTCCGATTTGATAGCATGCGGTAAAAACGAACGTGTTTACGAAGCCTTCCAATTTTCACACTCGACAGCACAAGACAATATTTTTAGAAAACGAATTCTGCCTGCTCTTAAAAATCACTCTAGTTTCCCACTTTGTTTTTCCAGTTAGGACGTGGAGCTGACGTCGCAGTGACGTGCATCACTCAGGGGTCTGTACGCGCTATAAATTCGTATTGGCCATCGTGTACGAGTGCTCCAGTACTGTAGGTGGCGCTGCTCAAATTTCCAGGCAGTCGCTCCTCCAGCTTGAATTGGGTTGGGCACGCCTCGTTTTAAACGACCAATCACAAGCTCGGTCACGAGCGTGTTCAGCTCACGAGTTCTTTAAAGGTTCTTAGCTTCCCTCTGCGATAGGGAAGCCCTCGATTGTACTGTCGGACCTGTAGAAGCTTCTCCAGATGGAGAACCTGAGAAACGTACAGTATTACGGAAAGCATGACCGTCTTTATAACTTGGTTTGAGAGAATTGCAACTGTTAACTTGTCAAAACGAAGCCGAACATTGACCAGCAGGAAGAGAAACAACAGTACGGAGCGACAGGGAAGAATGTCCCCTCGTGCGCGGTGGCGGTAGCTCAAAGCTAAATGGAATGCCGCTCTCAGTTTAGCATTTGATCTGATGGAGAGATTAGCTGAAATCAAAGGCTCTGCTAACCTCTCCTTAACCTCCGCAATATTAGATTTATTCATATTCCATCTGGCTTTGATATTGCACTTGCTGCACAGGGGTCCTTGAATTAAGAAACAGGAGACAGACACCAGACAAACCCTGTCTCTGTCTGTCTCTACTCTCTCTCTCTCTCCCTCTCTCTCTTTCTCTTTCTCTCTTTATCAGGCACATAGACACACTTTCCTCATATTTCCACACTCCCACAAACTGATCGACGTGCATGCGGGCACCTCAGTGTCGACGCGCATGCGGGTGTGAACGTTTCACCGCAGTGGGTTTCACATTTATTTCCGACCGAAAGTGACTCTTTGTCCGATAACTCCAGGACAAGATTAGCACTAGATGAAAGTCTTAATCTTTATATCTGCAGCTTGTAGCGTTTGTGCAGCTTTCTGAAACATTGTCTCAAAGTGAGAGTTTAAGTCTCTTGCCTTGATGGGCTGTGTATACACACACACACACACACACACACACACACTCACACACAAAACAAACAGCCACTGACATCACTGCACTGATGCACAAAAGGCCTGCTGGCACTGACCTATGCAGGCAGCATGCTAATGCTAGCCAGGGTTTGTGTGTGTATATGTGTGTGTGTGTGTGTCTGTCCAGGACCTGCGCCATGCTGGGACCTAACACAGAATTCATCCATAGGACAGAAAGCCACCCAGCGGACATGTTTGAGTTTGGTCATTCAAGCGTGTGTGTGTGTGTGTGTGTGTGTGTGTGTGTGTGTGTACGCATTGCTGTGTATTAATCATCACAGCTCAACTCCGTGTCAGTTAACTCATCGCTCTTAATTTAGTTGTTTTATATGACAATAACACGGGTCACGACAGGACGCGTAATAGTCGCAGATTTATTATATCGCCTCCGAAAGCACCTTGTTATTCTTCCATTTACGTTCCGCTGATAAAATCTAGCGCAGAGATAAAAATCAGTGTAAGTGAACATTGCCACACAGTTCTGCCCGGGCGTGTCGGTCTGTCTGCTCCATCAGGAGCGGTTTGTGTTACTGTGTCGGCTTGCCGTTCATTTGTGCCCCTATGTGTCTGTTTTTAAAAAGCTTCCCCAGCTGGTGTACCTTTTTATTTATCCTCCCTGTTGATATGCTGGTGGGAACTATAGCAGGGGGCATCTCTGAACTCCTGACGTTCCTAATATCCACCCATCTGCCAAAACACTCAACCACTGAGTGTTTGTTTGTCGGGGGATGCTCTTTGTGTGTGTGTGTGTGTGTGTGTGTGTGTGTGTGTGTGTGTGTAGGCTCTAAGATGACTCGGGATGTTTGTGTAAACCGAGGAGGTCATTAAGGGTTATGAGTGCTGTTACATGAGGAAAAGACGTCTTTATATGTCCCAGTAGGACAATCGTTTCACCGTGTTAATATGTTAAACACATGTTTGTCTCTGTTGCTATACATCTGTCCCCGCTTGTGTTCACCTTTGAAGATGTTTCACTTAAACTCTGTCCATTACTGATGAGGAACTCCTTAGCTTTAACGCTCGTAAATCCTCCTCTGGACTTCCCCCCCCAACTATACATTAGACAAGAAGGAGTCGGGTTAATTTAAGTTCATTTTTCACCAGGAACAGCCACTGTGACAAAATTGCCTGCATCATCATTTTCTGTGAACAACGTCGCCATTGTTCAGTTCAACATGAAAGGTGTGCTCAGATTAACATTAATCCTTCGTCTGATCAGACGTTCGGGTTCAACAGACTTTAAGGACTGTTTTGTCAACGACAGTGACGGCGAAATCTGCTCTGTGGTGAAATTAAAATGAAACCAGCCCATTCTTCTGAAGGATTTGCACAGAATTTTAATTATATTTCCAAGCAAGTGTGTGTACAAAATATGAGGAAAAAATGTAAATCACGTCGTGAGGTTTATTATTAGTTCCCGTGAAACGTTGCGTTCGTTCATCTTTCTTTCAGAAATAGAAATGGGAAAACAAATAAATTGCTTGTTTTATTTCATTTTTTTTTAATTTTCTTGGCAAGTATTAAAATAAGAAATAAACCAATAAACGGAAAATGAAAGGGACTGATTTAGCAGACAGTCTAGAATCTGAATAAAATTACATATACATACACACACACACACGCATGTGCGTGCACACTACCGGTCAAAAGTTTGGAGACACTTGACTGAAATGTTTCAATCCAATAAGAGTCCAGCGTCGGTGGGAACTCCTTTAATACTGTTTAAAAAGCATCTCAGGGAAATTCCTCAAGAAACTGGTTGAGAAAATGCCAAGAATACATTTCTGGAAGATCTAGGCAAAAAGGGAGTCCACATTGAAGATGCTAAAATACTAAATTATTTAGATTTATTTATTTATTTTAAATCACAACATAATTCCCATAGTTCCATTTGCGTTATTCCAGAGTTTTGATGACTTTATTGTTATTCTACAATTTATGTTATAGCTGATCGGGGTGTGTAGGTGTGTGTGTGTGTGTGTGTGTATATACATATATGTATTTATGTATGCATGTATGTATGTATGGTATCTGGCACCAGGATGTTATCAGCTGATCCGTTTAAGTCCTGTAGATTGTGAGGTCGGGCCTGCATGGATCAGAACATCGGATTGAGATCTGGGGAATTTGGAGGCCAAGTGAACACCTTTGTCATGTTCCTTAAACCATTCCCGAACGATGTTTGCAGTGTGGCACGGCGCATTATCCTGCTGAAAAAGGCCGCTGCTGTTAGGGAATACCGTTCACATGAAGGAGTGCAGTACTTGGTCTGCAACAATGTTTAGGTAGGTGGTACGCGTCAAAGAAACATCCACATGTTTCCAAGCAGAGCATTGCCATGCCTTCCTCCCATAGTGCATCCTGGTGCCATCTCTTCTCCAGGTAATCGATGCTCATACACCCGACTGTCCACATGATGTAAAAGGAAACATGATTCATCAGACCAGGCCACCTTCTTCCACTGCCCCGTGGTCCAGTTCTGATACTCACGTGCCCATCGTAGGTATATATTTTGAACAGTTTGTATGATTTGACCTGGAGGAAAGGAAAAGTGGTTGAGGGCCATCTTTTCACACTGAGGACAACTGAGGGACTCGTACACAACTATTACAGAAGGCGCAAACATTATACGATACATTAAGGGGGTGTAAACTTTTCAACAGGAGGATCAGTGTAAACTGTGAATCCAAATACGATTAAAAATGCCCACTGCAGTACATTTCAGCAAGTCGACCTGGAAGTACTGGAAGCTGCCTATTCTACAAGCTATCCTCTGGTTATGATGTGTACTCTGGAATCTTCTTCTGTTATAAATACAGAAATATATTTTGAGCGATGATAAACAGCCTGCACCGCCCAGAGAATCCCGCCGAGTGTTTCCGCCTTCGTGTCGTCCCTCACCCTCTCGCAATGTCTAGCGACCCTTTTCAGCAGCGCATCACTAATGGCACTCCCGGGAATCTTTAATCTAGCTAGTAATTGCTGGTCATTCGATGAATCGTTCATTTTGGCTTTAGAATGAAAAGAAATACGAGCGCTTTTTATTATTTAAAAAAAATAAATAATACTTTTTTCGGATAATGTTTATTGTTTTAAAGCCTGTTTTGTCAGTTTGAAATGAAAACCACTAAAAAAAAAAAAAATTTTTTTAGCACCCCGAGTGTTTCAGAAACAAAAGCATGTGCGTTTTCATGCTGTTTTTTTGGCTTTCAAACACTGCTGGTGTTGGTGTAGTGTTTGAGAAATGAAACATGTTTGACAAATAAATTAGCACGGCGCTTGTTTGGCAGCACTAACGACCGATTTCTTTTCTCCCCTGGTACGATTCAACCTTCAGGACGCTTACTCGCACCACACGCTTTTAGTACTGGACCAGCAACCCGGTGGTGCTAAAAATTTGTGGAAAAGGTCGCTTTGATGCGATGTGATGTGATGTGATGTGACAGGAGAGTGAGTGATTGTGCCTGATGTGACGCGGCGAGTGTGTGTGTGTTCACGCGCTTTCCCAGACTCCTGCTGAGTTTGGGGACAGGGGAGTGACTTCAGTCAGCTGCTGAACAGACAGTAAACAAAGGTTTTATGGAGCCGCAAGACACACACACACAAACACACACACACACACACACACACACACACACATAGACACGGGCAGGTAAACAAAACAGATCCTGCTTGACCATTGCTCCTGTGAGAGTATGCCCACCCACTCATCTAACACACACACATATGGTCTGATGAATTAGTTTACATGCATACATGACAGACCTCACAAACAACACATTAAAAATCACACACACCCACACACACACACACACACACGTTCTAACAACCGCACAATCTAAACACACTCACCGAACACTTGGTAGTAGACGTGGAACACACTACACTCAATTTTAACATTAACCTATTGCTGAGATTCAGTGTCTCGCTTATCAGCTCATGGATCCTTACACACTGACACACAAGCTGAGAGAGTGATGACGAATGAGGACACTTAGAAGACCCCACACACACACACACACACACACACACACACAACACCCCTTACCACCACCACCATGTTAACAGTGGGTAAGGGGAAAGAATAGGAAGCTAAAGAGCTGTGGTGATGGATGTGTTGATAGAGAAGTGTGTGTGTGTGTGTGTGTGTGTGTGTGTGTGTATGTGTGTGTTCTCACTTCAGGGTGGAACATGGAAGGAATAAATAATTCAAGGAAGAATCTGAAGGTGCTTAAAGAAATCTTGCTCTGCTGCTGCTTCTGTGTGTGTGTGTGTGTGTGTGTGTGTGTGTGTGTGTGTGTGTGAGAGAGAGATCTAGAGAGAGATGTTCATGCTTGGTGGGATTGTAGATGTTGATTTCTTATTCGAAAAATGTGATTCTTTGTATCATTTACCAGCGGACACACACACGCACACACACTCTGCATCTCTGATGGACAGCCAGTTCGGTGTAAACACTTAGTTAGTATTTGCCAAGCTCAATGGAAGTGGAAGAAAGGGATTAACAACAACAACAACTACAGCACTTAAAAATGAAGTGACACACACACACACACACACATACACACACAGGAAGAGGAAATCTAAGGGCAGGATGGGGGTCAGCAGTGACATGGCTCCGAATGACAGCCAAGAAAGTGACAGAGGTAAAATAAGAACAGAAAGGAGCAGGAAGGGAAAAAGCAAACAAAACCAAACAAAAACGTAGCCAAGGCAGGACATGGAATCGGGACGTCCTCAGGGACGAGTTGGAAAAATGGAGGCCGAGCTTGCTGGTTTGACCCGAGCGCTCTCTGCGTTGACTTGCGTTCTTTTTGTGCTAACACTCATTTAACCCAACGCTGCCTGAAGTCACCGCTAATGGCTTCGCACCAAAACACACACAGCTTCCTTTCTGCTTGTCAAGCTCCCAACAATAATTGTCCGAACCCATAGCTCACCCTCTCCCACCTTTTTCTTCAATTACGGCATTTTTCTTCTTTTTTTTTTTTCTTCTTCGAGTTTCCCACAATTATGCCAAAAAAGCAGCAATCAAGATCATTTCATTTTTTTTTTTTTACTGGACCACAAAGAGCAGCATGCAGTCACCGGTTTCTACGAAATAAAGTGTCGAGATATATCATTCCACAGAGCTTTTTTTGTGATTGTTGCAGCCAAAAAAAAAAAAAAATGCTTGGTTTTGCTGTGGCGTTTTTCAAAATTCGCAATGCAATTGACAGAGATTTATTTATTTATTTTGTGGAAAATTACTTGAACTGGCAGAATTGCAATCGCATTGAATTGTTTAGCACGGTCTTTCACATCGATGGTTGTTGGTAAATGAGAGCTTTTAGCTGTACGGAAGGGGGCTTCGGCTGAGTGCGCGTCGCGATGACGTCACACGACGCGTCCCGGCCCAAATCTGCGGAAAATTTTGAAAAAAAGTCAAGCTTCCGCCGAGTATTGCGGAGTTTGCTTGATGTTGTGTTTAGTTCTGTGGTCGTAAAATCCAGGAGGGACCGACATAGAGCTTGTCAAGTATAACGCATTCTTCTGGGTGGAATTTGATCGGACCTGCAAGTGGAGCTACAAATCCTCACTACTTCCTGTTGGCTTTTCATATTTACTGTATATCCAATATGAGTCGGAAGTTTGCAATACATATTTAAGGCGCTTCGGGTGTAATGCTTATGCAGAATGCTCATCGTGAACAAGGATCGATGATTTGGAGCCAAATAGTGCTGTGAGAACTTCATCATCAAGATGTTTAAAAGCAAAAAGCAGCCCAAGTGGTTTAGTCATGCAGCTGGAGAGTAAAGGACGCCAAGATTATATAAATTGCTACTTTTTTTTTTTTTATTTTATTTTTTTTAAATCATTGCACAATTTCATGTGTCTTAATGTCTTTATGTTTTTCAAAAAAATGTGAAAAATAGTCAAAATGAGTTAAACATAAAATGACATCAATATAAAGCTTCTTTTTTTTGGCGTCCACATCACATTACTTGCTGTTAAGAAATGTTAAAGCAGATTATTTTGGACTTTTAGGTGGCTTAGTGGTTAGCACATTTAGTGCCACTTAGGTCCTGTTTACACGAGTGTGTTTTCATTTTAAAACGCATAACTTTTACGGTTACGCCTGTCGTGTCGTCTACACTACGCCGAGAGTTTTGGAAACGCTGAAGACCCCGTTTTAGTCTGAAAACTCCGGGCTCGTGTTTCAGTGTAAACGGACCAAAGCGAAGACTTTTGAAAACGAAGGCGTGGCTTCGCCCACATTCGCTCCCTGATTGGGTCTTCTGGATCATTGCGTATCCTTCCCTGATTCGTCAAGCCCATACCATATGACCGTTACGCTA
>JANDJT010000199.1:20232283-20245209 GCA_024331685.1 Stegophilus panzeri | reverse complement strand
AGCTCTGAGCCTTCTCCTATAATGCCTGATGAGGTTGGAGAATACATGGCAAGAGATCTGAGACCATTCCTCCATACTGAATCTCTCCAGATCCTTCACATTTCAAGGTCCATGCTGGTGGAGTCTCCTCTTCAGTTCACCCCACAGGTTTTCTTTGGGTTTCAAGTCAGGGGATTGGGATGGCCATGGCTCTCTTGGCAGCATCCAAGTTTTCTTGTCCTTTCATCAATTTTGGAGAGCTGTCCCATTTTCTCCACTTGTTGATAATGGCCTTCACAGGATTCCATGGTACATCTTTTGAAATGTTTTTTTTTTTTTTTTGTCCCACTTTCCTAATCGATACCCCTCAACATTGAGATCATGTTGCGCATGCTTTGTAAATTCTTTGTAGAGCATGGCTTTAGCAGTCGGACAAAAACCAAGATGTCATCAATAAAATCCTACAGAGATAATTGATCTTTATTTGCGGTTAAACGATGACAGGTTTGTGATGATTTCATTTCAACACGAGTTAGAATGTAGGTTAATTCTGAGTCATGTTCTCCATTATTAAAAAAAAAAACAGAAAAAAAAAACCAGTGTGCATACTTGTGCAACCAGGCCAGTTTTTTTTCTCTTTTATTTATTTATTTATTTATTTTGTTATTTGCTATATCACATTAAGGGTTGGGGAAAAAAGATCTAACATGAGTTATCTTGGTTTCATTTTTTTTTTTTTTTTTTTTTTTACATTTTTTTGTCAAATTTTTTACAAAATTCTGCCATTTTAACAGGGGTGTGTAGACTTTTTAATATCTGCTGTATAAGTATAAAACAGAATCTCAACACTGAGAACACTGTAAGTACGTGTGAAAAATACATGAATATTTTGGGAAATTTGGATGAACCAGTCTGTTAAGGGGGAAAGAGGTTTAGAAGGCAGACATAAGTGAATATAGATTGTATTAAGTTCTTTAAGCTCTTCCACTTCGTTGGAGAAAATCTCTCACCACTCGCACTGGCAAATGGCTGAGTATCGATACGACTAATTAAAGGATTAGGTGAGTCTTGATGAGTAACTGTCTGTACAGTTCATTCTACTGGCTGATTTGGACTTGTTATTATGCATGAGCTTTTTTGCTAAATGATTTCTGATTAGTTTTGCTGAATCAATTCCACGCACATCTGGTGGAGAGATCTTCATGGGTCAGGCCTGGACGTCCAAATAAGAGTTATGCAGTACGAGGCAAAAGTGAATTTTATGGTTAGGTCTATGCCTACAAAGCCATACCGCAAACAATTGAGCTACAGGAAATCAGAAGAGCCAAAAAAGCTGGTGTAGGGATTGAGTGTCTCTAAAAAGCCTGACTTGTGCGGTTTTATAATTGGAGTAGGCGGCAATAATGGTTCCTCAGCAGTGAAGAGGGAAAAAAAAAAAAAACCCAAAACGCTCTAATTAGACGTCTATTAAAGTGTATGGGAGACAGGAGGAAAAACAAGCTGAAAATGCAGGTAGAACAACTCCTCTCGTGCGTCTGTTCATGTAAGATTGGGGCCTGTCAGTCTCTCAAAGGAGCATATTAATTTTCAGCGCTGCAGTGCAGCTTTCTGAAAGAACCTGAACACCGCATCCGAGCATGAAGTGTTCGTGTGTGTGTGTGTGTGTGTGAGAGAGAGTGTTACCATTGCAGGCCATGTCCTAATAAATTGGGGTTGCTCTGCTCACTGACTGCAAAATGTAAAAAGTGATGGCAGCAAATGGATTTTTGCTATTTGTGGTTAAGCACCCGCAAGAAAAGGCAGTGCAGTAAACAAGTCTTATCCATCATTATTGATAAATCGCTCTAGAATGCAATTCGTTCGTTTGCTTGATGTATTGAGCCGAACTGCTGCCAATTCCACTAGTAGTATCAATTTGAAATGGTTAGAATTGAATCCCATCGTGTTTTCCATGCTGTGAAGACCATGATAAACTATTTCCCAGCAAAACACCATGTCGGTGCATTAAAAAACTACTGTTCTGTCATCCATCTGCCAGTCATTATCGTAGGAGTTTTGCTACATACACTCAACACTGCTGTTTTCAGAAGCTAAGCATGGCTGAATTGAGGACAGAAATTTGCTAAATAGCCTTGAGTGTGAAGACAGAAGTCTGGCAGTATGAAAAATAGCACATGAAAAGAATATGTCTAATCTCTTCATGCACAGTCTTCTGATATTCTGGTATTCTCTACCTTTCCTTTTTGGTAAGATATGGATACAGTATTTTTTTTTTTTTTTTTTTTTTTTTTTTAAAGAGAATATGATTGCTTTAATTGCCTCAATATACTTTCACCAAACATGCAGTTCTCCTACACCAGACACTGGAGAAGCTTGCTCACCACCCACTCTGGTACATTACTGAGGATTATTACCACAAAATAAAGGATTAACTCAGACTTGATGGGTCACTGTCTTTAGACTACTTTGTGGTATCTCTTTTCAGTTAAAAAAAAAAATACCCGATTTTGTGATTATGATTGGCTCCATTTACCAGCAGAGAAACCACAGTTTAGGATCTCCAGCCAGAAGGACTATTACTGCATTCCCAAGTTTCACCAGAGCATGGAAGTTGGAGCTGCATTCATCATCATCTCACGCCTGGTAGGTTTTGTGATGTCGTGTGTGCTGTTTAAGATGACACCCTGTTCCAGTGAAGATCTTTACTGCCATTACCACCCAGCTGGGTTTGGAAGAGTTGAGCGTACTAACTTTGTTCTGCAAACTGAAGTGATGAATGAAGCGCAGGCGTAGCAGTTACTTGCCCTTATTCTCTGAGGCCTGTTATAAGTGAAACATCTCGATGGAGAGAAATCCGTCAGCATGGCAAAGATGAGCATTAAGTCAGGACAAAGCAAACTTAAAGCTGGCTAAAGATAATGGCAACATGGTTTAGCTTTACTGAATGATTGATAAAAGGATCTGTGGTTTTTTTTTTGTTTGTTTTTTTTTTTTCTTCATTTCCTATGAAACTCCTTTAAGGAAATGACTTTTATGGACGGGATGGTGGAACAGTTCTTGTTCAATGAAACGGCTCTTGGACCAACACTAAAAGAAACCATTTAACACAGGGGTATCAAGCATACGGCCAATGGTTATAATGGTTCTAATCTGGCCCACCAATTGAAATTAGAATTTGTGTCCTCTTTCCTTCTGTCGAGCCACACACGATTTTATGGAGATGCCAGTGATCCTGACCCTTTCTGCTCTCCGGACCTGCCTGATCCATCCTGATCCCCTACCTCTGGATGGAGGTCTCATCAACTGGAGGCTACAGCCTGGAGATTGCTGAGGATGGTACCGCTTAAAGTAATATGGAAATGGTTTTGGACCTCAATTCCACATGGACATTCTCGCTGTGGTTGCTGGGACTACGGTTGCTGCTATGGCCTTAGCCTATGGACTGCAATTACCACATACAGTTTTGCACTCAGGTCTCCTTTAGTGAACAGTGGACTAGTTCAACAAACAGACTTCATGTAAAAAACATAATGAACTTTCCTTTACTTTCACACTATCCGTTGTTACCCAGATGAGGACGGGTTCTCTTCTGAGTCTGGTTCCTCTCAAGGTTTCTTCCTTATATCATCTTAGAGAGATTGTCCTCACCACCGGCTTGATCAATAGGGATAAATTCACACACTTAAAATCTGTATCCTGTGTTTATACATTTCTGTAAAGCTGCTTTGAGACAATGTCCATTGTTTAAAGCGCTATGCACATAAAATTGAATTGAATTGTTTTAAATTAAAATCATCTTGTGAACCATAACTGACTTGGAAAATTCACAAGATGAACAAGTCTCTGTTATTCCATTAGGGGGCAAAATAGAGCAGTAAACTCAGATAATGATCAATATATATCAAGATATATTAACAAGTCCAAACGAACTAGAGGACACATCTGGTTGTATTCCTGTCAGCCAAGGACAGTAATGAGATGCTACAGTGGACTCAGGCTCACCAAAACTGCACAGCTGAAGATGGGCAAAACATCACCTGATCTTTTTCAGGTCTTCCACTGAGCCTGTACCCAGATTCTTATCTGACAGTAGCAAAACTGGATGTGTTCTTCTGCTGTTGTAGTCCATCCACCTCAAGGTCTGATGTTTTGTGCATTCATAGATGCTTTTCTGCTTCTGAGTGGTTAATTCAGTTACTGTAACCTTCCTGTCAGCTCAAAACAGTCTGGCAATTCTCCTCTTCCCTGTCTCATCAAGAAGGCATTTCTGACTGCAGAACTGCTGCTTGCTGGATGTTTTTTTTTTTTTTTTTTTTTTTTTTTTTTTAAATCTTTCTACATCCTAAAATGTAAACTTTTCTGTGCAAAAATCCCAGGAGATCAGCAGTTTCTGAAATGCTTAAACCAGCCCATCTGGCACCAACAACCATGCTACAATCAAAGGCCCTGAGATTACAATTTTTCCCCTTTCTGATGGTTGATGTGAACATTAACTGAACGATTGGACGATTGGACATTGTACTAAAATGAGTTTGATGCCAAATCTAAAGCCTTGAACTATTGAGTACCTGAGAATCTGTGGTAGGTACGCCGTTCTCCCTTGAGATTTAAAAAAAGAAGTTACCTTAGAGTTAGCATGTATTTGGGTGATATTTGATGCACAATGCTTGCAACACAGTGTTGAGTGAACCCACAGCGGAGCAACATACCTGCGCAAACATATCCACTGTGACACATTCAGCAAACAAGAACCGAGTTAGTACTTAAACTGCCAAATATACAACTAGCAACATGGGTGATGCAACCCGTTACAACCCAGAAGGAACACTCCCCTGGTACTACATTTTTAAAAATACAGACAAATGTTTTGAAATCTGTCTGCGTCCCAGTTAATTTGGACAAAACTTTAAAAAGTAGGCCAATTATAAAGTAGTGGCAATAAAAGATCATTTTATTGCTTGATCAGGGAAAAAAAAAAAAAAAAAAAACAAGTTTGTGCAACTTCGGTAACTTTGTGTTGGCAGAATTTGTACATTTCTATTTGAACATCAATATAACAATTTGAGTTAAGAGATATAAAAACGCAATGTAGGAGAAGTCCAGCAAGGTTATAGCATGCCTATTTTCTCCTCACAGTATGTGTACAGATACATTTTCCTTCCTCTGGAGATATTAAAGAAAACCATTTTCACCCACACGCAAGTAAAAGCAATAAACAGAAGTAGGTTTTAGTGTTGAACTTGGTCCTTGAGCACATAGAAACTAAAATAGGCATTATTTTTGATCTGGGCACTGGTGTAGTTGCTGAACAATGAAACCGAAAACTTGGCCTTTCTGAGCCTTATGAACTGATGCACGGTGCACAGAAGCAAGTTCATAGCCATTGCTGAATAATAAAAAAAATAAATAAAGGTCAAACCTTATGAATTGGCTGCTGATTTTAAAAATGTAGGGTATGGGGGCATCCGGGAAATTGGGACAGTTTAAATTGGCAACAATTCTTTTTTTTGGCCTGATAAGTGAGGGTCAAAGCTGACCTTGTAGTAGAGCTGCTCGATAGAGGACATATAATGGGGGTGTGGTAAACATCAAACAGGAAGTTGACGCGAAAATATTGAGGTAGGAAAAATGGCATATGCTTTGGCTGGTTTGTAAAACTGTCATGACTTATACATTCCAAGTATTTATGACGTATAAAGATATAACAAAATAAGCATAAAGTTAGTTCAGATCAGGTGTAACATTAAAACCTCTTGCCTAATATTGTGTATGTCTCCCTTGTGCCACCAAAACAGCTCTGACCTGTCGAGGCATGGACTCCACAAGGCCAATGAAGGTGTGCTGTGGTATCTGGCACTAAGACATTGGCAGCAGATTATTTAAGTCCTGTACGTTGTGAGGTGGGGCCTCTATAGCTTGGACTTGTTTGTCCAGCACATCACACCTCCCAACACATGCGGATGTGAGATCATGACATGACAAAGAGACCTGAACTCTTTGTCATGTTCCTAAGATCATTCCGTGATAGTGTGGCAGGGTGCTGAACGAGACCACTGCTGTTAGGGAATACCGTTGCCATGAAGGGGTGTACTTGGTCTGCAACAGTGTTTAGGTAGGCGGTACATGTCAGAATAGCATCCACAAGAATGCCAGAACCCAAGGTTTCCCAGCAGAACATTGCCCATAGCATCACACCGCCTCTCCCGGCTTGCCTTCTTCCCGTAGTGCATCCTGGTACCGTCTCTTCCCCATGTAAGCAACACACGTGCACCCTGTTGCCAGTTCACCGGTTGTCTTTCCTTCAACTACGTTTGGTAGGTACTACCCAGTGCATATTGATTACACCCACAAGTCTAGCCATCACAATTTGTCCCTTGTCAAAGTCACTCAGATCCTTACACTTGCCCATTTTTCCGGCTTCCAACACATCAACTTCGATAACTGACTGTTCACTTGCAGCCTGTTATATCCCACCCCTCGTCAGGTGCCACTGTAATGGGATAATCAATGTTGTTCACTTCACCCGTCAGTGGGTTTTAATGTTACGGCTGATGAGGGTATGTTTATAATTGAATCATTTTTGATGTTAATTTTGGACAGCGTGGCAAATTTGTAAAATAAAAAAATATATCAATGTCTCAATATACAAAATGTGAGGAGAGGAAAAGTGACAGGATATAATAAATGCGGTGTCTCTTATTTAATCGGTTGATGTTGATTTTCAAAAACCTGTTATTGCTGCATCTTTAGTTAGTTATTGGCATGAATGAGTTTACTACAGATAAATATCACTTTAAACATTCAAGGATGAAAGCAATGCCTAAACCAATGAAAACCCAAACTGCCAAACCCAAATTGTCAAATATGTCTTTAAAAATGGCTATAAGTCTGTTAGATAGAAATATGGCCAAAATATATAGTATATGGCCAAAAGTTTGTACACACCTGACCATTTGTTGAGCATCCCATTCCAGATTTTTAGTCTCTTTGCTGTTCTAATAAAGCTCCACTCTTCTGGGAAGGCTTTCCACTAGATTTAGGAGCGTGGCTGTGGGGATTCGTGTTCATTCATCTACAAGAACATTAGTGAGGTCAGGCGCTGATGTTGGGATTCAGTCAGCGTTCCTGTTCATCCCAAAGGTGTTCAATGGGTTTGAGGTCAGGGTTCTGTACGGGACACTCGAGTTCTTCCACTCCAACCTTGTCAACCCATGTCTTCCTGGAGCTCGCTTTGTGCACGCGGGCACTGTCATGTTGGTTCCAGCGAAGGGAAATTGTAATGCTACAGCTTAGGAAGACAATCCTATACATCCAACTTTGTGGAAACATTTTGGGGAAGAACCAGATATGCATGTGACGGTCAAGTGTCCACGAACTTTTAGCCATATAGTGTAGATAGTCAACATCTTGAAGATTTCAGAAATATATCATGTGTTTTGTTTTCTTAATGGCAAGGAAGCTTAGACAACCTGAATATTATACTAAAATACCGCCAATACATTCAGCTGTCTATTTACTCTACCTAAACCACAGTATTGTAACTGTGCAAACCTCATGTGCAGTTAACATCGGCCTTCTGTGTGTCAGATCCGTTTCTTCATCCTTGAGATGTAAAATACATAATTCTGTTCTTTTTAGAGTTTTCAAAGGCTCCTTCTCGGGTAGAAAATGTTCAGCCTTTGGAGGAGCGTTGAGTGTCGTGTTGTCATCTGATGAGCTGCATGAAGCCTACAAAAAGATATCCCTAAGGCAAGTCTCAGCTGTATGGGCAGGAGTCTTTCATGAAATTGCATGCGTATAGAGTCATGATAATGCAGTTCATGTATGTTAATCAGGATATTATCAACCTACAAAAAAAAAAAAAAACTGTCCTGACTGAAATGCTGTCCATATAAAGTGCCTGTAATATATCCTGATGATTAGTTGGTATCTGTTGTTTCACTGGTATCACGACGTCCCCTGTCCCTCCCTGTGTGTGTGTGTGTGTGTGTGTGTGTGTGTGTCTCAGATTTTCCTATCACTTCTCAAGGATGGTCATATGGTCTGTTCCATATCCTTGGGCAGCATATGTTCCTACTGAGCAACTTATTTATTAGAAAGAGGAACCTGATTCTTTCCCTGTTTCACTCTGACACAAACAAAACCCACATGCATTCCCCGCAGCAACACACACAAACAGTCCCCGTGTCCCCATGCCTGCCATGTGTATTTGCTCTTTTGCCTGGATAAATAGTCACAAATGCATTATGCGGGACGTGTTTGATTATCCAGAGGGCAGTGCGCAGAAACAGACTTATAGAGTTACACCACAGTGTTAGGGTTGCATTTCGGGCAGCGTGTTCACCCTTGACCTCTGAAGTGCTGCGTTCGGGTGGAGGGGGGACGGGGACGACGACGACTACGACTACGGGAACAGATTGAACTAGTGTCCGTTTTAGATGACCGATAAAAGAAAGAGAAATATTCAAGCGACGGTTGTTGCTTTGTGTTCCGCCCACAGCAGCGTATCTCCACCGAGTGAATCATAATCACGGGTTCAGGGTTAAGGGTCCTGTGGGGCAGTTCTGCAAGTTGAACTGGCAACATTAAAAATAAAGTTGCTCTGTGTTCAGGTGTCCAGCTCTAAAAAGCACTTGAATGCACAGAAGGCGAGTAAATTATTGAGCATTTACTGAGAGGGGAGAAAAAATGCGCTTTACTTAAACTGGTGAAAATATGTGCTTGGAGATAAAGTAGGCGTACACTTTTATTAAAACCTCACACCACTTCACTTCTTTCACGTCTCATTTTTGTTCTCTTATCTCTCCTCTCCTGTGCTCTATTTAGTTACAGGTTTGCGGAAAGCTCAGCTTTTCAAGAAGTTCCCAGGAAAGCCCTAATCCACAGAATACAATTCCAACTTGCAAAGTCCATATAGGAAAGCGAGAAAAGTGTACTCTAAGTATTTTATTTATTTCTTTTTTTTATTAGTTTGATTGTTTGTTTTTTTGTTTGTTTTTTTTTCCCCCCCACGCGGGTGCGAACGGTTAAAATGTGCCTGAGCCTTCACACTTCTGCACCTTCTGTCTCTCTGATGGAAATGTCGGCATAAGAAATGCACAGCTTGCGCCTCTCTTCTGCCTTGTTTTTCACACCTCGGTCCTATCATCGTTCCATATATCTCCATTTTCCCCACTGCACACATCATGCGTCCCTGTTCCTCCCCTTCCATCCACCAGGTGGAAAATGTTATCGCGGGCTTTAATATTAATCGGTTCGCACCCTCGTTTTATGCAGGAGCGAATGGCGAGGAAAGAGAAATGCTTTCATTTCAGATTTAGAGATGGTGTCATCCTGTGTGATGTCTTTTCCAGTTTTCGGTCTGGGCGTCACTCGGTAAGCGCCGTTCCCATGAGCATCTGGGTCAGATAACGTGCATTGTTTATCTATCTGTCAGGAAGAGTGTTTTTCCTCTCTGTGTCTCCTCTCGCCATGTCGCTGTGACAAGCAGAGGGAAGTTTAGTGATGGACGGGTGATTATTTGAGTAGTTTGTGTCAATCCATAGAATCTCATGCTAAATATTTATGCGAATCCCGGACCCTTTCTTCTCCTCCTCTCTTAACTGATTGCTGGCAGATTGGGGTCAAAAAGGCCAAAGGGGGCGGAAGTTTTTCCCCAGAGTAGCGGCTATGATTGACGTTTTGGGACCGTTGACGAGTTTTCCAAAAGAAATCTTAAGAAACTGCAGATTTTACTGCAGAAGTGTGCACTCTAGGTTATGTGTTAGTAGTGAAGGTCTAGGTGTTTATGCATGTACATGTTTGTGTTAAAATCTAGCATTTGAAAAAAAAAAAAAAAACAACTTTATCTTCTGCATTTATAACATATGTGGGTGATCCATGATTGGGATCCAGTTTGTGTCCTACTGATATTTCAAATACGTACGTATCATGAATGAAGGTAAAAGACTTTTTTAGCACGCTAAACAAAGTATGTGCCCTATGTGCATGCTTCAGATTTGACACGATTTTTGTCCCAGTCCACTATAAGTACACTTTACTGTATAATTGTTACAGTGCCTCAGAAATCCTGTTATTCTTGCGTTAATGAATGAATCTATTTAATTATCTCATGCTCGAAACATCCTTTTCCATGACTCATCCATTATAGATTATGGGAAATTTTTATTTATTTATTTATTTTTTTTTTTATACATTTTATTGTAGTTCCAACAACATTTACTCAACATGATTTCTCATGCTTTTTTAAAATCTCTTTATTCTAAATGATTTTGTGATCTAGACAATGTTGTACGGCTTTTACCTAAATTGTAGATTTAAAAAACCCATTAAAATGCAAAATGCAGCCATTGTCATCAAAGAAAGCTTGTAAAAATTAGATCTTGTTGACGGAGATGATGGATAATCCACTTCTTCATAGATTCAGTGTTGAATCATTCATGGACTCACCCATGGGCAATTATCACTGACAGGAATTTTGACATAAAATTTCACATAACTCACCGACAGTGTAAGTCTTTGGGCACGGTTATATCGTTATTATTATTATTATTTTTTTAATCAGGGAAATGATGTAATTCAAATTACAACCATAACAGTCTAACAATATAGGTCTTAAAATGAAAGATTTTTTCCACCCCTATCTGTAAACAGTAGAGTAACAAGCAATTCTGGTTGCTCCTTGTAACCTACATACTTTTCTAAAGGTCTTGTAAGATCCATGCCTGAAAATGACACACCTTCATAGTTGAGTGTCTATGTAAGTAGGTCATAATCACAAATTCTTCTCTCTGGGGAAAAAAAAAAAAAAAAAGTAAGGATGAAGGATATAGTTTCAGAGCTTAAACTAGAAATTCATTGACGCAACTCGGATACACATCAAACAAACAAACAAACAAACAAACAAACAAAAAAAAAAACACTTTATACTTCCCCAGACAAGTGCCCTTAGATTGTTTTGCACAAAACTCAGTATGGGGAAATGTATTGAAGTTGTGATTTGTGGAGATGTGATAAATAGAGATTACAGTTAACCAGTATGACCTGGTTGTTTATGATGATGGCAGATGTGGATGTAACTGTGTTACCAGTACACCATTACCAGTACAACTCCTTGTATTAGTTTTTTCTCAGTAATTGAGAGGTCGGTATCTTGGAGACAGCTATTTTATCCTTTTCCCCCCACAAAGTATTCCTTGGCAATTGTATACTATGAGTTTGTTTTGCAGTCGTGTTTGTTCTTTGGGCAGCCATTTTTTGTACACTGTTATCTCCCTCTTTGTGTGTGACAGAAAGCAATGACATTGCCTTAATCGTTCAAAACATACCATTTGAAGTCTTATCGTCTGCGGCGGAAAAATGTAGGTGTGGCCTAATGTTTCTGTAAAAGATGTGTACAAGCATCCATTTTGGCCAAACAGTGGCTAAGAATAGAGCAAGTCAGACCGGGTTACTGTTGAAGCCATGTGTGACTAAGTGTCGTGTTATCCCATGAGAGAACCTCACTCATCAACTCCTAAACTGAGAAAATGGAAGCAGATGACTCTTTCCTTGAGAGGCTCCAGCGTCCTTATCTTTAATCTCTAAATGTCAAGCAAGAACAACCATTGGTGTTATTATTAAATGCACCTGGTGTGGGGGGTAAGATTAAAAATAAAGATGCTGGGAAGTCAAAAGGCAGTCCTTCCAAGTGTGTGTTCCATCCCTCTAGGTGTTGTTTCTCTTGTAAAGTGGGGTGGCACAGCTTGGCTTAGCAAATGAACTGTGTTCTTGCATGTTCTCGCTATTTCCACCAACACGCATGGCGTGCCATACTTAAGTGCCCGAGTTTGGTTGCCGTTCTTGCCCAGATACCTTGGGAGCCAAGTCAGGACGTATGAGAGAAGCTAAAAATAGTACAGACCTTTGATGAGTCACATCGCCGTCACACAAATGTCCTGATTATTGTCTCTGGCCGGAAGCACTTTTCTACCACCATAGCAATCTTTAGTAGTGTTGTGTCTGCTCAAGTTTCTTTGTCTTTTCAAACGTCTTTTTTTTCTTCTTCTGGACATAACATTTTGTACCACAGTGCTGTTGACTTCTCAAATCTGATTGGCCAAAAGGTGTTGATGAATGTTCTATAACAGAAGCTCAGAGCCGGCTTAAAAACAAATCACAGGTCTATATGAATACACTCAGTCTTATACATTATTGTTTCTATATACCACAGTGTTTTTTAATACTCAAATCTGATTGGTCAGAAGGTGTGCATTATTGTGGTGTAACTACATGGCTAGGAAAGTACTTTCGGCTGTAACATGAACGCAGACACTACGCATAATCAAAGATTAGTAATAAGCTGATTTAAAGATGTGGTTTATGAAAGTAAAATGTATAACCGTCGATGTGGACATTTGTCTGGAATGTTTGTAAGCGCTTTCTAACAGTCACTGTGCTCTGCAAAGTTTATCAGGAAGGAGGAGTTTACACTTTACAGTTTCTCTTTATAAAATGACATGGGGGGATGGTGAGAGGAATTAATGTTTATCGTGGATGAAACCGAGATGTAAACAGGAACGAGCTTGTCTCTCAGATGTTCCACTACATTAAATCTAACTATAAAACGTTGAAATGTGCGACGATTCATATATTAATAAATTTAGCATGTAATGGTTGGCACATTGCTGCGCTGTCAGCGGATTAACTTGGTAACAATTCATTCAGGGGGACTTACATGGTGGTTGATCTACATTCAGTACGTTTACATGGACAACAATAATCCGATATTAACCCGATTAAGACGATACTCTGATGAAGAAACTAGCACGTAAACAGCGATTATTGATGACCTTAATCCAGCTAAAGTCATACTCGAAGTAAACACAAATGGAATTAAGACGTGTGGAGTATTATTATTTTAGTCGCATTATGGACGTGTATTACAGACATGTACACACCTTAATCAC
>JANDJT010000199.1:20135428-20169444 GCA_024331685.1 Stegophilus panzeri | reverse complement strand
CAATAATCGCTGTTTACATGCTAGTTTCTTCATCAGAGTATCGTCTTAATCGGGTTAATATCGGATTATTGTTGTCCATGTAAACATGCTGATAATCACGAAGCAGCTTTACAGAAAGCTGATGAAATCACCTGATGAACCCCTGACACATCCTTTTGTACATAATGTGCATCTCCCAGACTTCCCAGATTTATGCAAAGTCAGGAAAACCTTTAAAATTTCACAACATTATCACAATGTAATGCAATTTTTCACAAGGAGTATCAGGTAAATGTAAAGAAGTAACGCGTAAAGGGTAATAGGATTGTCTGCTTCTAAAAAGTGAAATCCAGAGTGGAGGAATCTAACTGTTGGTTAGGGTTCTTATCCACAATTGGACAGTTCTTAGTCAGCAATTAGGTACACAGTGGGATCCCACTTGGTGCTTGGGCCCCAACTGAGAACTGTAGCTCCTCGGCGAGTGTTGGATGTTTTGCATATGATTGAATGAATCCTATCAGTGTTTTGCAAGCCAAATATTCATATATTACTCGGTAAATATTATCATGTAAGACTGAATGATTATGATGTATGACGATCTTCCCATGACCAGGGTAATGTGTTCTTTTTCCAAACTACACCAACAACACAAGATGACACGTGCCAGCGACCGCGTCCCGTGTTTGTAATAAAAGTTGTTGTGCTGTAGTTGTTAAAATAAGCCAGATCAATTATGCTGGTGTGCCTGTAATATTGACTCATAAAGAATATGAATCTGGGGTTGAGAATGGGGTTCAGATACTAAATGACTTCAAATTGCTGGAAATGGTAGAGCATATTCAGCCAATCGTAGGGTATTGCTAAATGAAATATTATTAAACTGTTGAGTAGCACTGCTAAAGAAAACTAGGCTTATATTAACACCATCAAGCACTAGTTTACTCGAAGAGCATGTAACAGCTAAATAATTTCTAGACAAGAGCTTATCAGTTAAATATGTTTAAAACCAGGACTTGTAAATTGCAATGCAGAAATGATGCACTGTTATTAATGGATGCACACCGGCAAAATCTGATCCTCTTTAATACGATGCGCTGTTACGATCATTTAACAGATTCATAAAAAAAAAAGTGAAATGCATGACCATGGATGAGTTTTAATACACTGGAGCTGCTGAAAACAGGTTGCAGTGTTAATACTGAAGCACATTACTCAGTTCAGAGGTTATTCTATGATCAGGTTCATCACGGATCAGTGGGGGGGGATCTGATTATCTCTGAGCTATAATTATGTTCACAATGCACATTCCAATCAAGCAGGAGCCAAACCTGATTCCACCTTTCAGTAGACTCAGGTGTGGCTTCTGCTGGGTTGGAACGAAAGCTTGTATCAACACCGGGGCCGGATAAGATTGGATGATCAGGCTTGTTCCGTTGACCCCCAGCACTAAATCTGCAGTTGACTAATAACTTTTACTAATCAACCTGATCAGTTTAATAACATTTCATTAGACACTGCCATCTGATGATTCATTTTATACTTTGTCTGATTGCTGTTTATCCATATTAGGACTATCATTAGCAGAGTTCACATGTTCGTCTGCATGATTGGAGTGGAAATGTTAAATGGTATGCACTTACAATATATAGAGCTTTTTTTTTTTTTTTTTTTTTTTTTTTTTTTTTTTTTTAAAACCTTCTACAAAGCACTTTATCCTGTTTCTCATTCACCCATTCACACACTCACACATGCAGTAAATGGCAGCAGAGCTGCCATGCAAGGCACTAGCTCGCCATTGGGAGCGTCTTGCACAAGGACACTTTGGTATGTGGAGTCATGTGGGCCGGGAATCGAATCGCCAACCCTACGATTAGTGGACAACCCGCTGTACCACCTGAGCCACAGCCATCGTCGTTCACAGTAAGATCAAACTGTTCAGCCTACTTAAGAATACGTATTGTCTGGCCTAACAAACTTCACGTTTTCCACCTTCTTTGAATTATTCACCGAAAGAGAAGAGAAAGGGTTAACTGGTTTAATGAATGCTTTCTCAGAATTGTTTGACTTTACAGTGGAAAAACAGGCCTTCAAAGCATTAAAGCACCAAATGAACACTTTTAACACAACAGGGTTTACATTCCTCTGTCCATTTTCACTAAAGCACAACATTCCGACCATGTAACAGTCCTCCATTAGCTGTTTCCTTCTTTCCTTCCTGTTCTTATCACTCTTCACCTTCTTTGATACACACAGCCTAAAATCACCGTTGAGTGCATTTCCTGTGGAGTGCTGTAAGATGTTCTAGTATGTTCTAAAAGGTTTAAAGCGATGTTTTAAACACGGTAATTTGAATCTAGCGAGAGAACTCGATGATGAGGAGTGAGGGGAAATGGTGTTCCCATACTGACACCCTGAGATGTGTAACCCCAGACACACATATGCCTGTGGCACATATGTGGGGTACTTTGTGGCTGGCCTTCTGGCCATGAGAAAACCAGAAACGAAAACAGACTCGAGCTCTGCATACTGATCAGCGATGCGAAGAACCAGCGCATATCAAGAATGTACGTGTGTGTGCACATGTGCCAGTCCACATCTTCATGTTCGGTTATGACACAGCAACCTTAACGAGCCAGATAATGAGAGCGAGCGAGAAAAAAAGACGCAACGCACAAGTAATGCACAAGCAGCGATTCTCTTTTGCAGCGTGTCATCACATCTGCTGCTTCTTTTCTTCCAGCCAGGCTTTATTTACTGCCCATTCACAGAGCGAGCGCGAAAAGGGGGGGATGAAAGAAAGAGAGAGGAGCGAGAGAATTGCTCGAGACATCAGAGGAAGTGTGTGAATGCAGGAAGCTGTTTTCTATGGAGCAGGATGTTCGGAGACGGGTTCTAGTGTGCTCGAATCGCAAAGCAGCCGCGTCTCGCCTTTGTGCATTTGAAGAATCGTTTCTGACAAATTGTCACACCGCTTGTCGAAATATACAGTGGTGTCACTTCCAATTAGAACGATCATGCAAAAGCAGCATGCGCGATGATGTCATGGTTTGTTAGGCCTGCCTAAATGAGAGCCATGTCTGTGATTACGGCAAACTCGCATCAAAAAGGTACCACTTCTGTAGAGACTGAATTCAAGCTACGGTAGTATGTGTCTTTTATCATATACAGTAAGTATTCTATATATCTATATATAGGCAATATATAGTCATTATGTATTACCCACGAAAAGCTTGTATAATTTCCCCAATTGAAGACAAGATACTCCACAGCACCTATCAAATTTAAATAACATGCAAAATAGCTTAGCAAACCGGCTTAATAATGCATCCGAGCGTCTCTTGTTTCAGCTGTGTAGGATTTCTCGGTGCTACTTTGCCCACACATGAGACGTGTTCGGCATCATAGAGCAAAGGTTTCCAACTAGCGGGCCTTAAATTGGCATCAGGCCACGGATCGTTTGTAACCAGCCCGCAGCAGTCTTTTTCCTCTCCCTTGCAGCAAGCCTAATGGCAGCAGTGAGGGCATTATGCTTCCCACAGGGAAGACGCAAAAGACTGCCGTTTAAGACAAGGCAGTAAAGTATCGCGAAATGAGCTTTCTGTGCCTCGATATCTCCAAATGCTTGTTGCTGTAAATTAACTGCGTGTTGCAGCCATCACAATCAGAGCTGCTTTTGCAACAAGGTCCTGCAAGATTTGGAGGGGTATTGAAATCCAATCATCTTTTCAACACACAAGGGATGATTTGAAAATGGGAAGAACACAATAGCACAAACATACTTCAGGGCATGTGCACCCAAAGAGCATGAAATGATCAACTTCTCGACACAACACTTTATTTTGGTCATTTGTTCAATATATAAAGGCTTATCTGTGAACTCTCATATGAAAAGCCCTAAATCACTAGGTTTGATTTCACTAGGGCTGTAATAATTACTGTTTGTGACCCTTTATGTAAAATGTCTCCAGTATATCTTTCTATGAAATTGAAATCTAATTGAATATCAGGTTTGAACACCATTTCCTTGTCTACAACTAGAAATGTAACCTAGTATAAGGATACCTATACAACTATGGACGTAACCAAATATAACTACATTATTCAGAATAAACTGATATGTTCTAAACAGATACAAATATACAGTAGATGTGAATTTTAAGGAAGCTTACCAGAAAGGATCACATGGCATCATATTGAGATGCAATACGAAGTCAGGTGATTTGGAGATTTTTACTTTCATGAGAGTGAGCAGTCGGATATGAAGCTTGTGGGCATGAGCAAATGGTCGATTGACACTTGCGGAACCAAGAAAGACCACTTTCATCAGTGTAAATGATGCATTTACAGTGTTCCTTCATCATTAGTTAACTGCTTGGTTAGGGTCTCAGGGGTTTAAATTATGCTAGTTGTTTTTGTTTGTTTTTCGGGAAATAGAACCAGCTGTAGAAAAGAAAAGCCTTCCAGTTTTGGTCACATCCACTTTTGGGTTAAAAATCCAGATACAGATACTTGGAGCACTAAACAGAAACCGATACAGATAGTGGCATTATGTTACTCCTCAAGTGCCATTTATGAGGCATTATATCTTTATACATCTCGTGTTGTATTGTTTTGGTGAAATTACAGTGTGACAATGATTAATTATCCTGCATATCTCAATAAACTGTGGTTATAAAGGGGAAGCAGGCAACACCTACAATATAACTAACATATTAAAGCACTAAATAAAGCAAACATATACTGTTAATGTTGTTGCAAATAACCGCTACATATATGCACATTTATTATCTAGGAATTATTCAGTCTAATATGTGTAATATAGCTTTATAGTGGGTTTATATTGTAAATTGTATGCACAGAATTAATATTGGGACCATTTTCCTTTTCCATTTGTTCAGTTCTGGGCAGTGAAATCTGTATTTTATAGTACTAAGCACCTTTTCTGAACCACACACACCTCTCAATCTCATAATACAGCCCCAAATCTAATTTCTCTATATGAGGTGACCCGTAAAATGGTGGGAGCCCTGGCCTCCACTGGCTCTATGTAAAAGCTGTAGATTGCCTCATCCAGAGTCCAGTATTAACCCTTTTCTACGCTCTTTAAAAGTACCCTCACACACTCACACTTACTTTCTGCAATGAATGTGATGCTCCTTTTGTGAGCTGGTGGAGAAATACAAAAAGGGATGAAGGCAAAGTATTACCAAATAATAAAGAATTCAGGAATCTGAACGGAGAATTCACGCCAGCCAACTTGTATGCAAAGGTACAAATGTTCGTAACTCTTCTTATCATTCTAACAATCCAATGAATTATTCTTGTCTTACCAATTATGCAACTGGTTTGTCATATAATAGAAAATAACATAAGTTACACTTTTGAACACACCGACCGAATAGATCAAAGAACACCTATGCACCTGCTCGTTCAAGCAATTCAGCCAATCAGTGAAATGCATAAAATCAGGCACATACAAGTCAAAAATTTCAGTTAATGTTCACATCAAACATCAGAATGGAGAAAATGTATGACTGATTTCAGGGACTTTGACCATGGCATTGTTGTTGGTGCCAGATGCGCTGGTTTGAGGATTTCAGAAACTACTGATCTCCTGAGATGTTCACACACAACAGTCTATAGAGTTTACACAGAATGGTGCGAAAAACAATACCATGTGCGCAGGAGATACAGTATGTTGGAGAAAACGCCTTGTCATTGGGGGCAGTGGTGGCTTGGCGGTTAAGGCTCTGGGTTACTGGGATTTCAGGCCCCTGCACTGCTAAGCTGCCACTGTTGGGCCCTAGAGCAAAGCCCTTAACTCTCATGGTTGACCCTGCGCTCTGACCCCAGCTTCCTGACATGCTGCGGTATGCGCAGAAAAGAAGTTCACTGTGCTGTAATATACATGTGATCAATTAAGACTCATTATCATTTATGAGAGAGGTCAGCGGGAGAATGTCCAGACTGGTTCAAGCTATTAAGAAGGCTATGGTAAGTCAAATAACCACTCTTTACAACCATGGTGAATAGAAAAGTATCTCAGAATGCACAATATGCTGAATCTTGAGCCAAATGTGCTACAGCTAAAGACCACTTCAGGTTCCATTTTCCTCAGTGAAGAACAGGAATCTAAGGCTACAGTGGGCACAGGATGACCGAAACTGGACAGCTGAAGGTTTGCAACATGTTTTCCAGTCTTCAAACTTCCTGTTTCTGAAATACTCAAATCGGTATTTATAAATGTGATATTGCTGCTCCAGACTGAGCTCCAGTGTGTACATAGTGGCGGCTGTGGCTCAGGTGGTAGAGCGGGTTGTCCACTAATCGTAGGGTTGACGGTTCGATTCCCGGCCCACGTGACTCCACATACCGAAGTGTCCTTGGGCAAGACACTGAACCCCGAGTTGCTCCCGATGGCAAGTTAGCGCCTTGCATGTCAGCTCTGCTACCATTGGTGTGTGAGTGTGTGTGTGAATGGGTGAATGAGACACAGTGTAAAGTGCTCTGGATAAAAGCGCTATATAAGTGCGCCATTTACCATTTACATATTACTGGCATGATTAACACATGATTAAATCCCTTCTAATCAGCAGGTTAATTCCTGTAATATTACACAGAAAATAGTTGCGTTATAGGTGACAGCCAGGAAAACATAACCGGTGGGGGAACACTGTAGGGTGTAGGGGGATGAAATAATCCTTTTTTTTTTTTTTTTTTAATTCATTTGAAATTAAATGCAGAAAGGAAGTAGTAGAGAAGGCAACAGTAGCACTGGTATCAGATGCTTATTCTGGGCAAAAAAAAAAAAAAAAGGTGGGCTGTAGCTACTGTCTGTGTTGATTATCCCAACATAATCTAAACCAATGAATTTCACCAAATGAGTGATGTCGTATAGTATGATTGACAATGTGATGTCATACATTGCACATACAGTGCAGCTACAGTGGTGCTTGAAAGTTTGTGAACCTTTTAGAATTTTCTACATTTCTGCATAAATATGACCTAAAACATGTGATTAATTTATTGAGGAGAATGATCCAATATTACATATCTGTGAGTGGCAAAAGTATGGGAACTTTTGCATTCTGTATCTGGTGTGCAGTAATAACTGTAACTAAACATTTCTGGTTACTGTTGATCAATCCTGCGTATCGTCTTGGAGGAATTTTAGCCCATTCCTCAGTACAGAACAGCTTCAACTCTGGGATGTTGGTGGGTTTCTTTACATGACCTGCTTGCTTCAGGTTCTTCCACAACATTTCTGTTGGATTAAGGTCAGGACTTTGACTTGGACGTTCTAAAACATTAAACATTTTCTATTTCTCCAAACATAACGCCTCTTGTTTAAACCAAAAAATTTGGTTCTATTTTGGTCTCATCCATCCACATTTTTTTTCCCAATTGCCTTCTGGCTTGTCTACATGATCCTTTGCAAATGCAGACAGCAACAATGTTCTTTTTGGAGAGCAGTGGCTTTTTCCTTGCAACCCTACCATGCATAACATTGTTGTTCAGTGTTCTCCTGATTGTGGACTCAAGAACATTAACATTAGCCAACATGAGAGAGGCCTTTAGTTGCTTAGAAGTTACCCTGGCTTCCTTAGTGACCTCGCCAGACTATTACACGTCTTGCTCTTGGAGTGATCCTTGTTGGTCTCCACTCCTGGGGAAGGTAACAGTGGTCTTGAATTTCCTCCCTTTGTACACAATCTGTCTGACTGTGGATTGGTGGAGTCCAAACTCTTTAGAGATGGTTTTAGAGATGGGCATCAACAACTCTTTTTCTGAGGTCCTCAGAAATCTCCTTTGTTCGTGCCATGATACACGTCCACAAACATGTGTTGTGAAGATCAGACTCTGATAGAGCCATGTTCTTTATATAAAACGGAGTGCTCACACCTAATTATCATCCCATTGATTGAAAACACAGGACTGTAATTTCACCTTCAAATTAACTGCTAATCCTCACCACTCACAGATATGTAATATTGGACCATTTTCCTCAATAATTACATGACCAAGTCTAATATGTTTGTCTCATTTGTGCAATTGGGTTCTCGTTGTCTGCTTTTAGGACTTGTGTGAAAATCTGATGTTGTTTTAGGTCATATTATAGATTTACATATTGATTTATGCATATAAAGGGTTCACAAACTGCAAATAACGTGTTTTGCACAGTAACTGTGCTATCATGATGTTCATAAAAGGTCACAAAAGTCATCATTATGATTCCATATTTGACTTCCAAGTAAACGCGTACCTTTTGTTTAATCCTATTTTATTGGCTACCAGCTGCTATGTTGAAAAGCATGATTAGACAATCTGTTGTCAGTTTCTGTTTGAAAGCCAGCTCACTACACAGAGATGTTGAGGTGATGGCTGACTTTATATAATGCCTTAAATGATTAACAAAGTCATGCCATCATCGCTTCTCCTATTGCTGACATCCACCTAAAATGCTTGAGTGTGTCATACTCATCAACATAATTGTACAGCTTCAGCGGTGTCTTTATTTACAGTATATGAGTATAGCAATTAATTCTCTGCCATTGCATTCAGAAATTTACATACAAAGTAGAGTGTACAAAGCCATGATATCACTTTCAGCTTTCTTGACCTGGCTTGTGTTGTTATCGGTTCATTGCCAAATACTGACATCTCTTTCCAGTGTAGAAGAAACTGAAAGGCTGAAAAGGTAATAAAAAAAAGAAATCTTGCCCAAACTGGACAGCTTGACCTTTTAGCTTGCTGGACTTCCTTTTGAATATTCAGTGTAGACAAACACAGTGATGCAGGGTCTTGCTTTTTTCCACTCGTCCAAAATCCAGGACCTTGCCCAGGATCATGTGTAACAGTAGTCTCAGGAAGCTAACTTGAATTTAGCATGAATGCTGTGAGTGAGTGCACACCATTTTATTCAGTTGATACTGTAGCTATACAGATGATAAGAACTCCTAATAAAAGAATGGTGTTGAAGCAATAAACCAGTTCCAGCATATAAACACCAAATAAGCATATCAACTTCCTTTTTTCCTTCCTTTCTTCCACAATACCACAGGCATTGCCATTTTTTTTTCCCTGACCATTTTCACAAAAGTGACCTTTTCCATGGCTAGGTACATAATTTTGACCACTTAGTGGCCCTTTACCAGCACTGAAAGTGCAATAATAGGAATTGAACCCTGACTCTGTATTTTCCCATCCTCATCACTCTTCACCTCCGTTCAATGCAATTATAAATCACAGCACTAGCCTATAATCATCATTCGACTGCATCAGTTATGGAGACTGGTAAGGGACAGACATGCTTTTTTTTTTTTTTTTTTTTTTTTTTTTTTTTTTTTTTTTTTTTTTTTTTTTTTTTTTTTGAAAATTGCATTCCAGAGCCATAAAAGCAGATGTTTTGGAAGCAAAAATATGATTATGGGGTGCATGCTTAGATGTATTGACCTCCATTAGCAAGGTCAGACTCACTGCGGAATGGGCACTGCTAACACGGGAGGGTAGGAATTAGCCAAAAATAAAGGGAACGAGGGCAAGTAATAATTAATGGCTGTGGTTAATGAGTTTGCAGGAGTGATGGCAAGCCAAGGTCAGGATGTTATTAAGGGACTGAACTGGAAAGTAAAGAGAGAGAGAGAGCGAGAGAGAGAGGTTGAGGTTAAGATCTGCAGATTAAAACCTTAAATATCTGCAGCTTAAGGTAATTCTGCTAATATAGACCATAGTGACTTCAAAGGAAGAGGAAGTAGATTACAAAGTTGATATGGAGAATGTCTCTTTAGTTAATATTGGAACCATATGCTTACTTGTCTTAGTCTGACTCGTAACAATTTGTGTTCTTTACTTGAAAAAACATGACTAATGGCATGAATCTTCGTAATCCTCTACAAAAACTTACTTTGGCATGGGAATGGCACAGCTATCAATGGTTGAGTCATTCAATAAACTCTGGCACTGTAAACAGACTTTTTCATAAAACCAAGCTCACATCTCAGTCAATAATGTATTCTCCCTCATTCTCAACAACCTTTGGAAAAGCTGAAAGACTAAAATCTGGTCATTTTAGCACCGAAAATGTCACCGAGCACAGTGCTTCTGATGAAGGAAACTCCATTGAGCTGATTCTGAAGAGAGCAGAATAGCTGATAATGGTTAGGGTTCAAGCTGTGCATAAGATGGTGTCAAACTTTCCAGTCAAGCTCTTGAATTGACAGTTGGGCCAAGCTTGTAATTTTACTTACAATAGACCATCTATCATTTTCTTGTTGGAGGTTAAAAACCAAAACCAAGAATTTATTGGATGACCCCATAATTTACAGGAATTTGCATCCTCTCTGTATTCTGGTCAAGAAAAAAAATGTACTTCGAAGAAGACATTTAGTACAGATTAGAGCATAAATTTCCAGAACAAATAATAAGAACGCTGCTTATGTAATATGTCAGGAGGTTGGATGCGGTTGTAAAGTTACAACTTGTAGAGTTTATTAGTGGATCAATGTTCATGTTCTTGTTTGGTCTTTTTTCACTATTAACAACAGCCACTATTTATATAATGAAGGAGCATCTGTGAATCTGATGCACTAAATATCAAAGTGTTATAGTTTACAGGGCTATTATTAAGGTCAAAACTTTACATACACCAAGATACTCAATCTCAGTTTTTCACAACCCTTGACATTTCTAAATTTAAGGGCCTTCCTTTAGAGTCAGTACCTTTTCAGTCTTGATACCATGGGAAAATTCAATTAACTCAGCCAACACTTGAGAAAAAAACATTGTGGTCCTCCAAATTCTTTCTTAGAACCAACTGAAGGTACCATGCGCGTCTGTACATTTTAAAACTCTTTAGACCACACAGACACCGCATCATTCAGGAAAGAGGCACCAATTAACTGTGAGGGATGAGCTTGTTCAAAATGTTCAACTGAACCTCAAGACAACAGCAAACAAACCCCATTAAGAGAGTCCTACAGTACATCGCTATTGCCTGAAAGGCTGCTGCGCGATGAAAAAGCCCATACCTTACTACCTGCATTTAAAAAAGCCAGACTGAAGACTTTTAGAAGAGTGTTCTCTGTTTAAATGAAAGAAAATTGTTAAATGTTTGGCCATAATGATCAGCACAATGATTGCGGAAAAAAGGTGTGAGGGTACTACCATCCCAGCTGAGAAGCATGGGGATGGCAGCATCATGTTGTGGGTTTTTTTTTGTTGTTGTTTTTTTTTTTTTTTTGCTGGAAAAGCTACTTTTGCACTTCAGAAAATAGATACAAGGCAGGAGGATTATCTAGAACATTAAAACTTAGTCGCAACAATGATCCTAAGCATACCGCCAAAGTTGTAACAAAATGGCATAAAGACGGGAAAGTGAAATTATTGGAGTGGCCATTACAGTGCCCTGACTTGAATCCCATAGAAAATGTGTGGACTGAACTGAAAAAGTTTCTCTGAGCAAGGAGGCCCGAAAACCTGACCGAGTTCCACCAGATCTGTCAGGAATAATGATCGATCAAAAAAGTATTGTAGGAAGCAGGTGGAAAGCTACTCCAACTGATTGATTCTACTGTACAGCATACATACAGTACAGTCCAGTAGAGGATGATTTTTTTAGCACGTTCACCAGCTCTAGCTATTTCTTAGGCTTGCGCTCTTTCTTTTCAAAGTAAGGAGCTCGAGCAGATTCAACTTCAGTAATGAAAGATCTTCAATATTAGAGAGAATGGAACCTTGTCTCTCCTGCAGATTTGTTTGTGTTTGTAGTCCAGAGCCAAGATCTCTCTCGAGTCCCACTGATGTGAAGGTTTGCTGATCTAAAATCAATCACATCAGCGCCAGATCTCATCAGTGAGCTTCATCTCCTCTCATACTTCAGGGCATTGTTTGATGATCTGATGACTGGAGATGAAAATGACACCATGGCGTGCTTGAGAATCTGCTTGCAAGTTTAGGACTTTAGGGAATGATCTTCGCGCATGTGTGTATGTGTGAGAGAGAGAGAGAGAGAGAGAGAGAGACAGAGACAGAGATGGAGAGAGACACTGATGTGCTGCCTTGCCCTCCTAACAGCCTTGTTTACTCTTACTGATGTTGCATTGATCTTCAAGTGAGCATATACCATCCAATCAATGTTGCTGTGCATGTGTGTGTGTGTGTGTGTGTGCGTGTGTGCGCGCGTGTGGGTGGGATAGAGGGTGGTTTTATCTACACGAGTGTTGCAGTTGATGAGCTCTAAAATTGGTTTTCCTTAGATTTTAACTACGAAATGCACTCTTCTTAGTGTAAGATTACTTTTAAGATTCTGATTGTGTATGTGGGAGAGTGTGTGTGTGTGAGAGAGAGAGAGAGAGAGAGAGAGAGAGAGAGAGAGAGAGAGAGAAGACAGCTATGAACCAGACGTGTTGAGTTATTAATACAGCCTTTGGTCCCAATGGAGACGAGATGGTGATGTCATGGAGCTGAGGGTTATAGTCACAGATGGCCGTTTGGATCACTATGGGATGCCTGGCATGTTTACGGAGGTCAGGTCGCTGTGGAAACGGCACGTTTAATCTTTTCTTACGTGCTCAGCCTCTCCTTAATATGCGTCCGCAAATGTGCCCGAGTGTGTGTTTGTGCATTCGATAGACTCAAATAACAGATGGATGCTGAGGTTGCTCAGCGTGTGTTGTGGGGTATAAAAGCGCGATGGCCACAGAAAACAAGTCATGATAGAGGAAGAAAAGCTGCTGAGAATAGAAAAGATGCACTGCAGGAGAGGAGAGTGACGTGCACGCACGTAAAAACCCACATGCATACCTGAGGGGGGGTTCCTGTAGAGAAAACGGCAGGTGCGGCTGCTTTTGTGGGCCATCCTCGTGAATTTCGAAATGCTGAAGCAGACTCGAACATGTGCCACAGATGTTTTATTGTGATGATTCTGTCAAAGCCTTTCTTTTGCAATTTGATGACGCAGAGTTGCAGTTACCTTATGCGGTGCTCAGCAGCTTTCTGACCTGCCCGCAAACTCAATTTCCACTTTAAGGTCAGTATTTTATAGCTGTCATATTGCGTTTTATGTAGTCTATATAGACCAGGGGTAGAAGAACAACAGTCCCTGAGGGCACGCCTACTAAAGCTGATTCATAACTGGTGAATCAAGTGTTTTAAAGTGGGACAATCGCCAAATTGTGCTGGACCACAGCCCATCGGGGAGGAATATAACTCTTCAGAACGGTCTCGTAAGAGCTCCTAAAGAATATTAGAGAATATATCATGCATCATTTCTAATTATTCTCAGAAATAAACCGTTTTCTCTCCATGCATTTTGTAAGAGAAACTCCGACCCTAACCTTACTCAGTCACAATTGTGAATGCTATGAATTTTTACAGATTTGTAAAGGAGATACAGCACTGAATAACAGATGCATTACAACACGTGAAAGCCTAGGAGAACCTTTTATTTAGCCAACTTATGGAAAAAAAACCTTTTAATGATTTATTGCCTCAGTCAGGGCTAACATCGGTTACATTGGTAACACTGATTCATTCTGTCAGGGTTGTTCTGTTGGCTGCGTTTGTCTTTTCTTTAGGTTATTTACATTTGAAACATTTATTTTAACAGTTTGTTTCACGTGTACTAAATATGCGCTCTCTCTGTTTTGATGATGTAATGGCGTAGAGCGTAACGGACATTTTGACTGCCGGTACCTAATTACAAATTGTATTTCTTAGGCTTACAGGTATGTCCGTTTCACTATGGCATTTAACTATCCAAGAAAGGTATTCATAATCCATCTTTGGCTGTTTGAAAGAATTCAAACATGTCAGACAGGTTTTCCTGGACACATATTAAAGAAAACAAAATAAAAACAAAACCTACTACTGGTTCTTCATGGAGCTGTGGTAATGGTGTCGAAAATGAATACCCAATAGTGGCGTCTATGTAATAGAGCCTGGCAACATTAATGTTTCATTATCCTGCATTACTGGAAATTACACCGATTTAATGTCTCGTTAAATGTTGCATAGAAAAAATATTCATAAATATTTTAAAAACCACCAAGCGTACTATAGGGCTCTAAACGTGCAGAATTGTGAACACAGTTTATGTGAGGCCTAATTAAGCTTGATGACTGTGGAATCAATCGTCAAAATGGACACATTTATAACCGTGGGTGACCCTCCCTATCATTGTTTAAATTGTTCTTATTGTGTACCTGGCTTGTGATCTAGTACCATGTGTAGGCGCATGCGTGTTTGTGTGTGTGTGCGCGCTTAACGTAGTGACCATTTGTTTCATCCAGGCAGTCTGGCAGAGCGTGGATCCTCTATAGACTATGAGACTGATTCTGTACCTTCTCACCTTCAGCAAGCAGACACACAGGTGGAGAAGGAAGAACAGATTACCTTGGTGTCTCCCGTCAAAGTTGTTAGAGCAGGAACAAGGAAAGGACATTCCTGAAGGACAGAGGAAGAAAATAGGAACAGCAGCAGGAAATAATAGCTGCATGTGGGAGCATGGGAGAGTGGAAGAGGAAGAGGGGGACAATTTTAATGATGCCCTGGGCTCCTAGAGTAATATGATTCAGTTAAAGGAGGGTGGACCTCGTCTGTGACTTTCATTAAGTGTGTTGAAGCTAATGATCTTCATCTCTCTCGCTCTCTCTCTCTCTCTCTCTCTCACACACACACTGTGGAAGTATCATTACAACAGACTAGAATCTAGAATGTCCCACACCTCCACTGAGATACATTATTTGTTTGCCCCCCCACACACACACACACTCCAAATAGGCCACCAACAGTGTAAAGATATGCGCATGTATGCTTGTGTGTGCATGAGTTAGGTGACCTTGAGACAGCAAACCTAATTACTCTCTTCTGTAATTATAATAGCCACAGTCCTAGCAACCTGTGTGTATGTGTGTATAAATCAGAGGGTTGCTCTCTGTATATGATTACCCATTACATGACCTTACAGCTCATCAAGTCATTCCGTGTATATATATATATATATATATATATATATATAGTCATCAAGATTAAGTGTTGCAAACTTGCGCATGAGCCTTACTCATGGAACTCATGATGAATGGTGGCGTGGTATTAACAGCGTGGGATGAACTTCCTGTATGAGTTAGTAATAGGAACATGAGTATATCTGTTGTCACATAAAGGTCAACAGCGCATGAGGAGTTCAATAGTTCAGGCTATAAACACTGTAGAGCAAGTTTAGTTTTAACAGTACAGACTATATTAAGGATTTGACAGAAATACATATACCGAACGGTACTTTTGCGTACCATTGAAGACTTGGGATAGAGATCAGAAGACGAATATGAGACCATAGATCAGACTTTCAGCTTTTATTTCCTGATTTTTACATCTAGATGTCTTAAACAACTTAAAACATAGCACCTTTAGTGGTGGACAATTTCGAAAGCATTGGAATGATTTAAAGTCTAGAACGATTAATATTTGGTTGCCTATCCTTTGTTTGCAATAACTGCATTATGTTGTGTTCTTCTTTTGTGATGCTTTTCCAGGCTTGGGTTAAGGTCTGGTAATTGACTTGGCTGGTCTAAAACCTTCCACTTTTTCCCCCCAGATAAAGTCCTTTGCTGTGTTGACGATGTGTTTTGACTCATGATGAGGATCTTCCCAGTTGGATTGGATGCATTTTTCTGTAAATTGGAAGACAGATTTTGTTTCTGTAGACTTCCGAATTCATTCTGACGCTACCATTATGAGTTCCATCATCAATAAAGATTACTGAGCCTCGTCCAGAAGCAGCCATGCAAGCCCAAGCCATGACACTACCTCCACCATGTTTCACAGATGAGCATTAGATGTTTGGATGTTTTGGGTCATGAGCAGATCCTTTCTTTCTCCACACTTTGGCCTTTCCATCACTTTGGTAGAGGTTAATCTTGGTTCCAGAACTTTTGTGGCTCATCTCTGAATTTCTTTGCGAATTCCAATCTGGCTTTCCAATTCTTACTGCTACTGCTGGTGTACCTGTGTTCTTACCCTAACAAGCTAATATGGAAAGAAAAGCACCACACAGTAACCCAGTGCTAGAGGAGATGGACCGAATTCTTGTGCCGAGACCAGCAATGCTACCAACATGTTCTCACACTTGTACCTATTTGCACAATGCAATTTGCATAAAACATTACAAGGGTAAGAGCGGGCATGGTATGCAATCCAACCATGTTGCCCTTATCTGTTCAAATTTGCATACACTTTTGCATGAGATTAGGTTCTTCATTAGTAGATGTGTTATGAGCAATACTGTAGAACATTGCAATCAATTCATGCTCTGTGTTTGTTCTCCTATACTGAATATTTATCGTTATCGTTATCTTTTTTTGAAAATTTTTTTTTTTTTTTTTTTTTTTTACCTTGGCTTATGTGAAACCTGTCAGTTGAAATTCCTATCACTTTTGTGTGGGTTGTCAACACACTGAGATCCTGTGAGACGCTCTGTTGGTGGCAGACTGAATGGACACCGTGATTGGCTTCACACAGAGAGTAGAAGGTACATGCTCGGCTAACTGCCCTTGCTTTATCATGGAATACCAAAGACGCAGGGTGAAAGATTTACTTTTGCAGCAACCTGAGAGAAAAAAAAAAAAGGCGAGTTATGGTGTAAACATCTTCGGAGTTGAGCAACACCAGAGATGATCCTAAATCAGTACATTGTTGCGAACACTTTATGGCATGTTGTGGCTAATTTCACATTTATTGCATTTGAGTGCGTCACTGTAACACTCCCACTCAGACTGCAGTTGAATTGAACATATTTGCTGATGCAAGACAGTACCGAGCTATTTCCTGTGTATCTCGCGCACACACACACAAACACACTGAGACTGCATTATAGCTTAAGGTTAAGTCATACCACCAGTATTCCTTCCGTTGAGAACTGAACCAATTTATTCCGCTGCTGACAGGGAAATAAACTCTCGCTAGGGTCGCCTGGTGAGAACGTCCACCGGGAGACCTTTCAGAAAACACACACACACACACAAACACATTAGTCTGAAGAAATGATTCTAAGGGCATACCATAATACTCAAAGCACACTGAAAATTGTTTATACATGTTGTTTATCATCTAATGCTCAAATTCCCATTATGTAAGCATTCCGTTTTCACACATGATTGGAAGATTTTATCCGAATTGTTCATCCATGAGAAATACTAGATCAGGCTGTTCACTTATAATGGGACATATACAGTATGGGCTGGTCATATACAGGTACAGTCCAGGTGAGGATCATGCTGGATCAAGAGCCTGGGAACACTGGGCATGAGGCAGGAATAATCCCTGGATGGGAGGCCAGTCCATATCTGGGCACTTTGCACATACACACATTCACACCTAGGGACAATTTAGAATAGCCAGTCCACCTCCCGGCATGTTGTTGGGAGGTGCGAGGAAACCGGAGAACCCGGAGGAAACCCAGGCAGACACGAGGAGAACATATACAAAACTCTGTATAGATAGTAACAGAAGCTCAGGATAGAACCAGGAATCCGGGAGCTGTGAGGTGGCAGTGCTACCCCCCTTTATTCTCTGCCACTCTTCTTTCTTTCTTTCTTTCTTTCTTTCTTTCTTTCTTACTTTCTTTCTTTCTTTCTTTCTTTCTTTCTTTCTTGTTGCATGGCATTAGCATGCACACACCTCAGTTTAACACAATATGCTTATGGCAGGTTTGACCATGAGTGTTCCTTTTTCGTTTCTTCAAAAGACATTTTTGGTTTTATGACCGATTTCTAGCTAGCTAGCTAATATTCCAAGGTAGCGTGAGAGGGAAATGCTGAGTCTGAGTAAGGAAATTGTTGAGTGTGACAGTGTGAATGCCTGAATCGATGCAGGCTTTTCTTTCCGTTTGAGAAATGTGTGTTTAGCAGTTATATGTCCTCTATGGGAGAGGGACACTGTGGCTTAGCAGTTAGCACATTTGCTTTGCAACGCCGGGCTCAGGGTCTGATTCCCGCCTCCGCCCTGCGTGGGCGGAGCTTGCATGTTCTCCCTGTGTTTCAGGGGCTTCCTCCGGTTTCCTCTCCCAGTCCAAAGACATGCACTGTAGGCTGACTGGCATCTCTAAATTGTCCGTAGTGTGTGAGTATGTGTGTAATTGTGCCTTGCGATGGATTGGCATCCCGTCCAGGGTGTCCCCGCCTTGTACCCCGAGTCCCCTGGGATAGGCTCCAGGCATAAAATGCATAAAATGTATGGATTGAAGCATTTCCTTTACGGTCCTTTACGGAACATACACTGTAAAAAAAAAAAAATTAGATGAGTATTCACTGTTTTATATTATGAGTATCATTGACTAATTGTATAGTATTATTGATGAGCTATTTAAACCGCTCTAAAAGTCAGCATTCAGCTCACTGGATGCCTGTTGAATACGCTCTAAACCCACAAACACCTGTTCAAAAATAACCAGCACGATGTGTGGCTTTCTCTGAGATAAACCAATTGGATAAGGTGGTTCTTGGAGAGGGTTCATTAGGCTGTTCAGCCATGCTGTTACTGTCTTTCGCGCGCACACACACACACATACACACACAGAATCCCAAGGGCAGGTAGGTGGGTTAGCAGGGAGGCCATGCCTGATTGCTCTGTGTGGTTCGGTCCATTGGCTGCAGCTCTTAGGGGGGGAGCTGCATGGCAAAGCTACAAATCAAACTGGGCATTACTGTTTGTTCACACACACACAGGCACACACGCACACACACACTCATACAGGGAGGGTGGGAGTTGGGAACAGCATGAATAACTGGCATTTGGAAGCAGGAGCACAAAAGCAACACACCTCGACTCCATGGTGGTTTTTGAAAAATTGGGTTTAGCTTCCATTCCAGAAACTGAGATCAAATTGAGTTTAGGTCAGTTACTATGGCAACTTACAGCATGCTGTGAAGCTCACCTGCTTGGTGGCAGGTTTACTGCAATTAAGCAGGGTTCTAAGCATCAGAAATTGGCTCAAACTGCACTGTTTTTTTTTCTCTTTAGTTTAGTAGATACTGCTGCATGCATTATTCATTCATTAGACCAGCAGCACACTATTCTTTTTTTTTTTTTTTAAGATTTATTGCATGCATTTAGACCCCATTTTTTTTAGAAAATCTACTGTTGGACCTTGCACATTATGCCTTGTGGTTCCTCTACAGAATTGCCAGCTTATCAGTTAAATAAAAATCTATGTAAAGGCTTCAGGCAGAGAGTAATTTAAAACCATTTATAATCGTGTCATATATCAGGATCTTCGAACGTAAAGAAAGGACAGTACATGAATGGGAAATCTTTCCACAACATTAGTATGTGTGTGTAATAATATCATATTAGCTTCCAGCCTCATTTTACAGTATAGTGCCATTCATGAGACGGCTTTTATCTACTTAATTAAAAGGGCTGGGTGAGTATGTGAGTTCTGCCATGTCGTTACTAACATTAAAGGCTGTAGTAAAAGCTCAATCTATAATCGTGGTTTTCACACAAGGATTCATAATGAGTCCACATTGTGCAAGAAATTTCTCGTTTAACCTAAATCATTGTTTTAAAAAAAAAAGAAGAAGATAACGGTGTCCTCCCTTGTATGTACAGTATAGTGCAGTCCTTCTTTGGAGTGAGCAGTGTCTGCTTCTGTGATGACCTGAACCTGCCCCACTGTGGGACTAGAGTCAGGGTTGAGATGCTTTTAGACGTCCTCATGGCCAGGGTCCAGAGTTGGTGAGGGAGTCAATGTCACCTTAAAGACATGATGTGATATCGGAGCATGTGTAATCAGTACACAGCATTGGGATGAGACAATGAGATGAGACAGACACTCTGCCACACTTTATCATACCACGAACCAGAGGAAATATAACCCCAAATTCATGACCACAGAGAGTTATTATAGATGCAATCTCCAATAAGTATTTCTCGAATTAAACGACTTAATCCAGTTTATGTTTCAAATAAAGGCCAACAACCCTTCATTTCCAGCTTGTTTCAGGGTGTGTTTAATTTCCTACAACACAAATGGCAAAGATTTTCTTGTTCAGCTGAGGTCATTCAAACCTTTAACTGCTGCTCATATACAGTAACTCATTGCTAGGCTTATTTCGGAGATTACATTGGTCCAAAATTGGTTCAAAAGCCAACAGACTTCAGTTCAGACATCAGTATTTTCCACTCCAATTTTGATAAATACTTTTTTATTTTCCTGCCAAAAAAAGCACCACTCATAAATCTGTTTATCGGTGCTCGACTAATGCTTTTTATGTTCACTAGGAACATTTAGTTAGTTTTTCTATAATGAAAATGCTTCAATATAATGTGGGCTACTTTAAAGCCATTGGGCAAAATCAAGGGGGGAAAAAAACAAACAATGATGGGCGTGTCCAATGTGGCAGCTATGTCATCATAAGTCACTGTGGAAGAATGATAGTTAGATAGAATTTGTCCTAGGTAGAATATTCGATTCCAGTCAAGGAAATGATGTGATGGTGTAAAAATGTCTCGGGATTATTTTTTTCCCTACTGTTTTAATTTCCTGGGAAATCCCTTTACTATCTCTGAATTAATCGGAATTCTGTTTTGAAAGACAAGACAGCTCAAATTTATTCAAAGTGTCGATTTCAAGCAAAATACAGTATTACTACTGGACGCTGAACACAGAATGATCAAATAAAATCTTATAAACTCGCCTACTTAGCATTTCTTTCCCAATGGCAGCTCGCTTCTTTTACGTGAAAATCTATAATCCTCACTTATATGTTTCCGTAGTCCGCATATTCAGACCTCAGTATTCTGTGCTCCAGTTATGATATATATCACGCGTCATATACTTTTTTTTCTTTCCACTCAAATCCATCGCAAAGCCTTCAGTCAGGGTCAACATACTCAGAAGTGATCAACTTTGATCACGTCAATTCCAATCCACTGTTCTCAATTCGATACCTCTAGATACGTCATGTGGAGTTCGCACTCAAATCAGAGTTTAGAGTTTGTTAAAGCTGCTTTCTGGAATACACCTAAGATCTGGACTGTTTTCAAACAACTGGAACATCTGTAGCTGCAGTGCTGTGAATGATCAGGAAAGCCGAAGAGAACCAACACAACAAGGAGTCAGAAATCCGCCTTTTTCTGAGCGCGTCTTTCACATTGTTGTGTTGGTGTGTAGGAGGAGAGGTGAGGCAGCATGAGCGCACGTGTGTGTGTGTGTGTGTGCATGGCCTGTGCTATTCTGGGCCGTGTGGGAGCAACTCTCCAGCCATTCACAACATGGAACGTTCTGTCTGCTTTGCTTCTCATTGGGCCGAGTCATTTGAGTTGATTTTCTTATCAAGATGTGTGTTCTGTATGGGCCGGGCTGGGCGTCCTGTGCAAATAGTCATGTCTATATAAACAACATTGACTGACTTTCTGAATAATATATTTTTTCTGGCTTTTCTTTATTCTAGCCAAGAGCTGTATTAGACGTCTGGGCAGGAAAGGCTGTCTGTATCAGTATGGATGAACAGGAAGAATAAGCAGTATAGCAGTAACAAAAACTATTTCCATCACACTCAAGGATGGTAAACTGTTCAGAACTGAAAATGGCAAGCTAGGCCATTTGGTGCGCATTTTATTAAATGTACGCAAAAAGCATAACCTTGTGCCGTTGTAGTGTAAGAGCAAATCAAGCATTTAGTTTGTAATTAAACGCAACAAAACATCAATTGACGATGATGCATAATGGCGTCACCGCTAAAAAGCAATTGGAGATCAGCCACGTTATGAATGTGTGTATCTTCTGTCTGATGAATTCCATTTTTGCTGAAGAAGAGCCATGAGAGCTGATTCATCTTTAATTAGTTTAAGTAATTTGCTTGCTTTAATTATAATGAGTTACGCTGCCTTTTAAATGAATCAGAAATGAAGAGTCTGTTCGAGGCGAAGTATCGTCCCTGCAAATGGAGAACGTTATTAGGACGTTCAGTAACGCGTTTGGAAGATTAGAAGGTTAGCTTTAACGTTACAGAAATAACATTTCTGCAATGATTTGCTTCACAATACTCTGAGAACGTTGCTTACTTAACACAGTATTTTGGATTGTTCTATATAAACACTCTACAAACCATCAAGAGATTGTCAGGAATCATCTAACTGACAACATCTACTATTGTCAGCTGTCTAACATTATCTACTTTATTCCAGCGAGCTGTTCAATTCTCCAGTGTGATTGGTCAGAATGTGTCGATTAATTTTCTTTAACCACATGTGACCGTAGTCTCAGATTATTTACGGAGTCAATTCACTGCACTTCTTTCACTAATTTGTATACTACTGAAGCTCATATAACTGATGTCTGACAATAAATTTATTTTATTTTATTTTTTAAACCAACAAAACATCTACAAATGTTGCTCTGGTGATGTTTTCTGTATGACGATGTATGAAGTCAGGCAGTGTCAGCACTTTGAGATGAAGCTGCTCCTTTTGTTTTCTGTTCTCTATAGTAAGGAAAGTCCTCAGAACACAGGGCTTTGTGCTTTTTGTGTTTTCTTCGGTCATGTGACAAAGCTGCTTTTTTTCCATCTTAATAACTTCGAGAAAGAGAAAGGCTGGCGAGAGGAAAAAAAGAGAAAGGTTGGTGAGAGAAACAGAAACAGTTTATCACTTGTTATAATGTAAGCGATAACAGGAACTAACTTGTTTAACGAATCAAAATTATGAGGCGTCGTTCGTCATTAATTAAAAAAAAAAAACAACAGTTACTGTGGTATAAGAGGAATTAACCACTTCGAGACATGCTGTTATAGCAAAATGTGTCGGGCAACGTTACACCACACTTTTGTTAATTATTTTTATATAACAGCACACCTAATCATAATCCTTACTTGTACATAAAAAAATGTATCAGTAGAGTAGGTGATAAATGATCTAGTAAGCCTGAAGATCTAGAACCTGGAGTATCCAAGTAAAGTGAAAGCAAAAAGTGATGAGTTAATAAACTACATATCATCTTCTAAGCATCAGCAACCTTAACATGAACTGCCCAAATAGAGTGAAGAAAATATGTACAAGTTGTTGATCTATTATTGATCTTACTGTAAACTGTCTCTGAAATGAGTTGATGGACTGGTTGATGAGTCACATGACAAGTTTCTCTTTTACAACATCAGAATGATTCGTCCATTTCTATCCATAAAGACCACTCAGGTGCTTGTTCAGTCCTTTGTCATTTTGAGACTGGACTACTGCAACTAACTCCTGGCAGGTTTGCCGCTGAGCGCAATTGCAAGATCCAGAATGCAGCTGTGTGATTTGGTTTTAACTTTCCTAAGTTCTCCCACACCAACCCATCGCTACGCTCGCTCCACTGGCTTCCTGTAGCTGCCTGCATCAGATTTAAAACAAAGACAAAAATGGACCAGCACCAACTTGCCTCAAAGCACTTATCACAGGAAGCACTGCTCCACGCTCCCTCTAATCCTCTAGCACTGCTCGACTGATCTCGCTATCAAGTCTCTTCTCTGTTCTAGCACCTTAGTGGTGGAAAGAACTTCTCCTCGAAGTCCAGGATGTATTTACTGATAGAAACTTCTATAAGTCAATCTGACATCTGCCAAATGCCGTAAATGTAAATATAAATATAAGTTTTAGATGGTCTGTAGAGGGATTTTTACTGATTGTTGATTGTCTACATTGGGTTATCCAAGTAATGTAACCAAACTGTTTAATTTTTTTTTTATTTCTTTTTGGTATCTTGGGCAAGGTTGCATGGATCCAGAGTCTATCCCAAAAACACATTTGGTGCAAGGTGGGGATGCACCCTGGATGGAATGGCACACACCATGCACCCATTTACACCTAGGGACATTTTTGTTTAGACAATCAGCCAGATTTTTTGGAAGGTGAGTGGAAACTGGAGAACCTGGAGGAAACCCACATGGACACGGGAAACGCTGCATAAACAGTAACCCAAGCTCTGGATCAAACCAGGGACCTTACAGATGTGAGTCTACCTGCTGCACCGTTGCTGCCTGTCATCAAACTAACATTTTGAAAGTGCTAGTTTTAGAATATCTAACAATTTTGCAGCAACATTACAGGAATGATTATAGGAACATTATAGGAAGTGTTAGAACATTCAGAAAGCAGTCTGCTTACAGTTGTTATCTGGACTGAAATGATATAAAATGGCCTTTGTTTACTTTTTTTTAGTAACAAAGCTAGATCAAACTAGATCAGTCTCAACAGAAATGTTAGATCATTTTGCTTGGACCAGTTAAAGCTTAGATATTAGATGGACTACCAGACATTTGTCCAGTTCGATGTTGTAAAGTCAGTTTTGTTACAGTTTTGTTTAGCCCAATCCTACCCTCTTGTTAAATATCTTTTATCTAAGCTTTAATGTGTCCATTAAATCAAGTCTTTGTGTTTTCTCTGCAACCCTATTCTCTTATCAGTCTTTTAAGACTTTGTATTACAGTGATGACCAAGAGTTTCCCACCCATAGTGAGTTTGAGAAAGGTAAATAAGAGGTCAGGACGAATGAGAAATACCTCAACGCTCCACTCAGTCTGGCTCTAATCCTTGCATCAGCCATCTCTCTCTCTCTCATTCCACTCCTTGCCTTCCTCTCCTCCCTCACCATTTCTGTTTGACTGGTTAATCCCCTTCTCTTTTAAGAGACCGGTCAGGCATGCAATGGAATAAGGGAGGATTCGGAGTGTACACGTTATGGCCACTGCCTGTTCTTTTTCACTCTTTCTTTCCCTCGTGTTCTCTGTTTCTCGACCTCTCCCCATTCGTTCCTTTCTTTGTTCTCGTATGTCCTTTGCTAGGGATATACATTTGTGCATGATCACATGTGTTTGATAATATACATGTCCATAGATTGCGTATCTAAATTCTACAGAATTTAAATTAACCTGGGCATATTGTGAGTCGAGGGATTTAATGCCATAAATGTTTTACCATCTGGACACTCTGACTCTGAAAGAGATGCCTCTGGTGCTTGGAATGGAAACACCTGTACATGCATATTGTGTGGTGGGAAACTAAACACACATAATCCCTGTTCACGCATGCATCCTTTCTATTATAATGAAACACAATCATGTTGCCATAATAACTAATTAATAATGCTATCATAACCAGTCAAATGTAACCAGGCACACTTGCAGCACAGCCACCAGTAAGGCACTTTGGTGTAGCATGCTTAGGATGAGTGAAAGGCCTCCGTGATAAGTGTTTGTCTGTGGAATTATCCGCTGATTGCTTTATTTCTTCCTAAAGTCCTTCAATCTGCCATAATAAGTTAGGCACTAATCCAAGCCGCCATCGGGGAAAAATCCAATTTAGGCCGTAAAATAGCTGAGATGGGTGGGCTTTGCTCATGGACTTAAGAACGTGAGTGCAGAATCGCAGACTGGTGTTTCTTGTCAGTGTGGAAATGAATTCCTGCAAGAGAGAGGGCATGGTGGTGGAATCTAGCTTAGTTTTAGATCATGTTGAAATGGGGGAGCAATCAGGGTTGTTAACGAAGCAAACATCAACAGCTTTTATGGGCTGTGATGGTGGGTTTGTCTGCTAAACATAAATCTTCTCTACTAAAGCCTCAGACTGGCTAGTGATTTTTTTTTTTTTTATTTCATTTAAATAATTGTTTTAAGAATAGTTTCCAAATCTAATTAGAAATGACAGCTGCAAGCAGCATTTTGGGGGGCCAAGCACCCAGACTTGGTTAGCTGCAGATTCACAGACGTGCTTCAGTTGCTGCTTAAGCAATCGCTGGAACGCAGAGCCATAACTTTACGCAAAGGAATTCAAGAGGGATTTGGAGGAAAGGTGCTGCAGCTGCTGCTACTACTGTGACCTTTGGTGTTGACTGTTGCTACTTTGACTTGTGGTCTTAGTTGCTAAGTTATTTAGGGTTTTTTTCCTCATCAGTCTGGTCCTCTTTTCCCCACTTTGTGCAAGCTTAGACAGGTCTCACAATGATGTGAGCCAAATTTGGTGAAGATTGGACAAAATTTGGAGGAGTAACAAAAATGGCAAGTTAGATGGAAGCATTTTTAGAAGTTATTATAACTTTCAACAAATAAGTAGCACTGCCATAAACTATGTTGCCTCAGGTCATGGTACTGAAGCTGCCTACCAAGTTGTGTGTCAGTGTGCAAAGTCGTTGTTGAGATACAGCCTCATTTCCTGTTTGGCGACTTCACTGTCAGATTCATTGGCCCATTACGGGCAAACCATTTGGAACATCCAAATTTTTTTTACTTACTCTGAAAGCTTTTTTTTTTTTTTTTTTTACATCTACTCTGAAGATGGTGTGTACCAAATTTGGTGATGATTGGACAAAATTTGTAGGAGGTGTAGTGATTTTTTTTTTTTTTTTTTTTTTTTACAAAATCCAAGATGGCAGAAAATCACATTGAAATTTATGGAAATTAGTCATAAGGTGTGTTAAACTCATCTCGACACAGGGAATCCAGGGATGCGTGCCTTTTAAAATTTTGGACACACTTTTCAAAAGTTATGACCATAAATATACTTCCATATTAGACCCAAATTTGACCCAGTGGTGGGGGTAGAGTGTTGGTAGCACTTGGTCCAAATTTGGTCTGAATGTTTCTTAGACGCTCCCCAAGCAGTGTGCCAAATTTCACAAGGTAGAATAACAACAGGGTGCCTATGCAGCTTCAGTACTTAGCCTCCTTATGATCAGAGTATTTACAAATCTCTTGTGATTAATGCTACATCTGAAACTATTTCCATCACACTCAAGGATGGTGAACTGCTCAGAACTGAAAAGGGCAAGCTATGCCATTTGGTGTGCATTTTATTAGAAGTATGCAAAAGGTACAAGCATGTGATGTTGTGTTGTACTGCAAGAACAAATCAAGCATTTAGTTTGTAATTAAACACAAAAGAACCATCACTTGATGATGGTGCATAATGGTTGCATGGCTAAAAAGCAATCAGAGATCAGCCACGTTATGAATATCTTATGTCTCCATTTTTTGCTGAAGAACAGCCATGAGAACTGATGAATCAGCTTGATTTAATGGTTGTGAACCACACTCCTTATAAATGAATCAGGGGCTTGTTTGAGGCAAAGTATAATCCTGGTTTAGTTCCAGCTACACAGTATATGTTACAGAAATAAAATTTCTGCAATGTTCTGAAAACGTGATGCAACAATAATTCGCACTTGGTCTGCGTTCACACTAGGCTTTTTTTTTTTTTTTCTTCCCCTCAGCCACTCGCTCATGTATGAAAAGTGGGCATAAGCCACATGTGTTTTTGTTTTGTTTTGGTTTTGGTCATAGTGGAGTGCTTCTAAAGTTGAAAAAAGGTTACTTTTCAGAAAATCGTCAAGTGATGATTTTTATTTCCAGACCAATCAGAGTGCAGGTTGGTGGGCAAGTATGGAGGACAGAATGCAGGTGAAAACAATTATGATCTTGGGTCTTAGGTCATGCAGTGTGATGGTCTCACTTTAGCTGTGGCTACATACAGTCAAATCAAACAAGCAGCTCCTATTCCCATAGATTATTCCCATTAAATCCTATTCCCAAGACAAACGGCCTCCTCAACCACTTTTTTTAAATAGTTCCATCCATCCATCCATCCATTTTCTGTACCACTTTTCCTTCACATGGTCATGAGAGAGCCTGGAGCCTATCCCAGGGAGCTGGGAGCACAAGGCGGGGGACACACTGGACGGGGGCACAGTCGCACACCCATTCACACATCCATTCATACACTACGGACAATTTGGAAATCAGACTACATCGCAGGCCTTTGGACTGGGAGAGGAATCCGGCGTACCTAGAGGAAACCCCCAAAAAACAGGGAGAGCAAGCAAACTCTGCGCACACAGGGTGGCGGTGGAATTTGAACCCCCAACACCGGAGGTACGAGGTAAACGTGCTAACCATTTAGCCAATGTGACCCCTTCATTGAATAGTTATTACTAATAATAATTAATCTGGACTGTAATAACCGATGATGATGATGAGATGATGATTATGATAAATATAAATCTAGTTTGAAACGGTCAGACTTCAAGGATCAGCTTGGATGAGGCGAAAACAATAAAATACATGCAATTTCTAGAACTATGATTGGCTGTAAATAGGCAGTATAAATTGAGACAAATGCATCCCTGTAGAATGTTATGTAAGTGCTAACTTGTTGATCTCCTGCACAGCATGTCTAATAGGGCGGCTTTTATGTGAATGTGTTTTGAATGAGGTATGTCAGTGGTTAGTGGCCGTCCTGGAGGCTGCAGTGCCATCAGAGAGGATGAAAGAGCGAGAGAAAGCCATCAGTTATGGGTCATTACCTAGTGAATGAGAGAAAGTGAATCGCTTTGTTTATATGGTGCATTACCTCCCAATTACATTGAATGCGTGCGTCCGGGGTGTGAGTACGTTCCTGTCTCGTATTGCAATGCTGCCTCTCACCTGGTGCAACTCGGGGCACATTATTTCAGTGCATGTGTGCTTTTGTGTTCTTCAAAGCTGTTAGCAGCCACAGCTGGTGCTTGTATCTGGTGGTGTGCATGTAAGTGTGTGTGGGAGGCATCTGCTGTCTCTGTACCCCAGGCTTGCTGTCACACTATAATTTTAGCAGATAAAAGCAGAGGGGAACTGGGCTGCTAAATCCTGAAGCGGCTAACCGCTGCACGCTTCTGGAACCTTCCAGCAAAAGGGGTGGCTCGGGCAGGCCTTTCCTCCAGCTTAGGAACATTAATTGCATTTAATCGAAGGATATTTAACAGCTACTAACTTTAATGGCTAACACTTGACAGAGACACGCCCCGGGTGGGTGAGTTTCAGAAAGTTCTGCACCGGTGCTGTTTTGTGTTTGAAAACAGGAATGTTTTAGACTGCAGGTTAGTCACATACGGTGGCAGGGTAAAAAATAAATAAATAAATAATTATATATATATTATTTTTTTTTACTGTTATAGTATGTTCTGTTTAAATTCGGTCTCTTTCAATTCTTTATTTTGATAAATAAATACTAACCTGTCTAACAGTGATTAAATAAGCAGGCACCAGTTAGCCTAATCTCATTTAAATAACACGAACTGCTAGCTTTTAATTCACACAGAGGTTAGCAATTTTTGTGCCTGTGTGTGAAATAGTCCACAAAGGCAGTGTTTATCTTTCTGTGTCACCCCTCCTTTCAATTCTTACTCCCTGAATTTCTGTGGTTTATAAACCAGGCAGTCAATTATAATTTCCCCATTCCCCAACTTCAAGATGGAGGCCATGACTTAAGCAAATATCGGCTATTATCTCACTCCTGCGCTTGTACCCATGTGGCCCAAGGATTAATTTCACTCCACCTTTTTCTGTATTCAATACACACTCACTTATGTTCCCACACGTACCATCTTATGTAACTTCAGCCGAGTTTTGGAAAATAAATTTAAATAAGTGTACAAGGATTCTCTTTGGCTTATTGCACATGCAGTTACTGACCATGGAAGCATTTGAATTCAAAGTGATGCCAATGAGTTAGCCGCCTAGTGTGTACTTAAACCAAGGCGAAAATGGATTTGACAACGTGCACGGCATAACATATGGCTGAATCTAATAGCTAAACACTGACATTGTGTGATTTTAATAGTAAAATGTTTTGCTTTAATTTCATGCACTCTCCTGTGTTCTGCACGTGAGTCAGAAATAATATAGTAGAGACTTGTGACAGCCTCATGAATCGTATCTATCTCTCGGTCTCCTTCTATGTCCATCCTTCTTCCTTGATGATGTTTCAAGCCCTCATTTAACCTTTAAATCTAGGCTGCTGACACTCTTAGGTTCTTTGTATAGTTGAGTGTTCATGGCTTCCACTTGGATTCTTCTAACCCTCTGTTGTAGGTCCTCAATAATCAGAGGTTTTTTTTTTTTTTTTCTGTTTTCTGCAACGGACTTTCTTCTGGATTTTTGGGAAGGAGTCTCTAGTGTCAGTGCTTTTTAACAGCCAGAGGTAAAGCTGTACCTTTATGTTTTCCAGCGCAGGATGGTCTTAAGAATGAAGCCATGGACTTTGTGAGAGATTACAATGTTAACAGAAAATAACTTGTCTTGTGGACATTCTGCAACATTAAATGTAAACAAATCAAAATATGACATGTTGTACTTTAAATAATAAATAAGTGTAATTGTAGGCAAATTGCTGTGGTATGAGAGATAATACACTTCAGGATGTGCTTCAGGCTGTGTCACTCCTCCCATATGTTCCTTATTTTCCTATACCAGCATGCATTGTCTTGTTTTATTCCTTCTACAATTAACCTTTATTTCCCAGTGAACAACATATCAACATGGGCTACAAAAATATATCGAAGGTATAGCTATTTTACTAGGCCTGCCATGATAATTACATTATCCTTCTTATCGTATGATATATAGGCATGACCTCGGTCACTGTTGCCGACCTCGATATTGCCCACTGTGTTTACATAAGAATGACTGTCACTAACATTTTAGCCATCCGTGCTGCTTCTGTCCTCTCGTCTGCTCTAGGGCTGTCAAATTAAAATTTCAACTTCGAATATTCGTTGAATTTATGATAAAATTGCACAAAAAGGATAGGTGTGCAAGCACTAGCACCGATTTTAATTAAAACATGACATGCAAGACAATGCACTAACAATGTTTCTGAAGAAGAAAAATCTAGAAAGAATAGTTCTAGTGTTTCAAATAATCCAGTCGTAGCCAATAATGTCGGGGATTGAGCCGCTTAAGCTGCGTGAGCTGAATCTTAACAGTGAATGAACGGTAATGATCGGTAAACTGAAACGCTTTACTAGCGGGTTAATTAACTCACCCAAACGCATCCTATATCCATATGAGATTAACCCTCCTATTACATATCGGGGGAAAAAGTTACATCCATTATGCTATGGGTCAAAATGACTTCCACAGTTTATATGCCCACAAAAAAAAAAAAAACAGCTTAAAACAGTAAAACTTTATTGCGGCTTGTCCGAAACCACAGAAAGAAGAAATGCTTGCATATAAGTTCATGACTCTAAATGAGGAAAAGTCAAAGAATTTCGAAGAGAAAAAGAGAGATTAACCAGTATTTCAGACATCTCAAATGTGGAAATTGGTCAAATCGACCCATAACATAACAGGAGGGTGAACCAGACACATACATACATAAACCTAATATTACAACTTGCTTTTGCACAAAACGGCATGAACACAGAAGTGAATTTGAACTTAAGTAAGGCGCTATGTAGGATGGTAAGTTGTGAATATACTCTTTCTATAACGATGCACTAAAACACTGACAATGAATAACTAAAGCATAAAGAATTCACAATATTGTGTTACAGTCCATTATTAACATTATTTATTGTTTGGCTGTTTATGTTTCATTTATTTAGGATATTTCATTTTTTTCTTTGGACCTTCCAATTCCAATGTCCGACTATTCTTAAGAATTAAAAGTTCATTGCTCTTTGAAAGTGTGTACTTGCATGATTATGCTATTATAATTATCATTATATCAAAGGCATGAAAAGGTTTTAAAATAATATCGTTTATCACAATTATTTCTGGGACAATATCTCTTCTAACACAGTATTTATCGTGACAGGCCTGTATTTCACTGTACTTGGTTTTGACCCATCTGAGTGAACATGGTTACGTGAGAATCAGACGAAATTATCATACAGGCTTGAAGGCTGTTAAATACAGAATAAGATTACCCGAGTTATTTATGCTCACAGAGCAGCCATGTAATGATAACATTTGGCTTTTTTATCCTATAATCCAGTCAATAACACAATCAGCGCATTTAACATTAGCTTCAAGATAAGTATGGATTTTGGCCTGGTTTAATACATAATGTTGCAGTAAGTTCGTTCGTTAGGTATGCAGACAGATAGAACTGCCTCGCTAGTTAGTGCTACTTTATAGTTTCTAGTATGTGGTAATATCATCTTATTGCTATCGTTTAGAGCAGAGAGAATAATGCTTGAAAAGCACCCCATTTATGATTTCAGCGGTGGCTCAGTGGTTAAAGGCTCTGAGTTACTGATCAGAAGGTCAGGAGTTCATGCCCCAGCACTGCCAAGCTACCACTGTTGGGCCCTTGGGCAAGGCCCTTAAACCTCAATTGCGCAGTTGTATAAATGAGATAAGAGAAGGGCATCTGCTAAATGATGTAAATGATTTCTATGACAAATCATTTACTAATGAGTTTAGTGAAAGCATAATGCATTGAGAGTAAAAACAATGATATTCGACCGATATTCGTGTCACTCGTGAGTGTGCACTGTCCCGCATTCTGCTGAGAAGTGCTTGCTATACAGTCATGGAGCAGTTTATTAGGAACAGGGCCTGCCATTGCTCTCAAAACAGCCTCATTTCTTCATGGCTTGAAGAATGGCAAGGGAAAAACTATCCGAGACAACATAAAGAAGGAACCAGACTCAAAATGGAACCCATCCTCATCTGGGTGACACCGGATAGTGCGGTTATACAGTGAATCATTTCCCTTTTATAATGGTATACTATAGAGTCAAAAAGTGCTATTGTGTTAATAGGGCAGTTTATGAACATGAGCATATCAGAGTCAATTCCGAATTCATTATAGTTTTAACTTTTAGGGTGTGTTCAGACCTGTAGATTTGTCCTTTGTTCCGAAACGGTGAGTTAAATTGTTGCAATGTTGCATTTTCTCCTTGGCTCGGTTCACTTTTCCAAGGCAGCGTACCGAAATGTGTTTATGCAAGTCACATGTGAGTAAACTGTCCTCTCATTGGTCAGAGTTCTAGGGTTCCGCCCATAGCGATGGTCCATCAAGATGGATAGACAGCAGCTCTGTGAGCTTATTGTGACTTTGTTTTCAGCTGTAGTTATTATAATTGATCAGTTTGAGCAGGAATCGATGTTTCACGGAGCGATTAAAACCCATCTCCTTGAGACGCTCGCTAAACAATTTGTAAACCTCTGCGTTGTTATGAGGGTTTTTTTTTAAAAGTTGTTCAGAAATATGTTCATCAGACCAAATTACAACGAAGCATTTTAACTAATCTTTGGTCCAAGTTAAACCGGCAATTCATGTTGAGAGCCATTAGCAAAACAAGCACGCTTTTTTTACGCAATGCAGTTCCAGTCATGCGTTTTTATACAGGTTGGTCCGTTGGGTCTGATTACTTTCTCACCACAAGCGAACTGCTCCGGAGTTTGTTTGCAATCAGGCCTGCACCTCCTCTTTCAGGTGGTCTCAGACCGATTCTTTTGGTGCAGATCCGAGCGCAATTTCCGTGTTCATATATGTTGTAGTCTAAAGTCTATTGTATCAAACTTTATTTAAACTGTTCTGTGATGGAGACTTTAGTGCAAACTGTTCTTAGCAACTGTAGTGCTAAGGCAATCCAAAGAAGAACATCCACAGCCATCTTTATGGTTTCGACAGTATGTGGTACCATCCACGGTAATCTCATGGTGTCCATGTGGGGCCATCAGTAGTAGTAGCAGCGAGTGATTTTCAGGTGACACAAACACCGAGCATGGATCAGGAAGGTCCGGAGAGCAGAAGAACATAATATGCAACACACAGCAAGCCACATAATAGGGATAGAACAAGTTTAATAATGATATCGATAAACAAAACAAATTACTCCAATGTAATTTACACTTTACAGTCTCCGCCCGATTTCATGACTTGCTCTGCTCTTCTGTGGTCTGTGGTGTCCTTAAGAAATCTAAAAACGTACATATTGCCTGGAGTTGAATTTTGTGAGCAGCGGGCCAACAAGTTTCAGAAACACCAATGCCTCGCGTGATTTTTTTTTTACCTTCTTGTTCTGTATCATCACTTTTTATTTATGTCTTTAAGAAATTACAACATTGTCAGCCATTTCTTACATATACATGATGCCTAAGCATGTGTGGACGTTCTCGCTGTGGTTACTGGGACTACGGTTGCTGCTAAGGCCTTGGTACTGCAATTACCACATACAGTTTTGCACTCAGGTCTCCTTTAGTGAACAGTGGACTAGTTCAACAAACAGACTTCAT
>JANDJT010000199.1:20107227-20118030 GCA_024331685.1 Stegophilus panzeri | reverse complement strand
CAGGGCACACAATCACACACACATTCACACACCCATTCATACACTACGGACACTTTGGACATGCCAGTCAGCCTACCTGCATGTCTTTGGACTGGGGGAGGAAACCGGAGTACCCGGAGGAAACCCCGCAGCACGGGGAGCACATACAAACTCCGCACTCACAGGCCACAGTGGGAATCAAACCCCCAATCCTGGATGTGTGAGGCGAATGTGCTAACCATTAAGCCACCGCGCGCCCCCTGAAAGTATTAGTTCAGGTCATTTATATTGCTTGTTTACCCACTGCTGGGTTTTGTTGTTGTTGTTTGATTATTGGAAACAGAAGCACCAAGTTGCAATTTTGTGATATTAATAAGTTACGAGATAAAAAAAAAAAAGCCACTGTTTTATTAACTCACTGTTGTGAGATGTTACATCAGAACTATGTTATATGTTGTGTCAAAGCTATGAAAATAAAATCACAGTTAAGTCAAAGTAACTGAAATTATGGGAGAAAAAGTCACAATTTAGCGTCCGTATGTCATGGAAACAAGCTTCCATTTGAAGGATTTTTGCCCAAAAAGCATTTCTCTGTAAATTTTTTTTGTACCGTTGTCATTTTTTTTTTTTGTACCGTTGTCACTACAATTACAAGTGCACTGCAGTTACTTCTTGGATATCTTTTATATAGTTGCTGTCCAATGAAAAATGTTTTTCTCCACTTTATGTGGTTTAAAAAAAAAAAATAGTTCAGGGTGTTGTCTGTGCTCTATGGCTGCAATAAATCTCTCCTTAACTACAGATCATCACAGGTCAGATGATTAGCTTAGCTCATCACCTTTAACAACACCCGGCATCATTTGTCTACTGACCAAAGTTAAACGGTGGCTCCCTAGCCTGCTCATGATTTACAGCTTCTGCTAACTTTCATTCATTACTTGTTCATATTCTTCTACATTCATAAACATGCTAGTAATCATTGTGTAATGCTAGTAAGCAAATTGCCTTTTTATTTGGGGAAATGAACGATCAATGAAGGCATAGAGAACGAGTGAGAAAGATAACAGAACAATGAATGAGTATGTTACAAAATCGATATGTCCCATGGTTGAAGTAGCATGATCCATTTGCATTTATCCTTTGATTATTCCTCTGATCTGATAATAAGGCGACTGCTAAAGAGAGGTTTTCTTCCCGCAAACCTAAATGAAAGGATGCGCTAATGCAGCTAATAATGGCTAAAAGGGTGCAGCCCTTGTGATCTTATTAGCATAAAGCTAATTGATCTATGCTAGTTTTCATTCATTCATTATTCGCTAAATTCAGTGTTCCCACTGAAAATGAAATTTGGTTGAGAATGACTTGTAGTCGAGAACATCTCGGTCTAAATGTTGCTTGTATTTTTAGATTTCCTGAGAGAAGCAAATAAACTTCGCCGAGTCTGCGGTGATTAATCATTTCTGTCCCGTCTTCATTTTTACCGAGGGTCTCTTGATGATGAAGTTTCTTCTAATTAAAAATCTGGAGGTTTACAGGGTATTTTTAAGACACCCCATTTTTATGATTGTCTATGTATGAGTTGGAAAGTTTGTAAAATGCTACTACTTTATTGGGATGTTAAGTCTCCTGTGTCTGCGTGTGTGTGTATGTGTGTGTGTGTGTTTGTGTGTATGTGGGTGGGTGGTCATCACACCGTTGTGTAGAACTAGAGCCTCAACCATGACGGATGATGGATTACGAGCATTGGTAATCTATCACACTTCTGACAGGTAGCACAAACACATGCACACACATACATAGTGCCCTCTTCTTACTGTGTATCTGTGTCTAACTGTGCTACTGTAACAAAAAAAAAAAATAAAAATAAGATGGATGAAACATTCTTCATTTGAGAGTGTGCATCACTCAAATGTTTACTAATGATACACTGAGATGGAAAGTTCAGAATTTTGGTACGAGTGCTTAATGGCCTCCACATGCGCATACACACTCACACACAGATGAGAGGAAGTCCCTCCCACAGAGTTGGGGCCATTAAGGAACAGGAGGTGAGTGTGTGTGTGGTTAGATAAACTGAGCTCTTGCAGATACACCAGGCTTGAAGAATTATATTCACATACCATAATAATAATGGTCTCATAAATCCATTTAAATAAGAAATTGCGCAAGGAGGATTAGGCTTGAAGTACCTGACAGCGGTTAGCCGCAGAACCATTAGAGAATTAAAACAGGCCTGACTTCTTGTTGGTAATCTCACATACAGGATCTACTTAATACCCAAGCGCTCTTCATTAAAAACAAGGATCGTCCAGTGTGTTCCGGAGTTTGTTCATGTTTGTTTGAGGTTTTGGAAGTAGGAACAAAACATACCGTGATGCAGATCGATCGAGTGACAGAAAAGTAAATATAGAATATGAGTTTGGATTTCATTAAATGCACTGGTTCAATAAGACCGCTGTGATGCAGCCAAATGTGAAGATGTGTCACGCATTTTTCCCTGATTTTAAAATGCTTCTGTTGGTTGGGAAAAAAAGAAGTATGGAATTAATACACTTACTCATGGTATGCCGTTATAGGAAAATAATGAACTTTGTGGTATACTTTAAGCACCCAGATGTTGATATTATATCCTGTTATACCACCACAATTTGCCAACAATTACATCCATCCATTTTCTATACTGTTTATCTTACGCAGGGTCGCAGGGAGCCTGGAGCCTCTGGGGACTCGGGGCTATAAGGCGGGGGACACTCTGGATGGGGTGCCAACCAATCACAGGGCACAATCACACACCCGTTCACACACTACGGACAATTTAGAGGCCAATCAGCCTACAATGCATGTCTTTGGACTTGGGGAGGAAACCGGAGTACCCGGAGGAAACCCTGAGAACATGGACGAGGAGAACATGCGAACTCCACAAACACAGAGCGGGAATCAAACCCCCAACCCCAGAGGTACGAGGCAAACATTTTATCCATTTATAGTGGAAAGTCTCCGAAAACTAGTTTGTTCCAGGTATGACTTATAATAGCTGTAATCAGTTGTTCCCTTCTGTTTTTTTTAATAATACAGAAGTCTTACAGAGAAAATGCAAAGCGCAGTGCTGGTTACTATAGAAACGATAATGTATTAGAAGGAAGGTATTAATATACTGTAGACCTGTGAAACAGAATCAAGAATACAGTCTTGTAGAGACAAACATATTGACAGAATGTCTTTGTACTAATAGAGAAAACTAATAACCGATGCCCGTTCCTTACGGCAGCAAAGATTGAGCTAAAACTTCAGTATAATTATTTTTAAAAAAAAAACATTAGTGCACCTGTTATTTTGTCGAGAGTGATGTAAGCAGGTTAGGATTCTCGTTGTTATTCATGAACGAGTGTACAGAGTGCTAAAATTAAGTTTTTTGTGATTGTTCAGGCCAAAAATGCTTGATTTTACTGTGGCTTCTTTTCAAAATTTGCGTTGAGACTCGTGGAGTTTTTTTGTGCTTTTTTTTTTTTTTTTCTTTCACGGTGATGTTGGTCGGTAAATGAAACTTTTTAGCTGTACTCGTGTTCGATGCACATGTATCGAAGAGGGCTTTGGCTGAATGCGTGTCGTGATGACGTCACATGACGCGCCTTGACCCAGATCTGTGGAAAATCTGCGGTAATTTTTGAAAAAGTGCAAGATCCTCTAATATTGCGAAGTTTGCTTGATTTTGCGTAATCCTGGAGGGACTGACCTGTGTCTCGCAGCAGCCACGTGATTGGTTCTCACGTTGTTCTAAAAAATAAATAAATAAATAAATAAACAGGTTTGTAAAGGTCACTGCACTTAAGCATTTCTTTTTCTCCGTGTGTGGAGGAGTAGGAACATGCCGTATTTATTTATACACAGACACAAATTGTGATGGAGCTTGCTGAAGGGAATGAGGTGTTTAAATCGACGTCTTCGATGGACCCGACATGAGAGAGTAATTTCACTTGCGTACAAATGACGACGTGAGAAAAAGCCATAACCAGCGACTCCTGCTCCAGACTCGAGCTTTAGTCGAGTTCTTCAGAAAGTGTTAGAAAATAGAAAATACTGTAGACATCTCCTAGCTTGTGTGTGTGAGAGAGAGAGAGCGAGCGAGCAAGTGAGAGCATTTCACTTTTTCAGGATACATTTACTCTGGAGAGTTTAGCTGCCCCGCACAAGGAAAATTGCTTCGAGACACAGCCTGGTGTCTACATTTATTTACCATCATTGGGTTTAAAAACCACCAAGCATCACACCGAGCATTTATTATTTGAATTAATCAGTTAATTGAAGAGTGTGCTAATTTGAGTGATGCGCGATCCAGAGGGTGCGCAAAGTAATTTCTCCTGCCTTCGTTAAGTCTGATGTATGTAATGCACCAGGATGGTTTCCAGATTTCTGCTCATTATAGGAAACAAATCGAGCCCTTTTTATCCGTCTCAGTCGTCTCCACCTGTCATTGTTGTTTACAAGCCGTCGTCGACTTAACGTAAGCGGAACACGTGCCAACTCGAAGTGGCATATAAAAGGTGTAATATATGGCATGGAGCAGATTTTTCAGAAAGCACTTGTCAGGTTTTTTTTCTCCTTTGAACTATGTACAGTAATATCAGCTAATGTGCTAAGTAGCACTACTAAATCTCTACTCAACTAGCTTCAACTTCAGTTTTTACTTCTGGTCCTGAATTCTTCAGTCATGTTTACTTAGTCTACAGTAGTACCTCCAGGCTCCAAGGGATCATTTAGTAAAATTTGCTTCATCTAATAAAGTATTAGATCAGAACAGCTCTTACGATAGTGATGGGGACTTCCTTAAGGGGAACAAGTGAGGGAACGTTGACAAGGGCATGGTACACAATATTGGAACGGGGCCTTTGTGCAATCAGCCTTTCACTTCTTCTGTTTTTTTATTGAGACATTGACCATGAAGACTCTTTCCAAACACACACACACACACACACACACACACACACACTAGATGTAATGTAATATCGAGGGTGTGAAGGGAGATGATTTGTGGCAGAAGATGGATATATACCTGATCCATTTCGGTCTGCAGCTCTATTCCCCTCCCGATACCCCCAGCCTCCCCCCAAATTATCTCTCTCCCGATTTCATACTCACTTTAGCCTTGGCCTTCCAAAATCAAGTTATTGCGTTTTTACCAGCCTGTGCGTGCGTATTTGTGCTGTGCGTATTTGGAGACTCGTTCCCTGAGTGCATTTCCTGCTTCGCTTATTACTTCTCTTCCTCTAGCACAGGGATGAAACTGAGGCGCAGATTCCTATCACAGATCTGTATATTGATATCTCATCCCCGGCTGCCGTGACATCTTTATTCATCCATCGCGCACGTGCCTGCGGGGTCGGCAGCGATGTGGCCATTCCGTGCTAAGTGAATGGTTTTGTCCTTCTGTGGATGCTAGCAGGCTGAGAACCTTTTCTTACTAAGAGGGAGACAGAAAGAGAGAGATGTCCGCAAGCCAGCGACTGAATGTCTTCTGACTGGTGAATAATAGTCAAGGACAGAGAAAGTGAGCAAATAAGAGTGCTTGCGATAACTCAGAGTCTGAGTTTGTTATAATCAAATCAGCATCAGGAACTATTAGTTCAGCTATCAGTCCATTACTAGATAAATCATTCAGCAAATCAGTATTTACTTTAGTTATCAATTCATTGATTTAGACATAAATTGACAAGAAAGTAGTAGGTAAGGTAAGTAGGTAAGGAATAAAACATGACCAGGAGTGGCGTTATAGGAAAAATCATCAACACAAGCTTCACTACACTGAAGTTGATTATTTTCCTATAACAGCACATACTGACGTGTTTTCTTCATTAATAATTTAACATTTTATTAACGATTACACATTTTAATTTAGTAATGAATAACAAAGCATACATTTTATCCATTTATAGTTACGTTTAATGTTGCGGATCATGCTGACATCCGTGGAAGCCTGTTTACATAGAGGGAGAAAAATTAAAAGGTAATTCCGACTTTATTTCTCACAGTTGCGACTTTATCTGGGCCATTCTACAGAATTAGTGCAAACTGGTGCACCACAACCGGAAAACACATTTAAAAAGCATTTACGTATTCAAATCTTAGATGTTTACTAAGATCCTTCTATTATCTATTGAAACCCACAATAATATGTAAAATATCAGTAAGCTTAATATATATAAAATCATCATTTATTAGGTATTTTCAGTTGGGAGGTGGTTGTCCCGAACCCTAACCCCTAAATTTCAACTTATGAAAAGGATACTGAAATAATATTTGCATTTTATTCCATTGTTGTTTTTAAAAATATCTTTTGTATTTTTTTTTTTTTTTTTTAAAGTGAAGTTAAAAAAAAAATATTTATTTTATATTTTCTTTGTAAATCATGAAACTTTATGTAAAAAATAAACAAACAAACAAAAAAAACATGTACCACATTTTCATGTCACTACCGAAACAGTGTTTATGTTTTCGTCCATTGGCTGAGACTGATTTTAACCACACCCCTACATTTCTGATCAGGAAATATTCCTCTGTCCCTCTCTCTCATAGCTACATGGTGAGTAGATAGGTCCCATCATTTTGAAGTAAATGTGTTCAAAAGTCTGAGTGTGAAACTCTTTAAGGAGTTTTTCTAACTTTAAGGAACGTCACACCTTTTTTTCTGCCATTTAAGCAAAATTAAGCAAACTTTTTTTTGGATGTTATTCCATGAAATTTAGTTTTTATGTGTGTACAACTGTTCAGAACTGTGCGAGCTAACCATGTGCTGATTATCATCCTTGAGCTAGGCTCAAAAGTATCTAAAATTGTCACTACCAAAACAGTCATGACCGAAACATCGGTTGTGACATCATTGTTTTGGTTGTGACAAAAGGGATCACTTAATACTTTATTTGGGGGAAGTTATGCAAATCATAGTTATAGTTATGCAAATCATTAGTATTTTAGAATGTTTTAGTAGTGTTTAGTATGTGAGTTAAAATTCTGTAATATGATGTGGTTTAAATTCCAGCTGAAATATAACACATACTTAAGGGTGTAGTCTGTGATACTAGCGAAGGGTTGTTAGGTTGTTGCCAGTAATGTTAATAATAAATATTTTTTTGAACTTCACTTTTTAAAAAAAAAAAAAAAATCAAAAAGATATTTTTAAAAACAGCAATGGAATAAAATGCAAAAATTCTTTCATTATCGCTTTTGTAAGTTGAAATTTAGAGGTTAGGGTTCGGGACAGCCACCTCCCGACTGAAAGTACCTAATAAATGATGATTTTATATATACTAAGCTTACGGATATTTTACATATTATTGTGGGTTTCAATAGATAATAGAAGGATCTTAGTAAACATCTAAGATTTGAATATGTAAATGCTTTTTAAATGTGTTTTTTGGTTGGTTGAATCAATTCTGTAAAATGGCCCATATCTCATACCTCTGACTATTTTTGAGTTAAAATCTCACAATTCTGACTTTTTTCTTGCAATTATTAGTCTACATCTCACAATCTGGACTTTTATTCCACGCAATTTAGACATCCACTTGACGAAGTACCTGAAATGTGACTCACTTGAGGTAACGAGCTTGTGCTGGTCTCCTGGTTTTCCTCGTCTTGGCTAGCTGATCAGTGTTGTTCTTATATAGCCTATTTATAGAGACTGATTGATGCTTTGTTAGATGTTAAGTCAGAATTGTGAGATGTTAACTCATAATAATTTTTAAATAAAGTTGCAATCAACGCTTATCGGTTATTAACTCATCGGTCCTGAAAACTCCAGTAGTGGAAAACTTGCTGACCATTACAAAGCACTGACACTGGAGACTCCTTCCATAAATCGTAAACAAATGCGTACCTTCAGAAAGCTTCATATAATCATTTAAAGTTTATCTTTGTTTAGTAACACCATGTTTTTTTTTTATGTTGATCATTAGCCTTAGATTATGTTGAGCATCCAGCATACAAGTCCCTGTATTAGAACGAGAGCGTTAATAAGCACCTGGCATCACTGTCGGAAAAACTTTATCAACACATTCTGGCCAATCAGATTCAAGAATTCAATTGTCTTGTGGTGTGATTCAAATTAGACAATCAAATCTATCGATGAATGAATAACTAAGCAATCGATAAAGTAAAATAAATAAACACATTTTTCATAAGGTTGACAATTGCATGTTTTTATTATCAGTTTGTCCACTGATCCAGGAAGTCAGAACCAAACTGATCCTCTTAGTGGCACAAGCAGCTCCCGTGTCCATGTGCAACTGGTTTACGTTTAATTAATACCAAACTGTCACCATTAGCCCTAAACACGTGCGTTTCTGTCCGTCCAGTCTTGGCAGGATATCGTGGAACATTTATGTCTGTCCCTCCACCTCTCCTGAATGACATAGTAAAAAAGTGCAGACTAGACAATGCTCACTTTGTAAGATCAAGTCTGTTCTTTTAATGGCGCACTCCTGGATTAATGCGCTTTGGCCGACACTTTGTAAATCCCAAACTTCTTTATAGGTGCTAATATTACATCATTTTTGGATCAACCCTCCCAAGGTCACTGCTTTTATGGTACGTAGCACTAACATAATAGGTATAGTAAATGGTGAAAGGGTCTGAGTGTGTATGCACGCTAAAGTGCCTTGCATGTGTTCTCGCATGTGACTGTGGTATGTGAGGGCTGATGAGGGTGCCTTAACATTTGGTATGCGTGTGTGAGTGTGTGTGTGTGTGTCCTTGTACGTTAATGAGGCGATATGCAGAGGACACAGTTTGGTACCATTAAATCTCAGTTGGTAATGTTATTGGCCAGCGAGGCCAATTAAACCCCACTGCTTTCCAGATCATATGAGAGATGAGTGTGTTTGCATTCCCATGTGATGCAAGGTCACCCTAATCTTTTTCACTCACACACACACACACACACACACACACTTGCTCTCTTTCATATTTTTGTCACTCTTAGGAAAAGGAATTGTCAGTCAGTGTAATATCTGCCATCAAGCTGTCTCGCCCAGACACGCCCATATCCTTTAGAGATGTCACTCAAATTGAGGTTACCATGCCAACTGTGTAGGGCATGATCCAGCATCTATTGATGTGTTTGGAGAAGCACACTCTATAAATACTGCTAAAATGTGCCTGTGCCACTGTTGAATATACATACACACACACACACACACATGCACAGTTTCTCTTGGCATCTTGGTGCATCTCACATGACTGACTTATTATAATAAGTGGCCCAATTATAATGGCACAGTGTAAGTGAGCACCTACACACACTCAGAGGAGGATAAGTGAAGCCATTTTAATAGCTGTTCTCACCTCTGAGGACCAGCCCTTTGCTCTTCCGGCCAAATCCTATTACTGAGAGTCTGACACGTAGGCACACACACAGCCCTCGTGAACCAGTCAGTTCAATTACCCTCTCCACTTCACATTAATCACCCCCTCCCCCTTCCCCTCCCTTACATCACATCCACCATCGCACATGTGCAGTATAATGTGTTGGTGTTATGTTTAGTCCTATTACCATTTTCCAATTTTTCATTTATTAATGAAGGACCAGTCTTAATTTTTTATTATTTATTTATTTTTTTTAACAAACATTTATATTTGTGGAAAGACCATGAGAAGTTTTCACTTATTTTTATAACTGTTATATACAGTTGTTCTCTTGCCAGCATCTTTTTTTCTCTCTCCCTCTTTTGATGTTAATAAGCCGAAAACAATGCAGCTCAATGAGAAATCAGAAAGCACAAAAACCCAAAGCTTCCATAAATATTAAATAATAAAATTAATCTCCTAAAAGAAAGTGTAACCATATTTAAAATGAAACATTTCTCTCTTACTGTGGATGCTAGCTTATTGACACCTTAAAGATGGCTGTGGATGTTCTTCCTTGGATTCAACCTAATTTCTAAGAACGGTTTACACTCAAGTGTCAGTCACTGAACAGTTGATAACTTCAATTTGATATGATAGAGACAAGGTTAAAGCTGTTATGATGGTTATACTCAAATACTTTTTAATGCAGTTAGCACTACTGACACTACAGTATAGAGTAATAGAAGGGGAATTAGGTTTAATTGCACTATCTGGAGTCACTCAGAAGAGTTCTGTTCTCACTGGAGGTTTCTTCTTCTTGTTGCCTCAGGGAGATTTTCCTTGCCACCATCGCCTCTGGCTTGCTCATTACAGATAAATTTAAATAACCAGATTTCTATAAAGGAGATTTGTGACAATGGCTATTTTTTTAAAGCGCTATAATATATAAAAATTGAATTGAATTTGTTAAATAACTTTTCTAATCTGCTTATTGCCAGTAATGTAATATTAAGAAACTGATTAAATGAAAATAAGAGTTTAAAATAGTGAGGGTTATTACATTGGATTTCATTACATTTCATATAGACGAATATATAAGAAAAAGCTAGCTGTACCTTTTCTTTAAGCCCATGTTTGGTCAAACTTTAACTTCTCAGAGCTGGGTTTTAAGATCACTGACTATGTTTATATGCACGTCAATATTCCGATATTAATTGTAATTTGACCTGCTTGATCCGTCCTGATGCATTACCTCTGGATGGAGGTCTCATCAACTGGAGGCTACAGCCTGGAGATTGCTTAGGATGGTACCGCTTGAAGTACCATGGAAAAGGTTTTGGACCTCAATTCCACATGGACATTCTCGCTGTGGTTACTGGGACTACGGTTGCTGCTATGTCCTTAGGAGTGCAATTACCACATACAGTTTTGCACTCAGGTCTCCTTTAGTGAACAGTGGACTAGTTCAACAAACAGACTTCATGT
>JANDJT010000199.1:20077263-20091665 GCA_024331685.1 Stegophilus panzeri | reverse complement strand
TTTTCCGTTTGTGTGTGTATATATATGTGTATATATATATATATATATATATATATATATATATATATATATATATACACTACTGTGCATGTATGTGTGTTTTCTTCTATAATTTATTAAACATAGAGCTAACGAATTTTTTATGTTTTTCTATATGCTTCTGACCACTTTTATGCATAATTAATGATATTTTGATGCTAATGTGAGACAAAATCAAAACACACACTCACACGCCCACACAGTGGTGTGTGGGAAAGTGGGGACCTGCTTCTAATCCCCTATTTACTCACTTAGGTTTCAGCAGTGTAAGCGTGGCTTGCTATTTCTGAGGTTTCAAATAGCTCCCTGCAGATCTTATCAGCTATCTCTCTCTCTTTTTCTTCCCCCCAAAATCCCTCCTCAGATCTTATTCCTCTGCTTCTCCACTTTAAAAGTGCCACCTGTGATAAGACCAGAACTCAATCCGATATACAGTGCTGTACTGGTCCAACTCATAAAGATGCCCGACAGAGCTTTTGTCCTTTGTCCTTTTAGAGCTTAAAAATTGTGTATGTGCATTAAACTTCATCAAGCAGTTGCTGTTTGTCGATTGGAATTCATATAGAACAAAAAGATCTGCACTAATTTCCTTGTTGTAGATTTTGGTTGGCTTTTACAGATTTCTAATAAATAATACAACGGTAAAACAATAGTAACAAAATGTTGATTTTCTGATGAAAAAATTCAGCAATAGCATTTTTTTTTACATATTTAAATGTAAAGTTAGTTTCAGACTTTGCGATTACAGCTGTCTTTTATGATTATTTCTTGCCACACTGTATGAGATGATCTCAATAAAACCCTGGCCGAATTCTACAGCAGGCTGCGCGATAACATGTCATGATCGATGTCACATGAAAATCCTATAATGATAGAACTGTGATAAAAAAAAACTGACTACGTTGTGCTTACATCATCAATCAGCGTCGTCCGGGCTCGTGCAGAAATTTGAGCTTGAGGTAATAAGGATCTATTTTTCTGTCCAGTAGCATGTTTTGTTTGTTTCACCATTGCCACAACTGTATTTGTAGCTGTCCCAAGAGTTTTGCGTAATTCTAGGCTGTCCTCCGGGGTGCATGGTGGCTTACTGGTGCACACATTTGCCTCACACCTCCAGGATTGGGGGTTTGATTCCCGCCTATGTGCAAAATTTGCGTGCTTTGGGGGTTTCCTCTGGGTTCTCCAGTTTCCTCCCCGAAGTCCAAAGACATGCGTTGCCGGCTGATTGGCATTTTCAAATTTCTACTTTTTTTCCCCATTCTGTTGTTTAATGTGAACATTAACTAAACCTCTTGACCAGTATCTGCATGATTTTATGCATTAGGCTGCTGTCACACTATTTTTTCAGAAGAGATCATGTTAAGACTGTCATCACCCCCGCCCCAAACAAGTACCTCTACTGAAATATCATTGAAGCTACCCAATTTCAGTTACTGTCTTAATGCAGAACAACGTGAGGCAAGTCACTCCAGACCTAGCACTGACCCAAACCCAATAGTACTGTGTTGTGTTTGTATGTGTGTTGTGTCTTGTGGGTGGAAATGATTTGTTGGTGGTACAAGTCATCATTTGGCAGTCTGTGAATGTATTGATTTTGCTCTGAAACAAAGCAATTATTCACTCTCTACTTTGTCCAGTTGCAGAAACAGATATTTTACCCCGAGAGAGCCTGTGTGTGTCCGAGTACTTACGTGCATGTTTCCCAGTAATTGTGGGTCCCTCCTTGTAGTGTCATCAAGTGCAATGCCACACACAGAGAAATGTTTTTTTTTTTTTTTTTTTCGTTTTTTTTTTTCAGTTCTTGATCCTTAGCTAATCCATACACAAAAGGTCATCTCCATAACACTGACATTGCCCCAGTCTATTTTGTTCATGATGTTGACCTTATTCTGGTCTAGTACATTCATGAAGCTGATATTTTCCTGGTCTAGTCTATACATGACACTGATATGACCATGCTTCGGATTTTTCTGGTCTGTTATAACAGTTATACCAGTCGATTACAATTCCATACTTGTCATTCCGGTGTCTCCCATTCCACATCATACATGGCACATGACTCATGTATGATTTCACTCCAGTCTAAGCTTTACATATCACTGGCAATTACCCAGTCTAGTTCTTTCTTAACACTGACATTATCCCAGTCTAGTCCATACATGAGGTTGACACTATCCCACTCTAATCCATTACTCCATACATGCAGTGACCCAGTCTGATCCATATACAGCACTGACTTTAACCCAGTCCAATCTATACTGACATCCCACCCTCTTCCAATCCATGCATAACAGACATTATCCCAGAGTATTTCACGCATACATGAGGCTGACATTGTCCTGGTGGAGCCTATACATAACACAAATATTATCCCAGTCTAGTTAATACATAATGCATAATGCTGGCAATATGCAAGTCCAAACATTACACCGACATTCCATAAATTAATCATTAATGAAATAATCATAACATAATAATACCTACGTCCAGTCCTTACTTAACACTGATATTATTCCAATCTAGTCCATACATGGCACAACTATTATACCAATTTATTCCATGTTACTGACATTTCACTCTAGCCCAGTTTATTTCCCAGACTCTGGCTACCATCTTGGGCGGTGCATAAAATGAACATTATCTCATGACCCTGACAATATTGCTATTTCTCTTGGCCTTTCCCTTTGACTGATTTTCAACTGAACCATATTAAACAAGTAGACAAATGTTGTGTCTAAAATTCTAAAGTTTAAACAGCAAAAACTGCAGAAACCTCAGGACCCTAGACTTCCTGGTTCAGAGTTGCATGTACAAATCAGAGTCCCTATAATGGTTTCTCAGTTAAAGTATAGACTACTTGACCAGCTCCATGTCAAATTACTGTGAGGGTGAGGATGGAAATATAAAGTGTTGTTTAACATTTTTACTACATTTGATACAAATACAGTGTTGTCCAGATAGAGTGGGTTATCAAACTGTTTGATGGAATGACGTTTAATCAAACCCATAGATTTGGAGTGTAATGCTACTTTAGCACAAACAGCACACAGCAAATGAATCTGAACAAGGTCAGGGTACAGTGAGGTGAAGCTGCCTGAGGCAAAATGTTTATGCCTATGCAAAATACCCCTATATTTGTTAGTTCAAGATTAGAACAAGAAAAACTACGTATAAGGAAACTGCAGAAAGAAAAAAAAGTTAAGTTCCAAATACAAGAATCTTGATGTTTGATATTATGTTCATACAGGTGGGTAAAATGATATTTTTCTGCCCTGTGTGTTCAGGAAAGCTTTTCTGAATTATGAGTGGCTAAAAAAAAAGGCAAAATCTATAAACCCAAATTTGAGTTTCTAACATTTCCACATGCTTATGGCTACTAGAAACCTTTTACTAGACAGGTGAAGATGTCTAGTGAAAGGTTTCTAGTAGCCTTAAGCATGTAGATACCTGAACATAACATCCATATGTGGGCCTTCCACAAACTTCTGCCACAAAGTTGGAAGCACAGAATTGTCTACAATTTCTTTGTATGCTGCTGCTCTACAGTTTCCCTTCACTGGAACTAAGAGGCCCAAACATGTTCCAGCATGACAGTACCCCTGTGCACAAAGCGAGCTCCATGGTTTGCTAAGGTTGGTGTTGAAGGACTCAAGTGTCTTGCACTGAACTCTGACCTCAGCCCTATTGAACACCTTTGGGACGAATTTGAACACCAACTGCACTCCAGGCCTCCTCACGCAACATCAGTGCCTGACCTCACTAATGCTCTTGTGACTGATTTGAACACAAATCCCCACAGCCATACTGCAAAATCTAGTGGAGAGCCTTCCCAGAAGAATGGAGGTTATTATAACAGCAAATGTGGACTAAATCTGGAATGGGATGTTAAAGATACACACTATGGGTGTGATGGTCAGGTGTCTACAAACTTTTGGCCATATAGTGTACATTCCTGTACATATTTTGGCAAAACGTGCAAAAATTGTGGATTCTTGATTTTTTTTTTTTCCCCCCTATTTGTTTGTAGTTTCACCAATTTTCACTTCTTTGTAAGATGAATTTCAAGCTAAATGCAACATTTTTATTTATTTATTTATTGCTATTTATCATTGACATCACTGGAGATATTGCAAGTTTGGTTGAAATGGCATAAATAACACGTTTTATCTTAGTAGCATGTATATATTTTAGCATGTATGGAAAGTTTAAAGGGGGAGAAGTAGATGTGGGCCAAATTTTAAAATGGCTGCTATTTCATAATGGGTGAGGGTTGACGCAAATTATTATTATTATTATTTTTTTTTTGTTTGTTTGTTCTCATACTAACTAAGATTGTGAATAAAATCATCAAAATCTGTGATGCTGCAGTTCCACCTCCTGGTTGATTTGACATGAAATCACTCCTGTAGCGTACAGCACACGCTTCAGTTTCTGTCGCTGTTGCTTGCACTTAAACATTCTTAACCATGACTGGACATTGCATGAAACATCATCCATTGCACAATCACCATGTTGGTATTTTGCTAATTTGCTAACTGGAAAAAATTCTAATGTTCTCCTCCACTTGTAATTTTTAAATGTGAAGACTAAACACTGGGCTTAAGAGAAAAAAAAAAAATATATAGATTTACCCATTTGTATGAACAAAGCCATAGAGAAAGCTCAGTGATTTACCACTAAATTGAGTTCAGAGGTATAAAAGAGGCTACAGAAGCTTTACTATGATAGCTTGATGGGTCTTGGAGCAATTTTAGACCATTTGTATGTACCAGTGGGGTTTGGGTGTGTGTGTATGTGAATGCTTGGGTTCGTGCTTGACAGTGTATTACCCACAATGATGTAATCATCTCATCTCTGTTCCTCCTTCTTTTTGAAGCTTTATGAAAAAGCAAGGGAAAATAAGTATACACAGCATCACACACTCAGCAAGCCACAGAGTAAATCAGCAACTCTAAATTACAGGTTTGCACTCCTTCACCGCCTCAGCTCAGTAACCCCTCCTCCTCTTCAACCCCAAATTGAGAACCGCACTACCCACAATGCATTCAGGCATAATGTGAAACTGGCACACACCACACCGCAGCTGCCAGTTTAACACGTTTAATAGCCATTCCTGCTTGCCACCTGATTGGGGAAATTAACACTAGACTCAATGGCTAAATTGTTTTAACGGTCCACAACACAGTCACATTGCATTACCCCCCCCCCAATTTTTTATATCTAGATATTTCTTGTCCTTCTTCTAAACTGGTAATCTAATGAGGTGTATCTGTTCATGAGCATTGTTCTGGGTAGTCTCAGTGGAAGCACTAGATTACAGAAGGATGAATGAATGAAACATTGAATGATCTCAATAGCCAGTAACTCATTTTAACACGCTGACATCATAGTGTTTCACACCTAAGCCTTTCTCCAAAGCCGGCATTCATCCTCCATTCTTTTTTTTTTTTTCTCTCCATCCTTTGTTTTAGCATTGTTTCTTTCATCACCATTTCTACATCTTTGGGATTTTTATGATTTTTACGATTATGAGACCTTGGCATTCTCTTGTAAATGGCTTGCCCAGGCATGGGATAAAAGTTAATGATCTTAGCGTCTCATTTCGAGGGCCCCTTGTTCAGGGTGCACTGCCTTTACAGCCACTTGAGATATAGGGAGGCTGTAAGAAAGGGAGAAAAAGAGAAAAGAAGGAGTCGCACAAGCAGAAATTATGAAATGGACGGATAATGAGATCTGCCATTACTGTAAAACTGAGAATGGTTGTGCCTCGTAAAACCAGATAGAGCGAGCAAAAGAGCAGCGCACACATGAAAGCGGGAACTGGTGAGTGTGGGAAGGCCAAGGGTGCCAGAGAGAAATTATTTGGTCCATAATTTACCCACCATGCTCTGGGGCGGAGTTGGGTCAGTGAAGAAATGCATTTTTTGACCATTTTTTTTCTGGCACAGTTAACCGGATGATGGAGCAGGAACATTATGAGTGAGAGAGCCATGGACCTTGAAGTTGGCCTCCCTGATTCCTCACCCCTAGTGCATCATGGGAACTTTCATGCTATTTCACAATCACTAGGTGGCATGCCTGGTCAGTGTTCTTGTCAGTGACAATATGATACATTTTTTTTTTTTGATATAGCAAAAACATGCACGAATGAAAGTGTGCCTTAGGTTTCCATTTTCAAGATCTGTGTTTTGTCTTAAAGAGAAAAAAATACAGCTAGTGTTATGGGTTGCAACAGTGCTTTACCATTGCATTCAACTGTTTTACCATCAACATGGACGTACATGTACTAGCCAAAACTTTGAAGAGGTTAACTGAGGCTACGTCCACTGTAATCCGGATAGATCTGTAAACTGCAGTTTAATTTTCAAAAGCTGTCCATCTAGACTGGTGTTCGTGTTCCAGATATAGCTCGTCCACACTGAACACGTACGTAATGTTTCCGTAAAAGCATAAGAAGCTTTGGCCTGCGTCATTTTCATCAGGTGTTTATTTAAAGATGATGTGATTGAAGATGTAGCCTGAAGTGAACGATTGTTCCAAATGATGAGCAAGCAAGGCTGTTTCTGTACTAGTCTGAGCTAATTCAGAATTTTAAGCACAGAACACAAGCCTCAGCATTTACGCATGTCTTTCAGCTTGGCTTTTCCTGTTTATTTTTTGGGGCCTACTGTGTAATTTGTGTAGGCAGAGATTGCCCACAGCACAAAGCCATGAAATGAGACTCGGACCACACAGTTTCTACACCAGAGGCTGAAAATCATTGTTTCTAGCTATCTTGTTAATTTTAATTGCCCCCCCCCCCCCCCCCCCCCCAACTTATCAAAATATGGGAATACACACAATTATAAATCTTGCTGTTAACTACATGTCAGTGAAAAAAAATGTATTGTCATTTAAAATACTATGAATACATTTTAAGCTGGTGTGTGTAGGTGTCCCCCCCCCCCCTTATTAAAATAAAAATATGATTATTGTGCAAGAGGACAAATAATACTCTATAGTATGATGTTCCTGAGCTGCTATGAATTGTAGCTACATTTGTACACATATATCACAAGCCAGTTTAGATACATTAAATGTCATCACACTCAAACCTTAGGCATTGAATAAGTCAGCCTGCATGGTGAGAGTCAGCAGACAATCAACTGAGAAAGAGAGAGACAGTGAAACTGTTGATCTTCTGAGATTCTCACAAACAGCAGTCTCTAGAGTTTATACAAAATGGTGGGGAAAACAACACACACAAAAACATCAGTTGTAGTGAGTGGCAGTTCTGTGGATGGGGATGAGAGAGGTCAAAGGAGAACAGCCAGCCATACTTTGAGCTGACAGGAAGGCTACAGTAGCTTAAATAATCACTGTTTACAACTGTGCTGAGCAGAAAAGCCTCTCAGAAGGAGCAACATGCCACACCTTTGGACAGATGGGTTGCAACAGCAGAAGACCATGTCGTATTCCACTCCTGTCAGCTAAGAACAGGAATCTGGGGCTATGGTGGGCTGAAGGAAAACATTGGAAAAAGGTCACCTGGTCTTTTTAAAATCTTCAACTGTCCAGTTTTTGTGAACCGGTGTATTAAGTTGTATTTTGAACACTGACAATTTATTGAACACCTTAAAACGGTAAGAAATAACACAGAATGGACCATGCTGCTATATGAAAATAATGCATGCTGAGGGTTGCGATGTGGCATGAAATGCAAATGGAGTGCTGCTACCATCCAGAAGTGTATTATTTTCATATTAAAGGTACAGTCTGGAGTGTGAAATTCCTTACATATTTGAAGGTGTTCAAAAAATTCACAAAAAAGTTTGTTGTGAGTTGTTACTGCGGAAACCATAACGTATTAGAATGAGCGCAATATTAATCTATTGTTCATGTTACATCTGGAACTACTGTGCCTCACACAGCCGAGGTTGGGGGTATGATTCCCACCTCCACCCTGTGCATGTAGATTTTACATGTTTTCCCCACGCTTCGGGGGTTTCCTCTGGGTTATCCGGTTTCCCTCCCCAGTCCAAAGACATGCTCTGTAGGCTGACTGGCATTTCCAGATTGTCCGTTGTGTGTGGTTGGCACTCCATCCAGGTTGTCCCCCGCCTCGTGCCCCGAGTTCCCGCAAGGAAAAGCAGTACAGAAAACTGGATGGATGGACGGATGGATGGATTTGTTCATCTTCAGTAAGCGATTTATCCTGATCTGGGTCGCCGTGGATCCGGAAGTTGATTGGCATTTCCAAATTGTCCGTAGTATGTGAATGTATGTGCGATCGTGCCCTACGATGGGCTGGCGACCCATCCAGGGTGTCCCACACCTCATGCCCCTAGTACCCTGGGAACTGGGAGCTCCTGGCTCCCAGCAACCCTGTGTAGGATAAGCAGTACCGAAAATAGATGGATGGTTAAACCTTCCAAAAGTACTTCTTTTTTGTTGCCGAAAGGCCATGTAGCACATACCAAAAACCACATTGATTCTAGGACACTGAGACAAATTGTTGAATTATCTTGACGGTTTAATTTGAGCCTGCTGTTGTTTGCTGTCAGTCATGTTAATGCTCGAGAAAGAACTAAAGAGAATTTGCTATGCTAAGTTTTGCAGTCGTCTTGATTCCAGGCACTCCGAGGTACACATGGATGTCTGGAACTAATCAAACCTTTCTGTAGCTTTGACTACAATACTGTGGGCCAGCTTTAAAATCCCTTTCATCCCCTATTAGTGTTTTTCCACCATGATGATTCACAACTCGGCTCTTCAGGTCGGCTTTTCCTGTTTATTCTTATTGTGGTCTAGTGTGTAGTTTGCGTAGGCTGATGGTGTCGACAGAACACGGCCATGCAATAACTCAGACCACACACTCATAGAATATGAGTGAAGTATTAACTACACTATTTAAGCAATTAAGAAACATAATTTGCTGTTTTTATACACATTTGATTGACAAGAAGTATAATTATGAATTGTATTAAAAGCATTTCAGGAGTGGTGTTTTTTTTTTTTTTCTTTTTTTCTTTTGCTGTAATTACTATACTTCTTTACTGGATATCAAATTTAATAAGAGAAATGCTGGAAAATCCACCCCCAACCCCTTTCTCCCAGTTCATGAGAGTTTACACTGACATGAGCTTACCAGGAAAGTTTTAAATGAAGACAAATGTTGCTGAACTGTTTTGCCGTTTTGAATCGAGCCAGCTGTTGTTTACTGTCAGTTATGTTAATGGTCCAGATGAAGCTAAAGAGAAGCAGTTTTGGGATGGTGAGTATTGTTGTACTAATATTATGATTTTGTATATCATGATTTCCACATGAATATATGGAACCATCATACATTTATTTGAAGATGCAGGAAAATGCTTGATTAAGTGGGATAATGTACTGTGTAAATTTACTGACACAATGCTGGATCTTTTCCATGTGAAAAACAGCTGGTTCTCAGCTGGCTAACTGCTCTGTTCTGTCAAATGCTGGACTGGAAACTTGAAGTTTACGTGGATATTTTTGTTTTGTTTTTTAATTGAGAGAATTTCGTAGTTGGAAAATTAATTCTGAATCGGGGGGCACAGTGGCTTAAAGGTTAGCATATTTGCCTCACACTTCCGGGGTTGGAGGTTCAATTCCAGAGTTTACATGTTCTCCCCGTGCTTTGGGGGTTTCCTCCAGGTACTCTAGTTTCCTCCCCCAGTCCAAAGACATGCGTTGTAGGCATCTCTAAATTGTCCATAGTGTGTGAATGAGTGTGTGTGCAATGGGTTGGCACCCCGTCCTGAGTGTCCCCCACCTTGTGCTCTGAGCTTGTGATAGGTTCCAGGCTTCCTGCGACCCTGTGCAGGATCAGTGTTAGAGAAAATGGATGGATGGATTAATTGTGAATCAAAGATTGAAGACAGAGAGGAATGTACTTTACTAATGCTTAGAAAGTTTTCTTTTGTGCATCTAAATGGTCTGAATAAATAGCTAAAACAATCAATAATTGACTACCTTCTATGTCCTTGTTGTTTGATACTGTAGAATATCTGTGTATAGATGTTCATTTTAAAGTGCTGCAAATTCAAGCTAAAAACAAAACTATAATAAAAGTTGTAAGATAACTAAAATGAAATGCAGAAACCACAGTATACAAGGAAAGACTGGAGGCAATAAAAGTAAAAATACACAAAATTACACACTAAAAGACAGAACACAAGGAAAATGGAATATACAATATGTGTAAGATGTGTAACAATACACAATAAAGCACTGGGTATTTAGGGAAAGCAGACCTTATAAACCCAAGAATAAATGTGAAAAAGAGGTCTTGACAGAGAATTCAGAAATGTCTGTAGTGGAGAGATCCAAGGTGAAAGTGTAAACTATTCCACAGCCTTGGGGCGGCAACAAAATGTGTGATAACCTGTGAACTATAACCTGGGCTGGAACCAACAAAAGCAGCTTCAATGTTTGACTCAAAAGCATAAATATGTTAGAAGTCCCATGTTAGTGTCTTACTGAATGCTCTGATTTGAAGACATGATTAAAATCAAAATGGTTGCTCAAATGTTCTTTGGATGGTTCTATTAATCCCTCTATCTGGTTTTACTTGGAATCTTTTTTGGACAGAGAAACCCAATAGTGTTTCTCTTTCATAAAAGGACAAATCAGTGAACCATATGAAATGCTTTTCTAAGAATGTAGAAACACAGGACAGTTCCTCTGACCAGCACCATGTTAGTCAAGAAAACAATATTTAATTTGCGAACTGCTGAGAGAAAATGGATGGGTTGTAGTTGACGGATACTGGGGAAAAAATGAAGAAATAAATAAAAAGTGTTGGGTTAATCAGTACACAGCTGCACTATTCACACTCAACGGCAACTACAGACCCCAATTATTCACATTGTACATGCATTTAAAATGTTCACATATTTCCACTTTGACAAATTCAATGTAAAACTCTGCAGTTTAAAACCAAAGACTGTAACTACACAAACTTTGTGTTATTGCAGTTTAAAATGTCAGAGAGAAGTGGAACATTTCCCCACATTTCTGAGCTTAATTCTCATTTCGAAATATGATAACACTCAAACCATGCCATCTGTCAGAGCTTCTGCTGAATATAAATAATTAATGCTGTTAAATTCTGTCCAAGAAACTGTAGTTTGTGACCTTATGTTTTATAGTGGAGTTGAAGACGCTTGATATTTTTTTTTCTACACTCTTGTACTACTGGGAATCGATGCCAGACAGCTCAGATTGTGTGTGTGTGTGTGTGTGTGTGTGTGTGTATATATATATATATATATATATATATATATGCATATTTTTTAAGGAGCTTTTATATAAAATTCTAAAGAATCCAGAACATTTTGTCTTTGTGTGCGAATGTTAGGATTAGCATTATCTAGCTACAGTAAAACACGTCAACATGTATTATTATAGCAGTATTACAAACACAGTAATGCGTGTGAGTGTGTTCTCTTAATCTTAACTTACTCTATTCTCTTAACTTTCTAGTAATTTAGTTAGAAAACAACATCCTTAACGAAGAAAGAAGCATTTTGCACATCAAAGCCTGTGAGCCTGTCGCTGTTTCCATCCTTTAAGCAGAAATATTTCTGTTCATTATTTAATGTAAACCCAAGCTAGACTGGCCTTGGCTTTCACTGCTGTCAATGCTGAGAGAAATGAGCTGTGCATATGTGAGTAAAAGGCGTTTGCTCAGGGAAAGAAAATGTACTTTATGCATTGGTAATGGTGAGGTCTCTTCTGAGCAAATAAACAGATATATTTTTGATCTTTTACAGATAAAAATTGCATTGCTTTCATCACGTTATTTACAGCTGGTGGCATGTTTGCGCAGTGGGTAGTACTGCTGCCTCATAACTGTCTGTGTGGAGTTTCTCATGTTCTCCTAGTTTTCTCAGGGGTTTCCTTTGGGTTCTCTGGTTTCCTCCCAACACCCAAAAACATGCTGATAGGTGGATTGTCTATGTTAATGTGAATGAGTGTATGAATGTGCATTCATGGTACCCCATGTTGGACTGGTGTCCCATTCCCACCTTGTGCCTAATCTTCCGGGGATAGTCTCTGGATCAACCATGACACTGACTAGACTAAAGATAAATTAATTAATGAAGGAAACATTTCTGGTTAGTTTTGAGCTTGCTAACTTGTTTTCTCAATGCAAAGCCCTGTCAAAAACGCTGGCACTGAATGTTGATTGCAGCCAGTGGGCTAATCATTGCAGTCTTTGCAAACGCATCTTTCACAACCACATCAGTAACATTGTTTATTTAATTCTCTCAAGATTAGAAATGCAACACTATCCAGGATAGGATTGCTGTTTTTGTTTGAGTTCATTGTGACTCCAGAGAGAACACAGTATTAAAACTCGCCCAAATAAATACCAGATTAATAGTAAGCATCTCTGAAGCCCCCAAACAGATCTTATGTTTAATTTTCAGTAGACGACTTCATGTATCAGCTGTAAAAACATCCAAGTGTTTATTTCTAAGCTGTTAAAATGGTCTGGGTCTCTCAGTGTCCTAAAAGAATGTGAATGTTAAGTGAAAGGTGTGGAGTGGCATACGGACCTATGACTGATCACCAAAATAATGTTTTCAGAATGACATCATGGGTCCTTATGTAATACAAAACAAAGCAAAAGAGTGAGGACTGCATCTGCTGACGTTTTGAACTGGAAATAAATAAAATCACTTTATAAAATGTGCCTTTCCCTACATTTGGCTTTATGGTGTAATGACTCAATTATAGGCCAGTACAATTATACACAATTACACTTCAGTCTCCAAGCTAAGAATGAGCACATTTGACTGTAGTGTAATATAAAGAAGACCACACACACACAATCAATTTAGTGCTCAAACCACTAAAAAGCCCTAAACTGTATGACGCTCATATAATCAACACACACTCACACACAGGCTAGTTTAAATGTTAACTAGCTTTCATAAAATAGCTTTCATCCTCACGAATCATGTCACGTTTCTGGAAAGATTCAGAGCTACAAAAATATTCCTAGTGGTAATTACATTTCCAAGTCCCCATGTGCATATGTCTTCTACACATCATCTCCGAGTCCAGCTGTTTTACTCAAATAAATGGAATAATAATTAAAAAGCTATACACATACACCCACTGTGAAGGCAGACGTGTCAGCTGTTTTCCTAATCGAGATCTCGTTTTAAAACGCTCTGCTTCGTATTTAGTCACAAAACACCCGTGTCAGTCAAGGGCGATGGCACACAAGGCCCCAGTCTCTGCCCCGTCTACACACACTAGCACCTCCAGGAAAAATAAATACTGACTTCCAGAACAGACTCTATGTCTTCAGAAAGCTACGGATTAGAAGCCTCTCTTCAAAAATGTTTCTTTCTTTGCCAATTAATTCAGAAGTCTGCAGAAGCTTGCATACCTAAGCGTCTACTTGTCTAGTGTGTGTATGAAGAAATGTGACTGTAGTTCTGAATTCTTAGCCTTATTGAAGCCATTCTGCTACACACTACTAGACTAATAAATCTCTTTGTTGAGTTTTGACATTTAGCTTACAGGGTGTGTGTGTGTGTGTGTGTGTGTGTGTGTGTACACACACATTTAGCCCTGTTTGATATTTACTTATAACACTGAATCTGATATGATTGGATTTATTAGCCTCTAATCATTGATATTTGACCAACTTTGTTCAGAATCTGAGGTAGTCTTACCGTTAATTCATAAATGATGATGACATAACAAGGACTATTTTATGAGTATCAGAGTTATGAGCAAATTATATACACATAGGTTTAAAAAATATTCATAATTTTTTTTACATACCAGTTGTTTGTCCTTTTTCAATAATGATTGATTTGTGATTGTTGCTGATTCATTTCAATAATCGCCATTTAAATTGATGCATTGATCCAAATTGTTGGAGAGTCACACTTAATGGTGAAGGTAGTAGTGCAGTAGTGGTTGTAGCAGCAGTAGTAGTAATAATATTAATAGTAGTGGTAGTAGTAGTTGGTGGAATAGGAGCAGCCGCTGGTCTAGTAGTAGTAGTAATAGGAGTAGTAGTTGGTGTAATATTAGTAGTAACAAGATTAATAGGAGTGGTAGTTGTATAAGTAGTACTAGTAACAATGAGTGGTAGTTGGTGTAGTGGTATTAGTAATGATAGGAGTAGCAGTAGTATTAATGAGTAGTAGTTGGTGTAGTAGTAATAGGAGTAGTAGTTGGTGTAGTAGTAATAGGAATAGTAATATTAATAGGAGTAGTAGTTGGTGTAGTAGTAATAGGAGTAGTAGTATTAATAGGAGTAGTAGTTGGTGTAGTAGTAATAGGAGTAGTAGTATTAATAGGAGTAGTAGTGGTAAGAGGAGTAGTAGTTG
>JANDJT010000199.1:20059245-20070171 GCA_024331685.1 Stegophilus panzeri | reverse complement strand
ATATATATATATATATATATATATATATATATATATATATATATATTCCCTTATTATTTTCTTACTGTTTCTCCAAAATCACACCAAATTTGATGAGCGCAGCTCGATGGTATCACATGATTGGTCTGCATGCATCCTACTTAAAAAAAAAAAAGTAAAGTGGACCTGAGTGGGTAAAACTTTAAATCAGTTAACTCCAATAAAAAAGTAGGATGTTTGTTTTTTTTTTTTTTTGCTTGCATAAAAAATATTTTGCATTTCTGTCTCAGCAGACAGATCATTCAATAACAGAAGCGCAGGATAGGATTTGTGATGTCACCATTTAATATTTTCTCACAGTAGCCTAAGTATTCTTAAATTTCTTCATTCCATATAATGAGCATTTTGTGTTATGTTGTGTTTTGATTTGTTTGATGTTTTCACTTGATATCACTATTAAGAGTGATTTTTAAAAATTTTTTATTCTGCACTAATGCAAATTAATCAGTTACTCAACATTAAATATCTTTGAATTTTGTAACGGTTGAATAAAGTCAGTTCAGATTGCAGTTAAAAATCAGTTTTTTATTTTTCCATGAACGCTGTTAGCATGGAGTCAACCCATCCACCAAGATACACTAGCATTTTTGTTGTAAAATTCAGATTTATTTTTTCCCCTGTCTGCCTGCTGCGATTTTCTTGTTAGTAATGTTGGCATCTCTGAGCTTGTAGTCTTCACAGGGGTGCAAAAGGATTTCTTTTTTTACCAACTCGGTATAGAATCAGCATTAAAAATTGCTTCATGCTCAGAGTTCAAGAATCAGTATCATCTTAGAAATGAAATAAATAAATAAATCTTTGCTTATATAATATGTGACTACTTTAAAATGCAAAACCGTTGATCTTATGAAAAATTTATAAAAGCAAACTAAACCACATCTGGCAACACTGTACACATCTTCATGATTCTACTTGGCCTGTAATGGATACCGTATGTGACTTTTTTTTTTTTGTCTTTGATGCTGATGAACATGTTCTCACAGTTTGGCTGTATTAATAACAACGTGTGAGTGTATTGTTTCCCCTCTGTGTGTGTATACGCACTCATCATTCTTAGAGCTGGCATTTGTTGTTAAGGTGAGCTTTATTTCATTGCATTACTGTTATTTATTGGCACTTTTCTGTCTGAAAGTTTTCACAAGTTTGTGAGGTTTTTTTTTTTTTTTTTTGTGGAAGGCAGTAGTTCAAAGTTATCCACTCAGGGCAAATTTCTGCTCTGCTCAGCATTATATTATGTGTGTGTGTGTGTGTGTGTGTGTGTGTGTGTGTGTGTGTGTGCGGGTGTGCGGGTGTGCCATAGGTTTTTACAGTGTGTGTGAAGCAATTTCATCATGATGAATTATCTCGGGGTCCTAGCAGATGTGCAAAATGTGCCATACTTTTTCCTCATGTCCACATACACAGTCTTTCTCAGCACTTTATTAGTAGTTTGTTTTTTTGTTTTTCTTATTTATACCCCAACTGCATACATACCCACACCCACTCAAATGATCTAAATTTCTACACACGCACACACACACACACACACACACACACACACACACACACTTTTCCTTAATTAACAAACGGTTTGTTCGGGAGGAAAAAGCACTTGCATATGGGAATCAATTATGTAGGAAAAATTGCTGTCGAGTCCAATCTTGTTTTCAAAGTGATTCTCACCTGCACTCCTCCCTCGTGCCATTAAAAAGAGAGAAAATAATGAAGGTGTACGCTGGAGAATGCACCCCTCGAGTGGATTTCAATTTTAATTTGAAATGAATTTGCTTATGCCAGCACAGTCTCTATACGAATAGATGCGATTAGTTAAGGTTAAGCTGAGGGTTAACGGGTCATGGCTTTTCTTTAAATTGCAGTCAAATGAAATCACTCTCATTAAAAGATCTGTTCAATCATTTTGTTGGACAAATTGATAGCTAGCTCATTCTCCTATTGCTAGCAACACATAGCTCGAAAAAGGATCACTAAATTTCCTGAAACTGAAATCCATGTCCGTGACTTTTGGCTTCATGTTCATGAAATCCGGTTAAAATGTATTGCCTTGTTTGAATAACGTCAGGTTGCTTGTTCTCTGTTACACAAATAACCTTCGTGCAAAAATGTTCATGGTGCCAGTAAATGCACTGTCCAGGTTAACAGTAAACATATTCGGTAATGCCCTTGATGCTCTCCTTCTCCTGGATGAATGAACTTAGTCTAACTTGGTGTTAGCAAAGACAGCAGTTTATTTGAGCTAGTCTGGGTTAACAAATTAGCAAAACTTCCCTAATATGCTTTGTCAAATTAGATGGATGTCATGCCTTCTAGGGAGGCAAAGAAGAAGCTTAATTTTTATACGAGTCTTTGTTCAGTCCAGAATATTGAAAGATATGACTGTGATAAGGCCAGGGTGCTTATCCTTCTTCAAATGCACATGGATACACTAACTATATTGTGTAGCATGAGTCAATAACTGCAGATGACGAAAGTCTTTTCTTTTTTTTTTTCTTTCTTGGAAATGTTATTAAGTAAGAGTACCAGTATTCAGTGTCACACTCAAATAAAGTAAATGCACCGTGATAATTCTTAAGCATAGTAACAAAGTACTCAAGTGTTTTCCAGCTCTGTGTGTGTGTGTTTTGTTCATGCTTAACCCTTCTCCAGGAAATCAATGATGCAACATTTTCTGGGTCCCTATCTCCCTGGTGTGTGTGTGTGTGTGTGTGTAGTCAAATGAAGTGGCCCCTGTCCTCCTCCTCCTCCTGTTTATTAGGGCGCTCACAGGAGCAAGCGGAGGCGTCTTACCATAAATCCCAGCACCAATAAATTGCTTTGTAAATAATTGAATAACGGAGATTGCTCTTTTGCAAGAGCAGAAGGAAGATGGGCAGAAAGAGATTAGGAGAAGGCAAAGCCGAGGCGGGTTGAGATGTCGCGAGGCGAATCTCCGCTCTGATAAGGATAACGACTCTGTTATTAATTTGGAGCTAGGGAGAGATAGATGACTGAATATTCCCTAATCTACTTGAGCAGAGTTGGGAGAGAGACAGAAACAGAAAGGTAGACAGAAAAGGGTAGGTTTGCAAGAGAGGAAACAAAGAAATATATGTATTTATGATCATTTTTTGGCATTCCTGGTATGCTTGTTGATACTGCTGAGAGATAAGCACTTTTCTTTTCTTTTCTCTTCTCCTCTCTTATCATTATCACACTTTGATTTATGTCTCTTCAGCTCACTTTTTTTTTCCCTGTTACTTATTTTCATTTTGATCTCTACTTTTCTGTCCTGTCGTCCTGTACTGACCTCAGTGACCCTCCTCCATTATCGCTTTCTATCTTCTAGCACAACATTCACTTGGTTCTGAGACCTCTTCACTGTTACTTCCTTCTCCTGTGTATTTTGCTCTCATTGGCTGTTCCAGTTCAAGTAGAGTGACAGCAGGTTCAAAGCCACACCCATCTTTTGTCCATTTGCCGTTGTTCGCCCACAGTGCTTTTTGCCGGTAATTTTTTGCTGTTTTAGTGATGTAGTGAAGATGACAAATGTGCCACATCTTCATCTGAATCTTCCAGAAACCAGAAAATGTTCTCATTATCTCCACATAACAAAAAGTTGTTTTCTCATGATCTCGACTTCTCACAATGTCATTTTACCACAAGAAAATCTCACGCCTTTGTAAATGGGACTGGTGCTGCATGCATGTTGGTGTCTTCGCCATCACCATCATGAATGTAATAATTGCCTGCTGTAGAGATGGACTTTATCTCTGCATTAAGAGAGAGGTGTCCCCTTCTCAAGTGTCAGACATTAATGCGGAAGTTGTCAATCACTGACTGACATAGAGCTGTTTCAGCTTGAGTGAGTCCCTGATCAAAGTAAAAATGAATCTGTTCATCCATGATGCTACAGGATCGCGCTAAGCTTTTGCTGCCTCCAGAACAATGAAAACAATGTTATGTCAGGTACACAGAGCAATTAAGTCGTGATCACATGAAAACAACTTTTGTTACAGTATGTCCTGAGCACAATGCATGGCCACTGAAAGGCTTCCGTAAACAACAGTAACATTACTAAGGCCCTGTTTACACTAGTGTGTTTTCGTTTTAAAAAGCATAACTTTTCCTACGGTTATGCATGTCGTCTACACTACTCAAAAACGGAGAATTTTGGAAACGCCGAAGACCCCGTTTTAGTTTGAAAACTCTAGGCTCGTGTTTCAGTGTAAACGGACCAAAACGAAGACTTTTGAAAACGAAGGCGTGGCTTCGCACACATTCGCCCCCTGATTGGGTCTTCTGGATCATTGTGTATCCTCTCCTGATTCGTCAAGCCCCTACCACATGACCATTACGCTACCTTGATCGTATACACAACAACACGGAGACCGAACCGCAAGCTTTGCTGGCTTTGTCGTCATTCTTAGCAGCCATTGTGCAGTTAAATTCTGTATTTTATAAAACTGCAGCTGCCTACATGCGCAAGAGGCGAGCTATTATTAGAGAAATCGCCAACAAATCTCATTTCAAGCGGCGTAAGCCCTACATGGAGCGCCGGACTATCAACCAACTTCCTGTTTACACTTGTATGCGCATGCCAAGAGTGCATGAATGGTCATGTGACATGCGTTTTCGGTCGTGTCGTGTGGACGGAGATCGCTTCTGAAACACAGTGGTAATGCCAGTGTGCAGGAGGATCGTTTTCGTTTTTAAACAGCGTTTTAATTCAAAAACACACACTAGTGTAAACAGGGCCTAACAACAGTAACGATAGCAACAACGGTATCATTACTAACAACTGTAGCAAAAACAATTACAGTAACAGTAGTAACACTAATCTCACAAGCCAGACAGGCACTCATAGTTTGTCATTAAACCTCATGATCTGAATCCAGCTTTTCAAGATATTATGTCCTGAAAGTTTTCTAAATTCCAGTGACTGTATCTTGCTCCAAATCGATTATGTCATAATGTTGAAAATGAGACTATCCTGTGTTCATCACAGAACTCTTATTCCCAGTATACACATACTGAACATCCTCTCCAAACGCTTAGTAATGTTTACCAAAACCCTTTACAAAATGTCTCACTGGACTTTAAATATATGGACATATACAATATATGGCCAAAAGTATGTGGACGCCTGATCATCATACCCATACAGTATGTGGGCGTTCTCCATACTGTTGTCACACAATTGTCTAGAATATCTTAGTAGCATTAAGACTTCCCTTCCCTGGAGCGAAAAGGCCCAAACCTGTTCCAGCATGACGATGCCCCGTGCACAAAGTGAGCTCCATAAAGACATGGTGTGTTAGGGTTGGAGTGGAAGAACTCGAGTGTCCTGCGCTGAGCGCTGACCTCAACCCCACTAAACGCCTTTGGGCTGAACTGGAATGCCGACTGAACCACAGGCCTCCTCACCCAACATCAGTGCCTGACCTCTTCTGACTTGTAGCTGAATGAACCCAAATCCCCACAGCCATGCTCCAAAATCCCATGGAAAGCCTTCCCAGAAGAATAGAGGTTTTTATAAGAGCAAAAGGGGGACTAGATCTGGAATGCGCAGATCAACAAGCACATATGAGCATGTCATACAAAGTGTCCACATGCTTTATGCCATATAGTGTATGTCTGTTGTTAAAAGTGCTATACAGATAAAATTGAATTGGAAAAAGTTTGTTTCCAATTGGAGACTAGAGCACCGAAGAACGGCCAATCAGATTGCGCTTCCGATCCTGAAGTTTGAACTAGAGTACCACCAGCAGTAACAATAACAGCATCACCACCAACAACAATACTGATACAAGACCTACCAAATGTACTTTTTTTAATATGTTTAGTTAATTGATTGTGTTTTATAGGTTGCTGGTTATTGCTCTGTTCTTCATTCCAACACATACACAGTCAGTAGGTAAGCACAACGTTTTCAGTGTATTTCTATTTTAGACTCTGATACTATAAGTTATACTATAGTATATGCAAACCACTGACTCACTCAGATTTTAAAACCGATGGCTGATTCTTATTAAAATTGTAACACTTTATGCTTTAAATGCAATGATTTGATACATTTGGCATGCAACCATTCACAACTCTCTTACAAACACACACAAAATACACTCCACTGCCAAATGGGATTTAGACTAGAGTGTTCGAGATGAAGTGCTGGTTGGAACATTTCATTCAGCAGCATGCTCTTATAAAGCCGACGCACAATGTCGATTTATATTGCACTTCTTATATACTTCTTTTCTTCATGGTATTAACTTTCTTATCCTCTCCCTTCTCTTAACCCCTTTCTTTATATTTCATGAGTGGTATGGAGAGGAAGAGATGAAAAGGATAGTGCTGGATTTAACAGTGAGTGACAGAGAGGAATTCTGCCGGAGCTCTGTGGATCGAGTGTCACCTGATGCCGTCTCAAACTGCAGGTCAGCAGAGCAAAGTGAGGGAAAGAATGAGAGAAAAGAAGGGTGGATAAAAAGAGTGAGTGAGATGTGGAGTGGGGGATATAGAAATTTGGTGAGGGAATGTGAGAGTAGAGAAAGAGGTGAAGGGATGCAGGAAAAGGTTGAAGGAAAGATATTTAAAAAGAAGAGAGGGGGTGAAGGATGTAGAAAATAGGCATGTGATCAAGAGGAAAACAAGGGTGAAAGGAAGGGATAAATACAAAGCTGGTTAATAATGGGGAAAGAGTGAATGAGGTAAGAATATAGAAAGAGGTACATGTGTAAAAGGAATGAAGGAAGAGAGGAATATAGGAATAAAAAGCAGGAGGAAGGGTAGACAGATTGAGAGCGATGGAGAAGAACAAGGAAGAGGAGGGAATGTGGCTGCAGTATTGAACTGTGAAAGAGAGAAGCAGTGGCAGTGATAGATAAAGGATTCTCAGGAAAAACAACATAAGGTGTCTTAGTAAGGTGTTGAGCCAGAACAGCTTCGATGGTGTAGATTCGAACTTTTCTAGAACGTACACAGTTCTTTGAAACCATATTCCCTCAATAAGTGTTTTGATGATTTGTTGTGAAGTATGCTGTCTAACACGTCGGTCCAATATCGTTCATATGGGTTGAGATTACAGATGGTGACTGTAAAAGCCGTAGCGTGTGATTTAAGTCATCTTCATACTCGCCAGTCCATTTATTGTCTTGTCGATGGGGGCGGGGTCATCCTGGAGCAGACCACGCCCATCGGGATATTAGGCTACATTCACGCCACGTCGGAATTTTCCGTAGTTACTAGATGACAACCCGGACGCTCTGCTCGGAGCTGTTCACGTCCTCAGACTAAATGAATCCGTGTGAGATGACGATGTTGACGAGTGCTAAATTACATTAAAAAAGTATTGTATGTCTTGCATTATTAAGACATGAATAATAGTCAATTATACAAATTATTACACAGAAATGTTATGAGATGACTACTTAATTACATTTTATTGCTGAAGCCGTCGCCAATTTGAGTGTTTCCGCATGACGATGCAGTGGTCAAGTGGTACGAGTCGGAGCGCTCCGGAAATTCCTAGTTTACAAGTTGTAATTACGCGTTCTAGGAGGATGCATTCTACCTGAATGCTTTTTACAAGTCGGAATCTTGTTATTACGGGAATTACAACATGGCATGAATGCAGCTTTAATATTCCATCATAGGATGCGAGAGAGAGAGAGAGAGAATGAATGACTGAATAAGTAGTGGAAGAACATTAGCTCCCTTTTTCCATTATACTATGTCAATGCAGTATATAAGACCACTGACCCTTTGTAACCTTTGACCTCCTAGTTGGATAACTGAGACGAGCATGATGCTTGAGGTGCATTGATGCCACGTCACACTTCAGAACACACTCCAAGCTCCAAGCACCCGGCTTGTGCCTCTGTGTGTGTGTGTGTGTGTGTGTGTGCATTTAAACACTGTATACTGTATATAAACAGTTATAGTTATACATTAGGACTTCACAATACTACAGGATTATTTCAAGGCTCCCCCTTTTTATGTAATGTCAACTAATCTCTTAAAGATAGGAGGACAAACACTGATGTCATGGCACGACATCTCCGTTTGCATTTATTGCGTGAGCAATAAAATGAGGGCGCTTAAGGAAAAAGAGATCGTCTATACACGTGGAACTTTGGAGAGCGTGGAATGAATGTTGTGTTTTTACAGCATCAATTTTGTTTCATTATCATCAACAATTTTTTGAATCTCAACTCGTTTCACATCCTGTAACCTACATGGAACCTTTGTGAACTATGCTGCAATATTTACCCCACCCCCAACACACACACACACACACTCTAGAGGAAATAATAAAAATCCATTAATTTGCCTTTTACTTTGTCCCAGAATTTGTGTGATTGAAGTTGTAGGAGTTCACTGAAATTGCCGGTGTGTGTGTGTGTGTTTTGTTGTAGGAAGGCCCGCTAAGAATAGCTAATTTCCTATGGGAAATTTTGGGTTGCTGTTATTAAAGCAAAAAGGAAGGAAGAGGAGCAAACAGACATCAGACGTGCCTGAGAAAATCTAAACCCTCCGGATACAGAGAGAGGCGAATAGCTGATATGATGTAATCATCATTATCATCATCATTTCTAAAAATGACACAACAGAAGGGTGGGTTTTTTTTCTCCTTCCCCCAAAGGCTTTTAGAGAGCTCTAATCTTTGCTGCCATTGCCCTTTTAACTACATAAGATACAATTACAAGTTCAGGGGAATAACGCAAAAAAAGCCCTTTGAATATTAGTGTCAGTGAGACAGTGTAAATGTATAGTTACATAACAGACAAATGCAGAACGACTTATTTATGTAAATATTACAGCTATTTATGTACATATTACAGCTACATATTACAGCTACATATTACAGCTATTTATACTGCAGCTCTGTTTCATTCTCAAATTCTGATTAATCTGAGCCAAGCACAGATCTGACAATACTCCTGGCTGCAAAGCAAATCACAGCTATATATTTTTTGCACTGGTTCCAATACATTATTTTTTTTTAATAGTAACAACAAGGGGGGTTTTGCAGGGTGGCTTAATGGTTAGCACGTTTGCCTCACACCTCCGGGGTTGGGGGTTCGAAGCCCGCCTCCACCCTGTGTGCGTGGAGCCTTCATGTTTTCCCAATGCTTCGAAATGCATTGTAGGCTGATTGGCATTTCCAAATTCTCGGTAGTGTGAGAATGGGTGTGTGAGTGTGTGTGCGATTCTGCCCTGCGCCGGGTTGGCACCCCGCCCAGCATGTCCCCTGCCTTGCTCCCCGAGTCTTCAAGAGCGAGAGAGAGAGAGTGGTGTTTCTAGATGTATGAACCTAACTGATGACCGAAACAAACTTGTTTCATGGACATTCCAAAACCAGCCAATGGGTCTATAAATGTATAAAACGTACAAGGTGTTTTTATTTCAATAAATAAAAACATGTCATCCTTGGAAAATTGCTGAATTTGAATAAAGCACACAGAGAAAGTGCTGTTATAGGAAAATAATCAACTATGGAGTGCATCACACCTGTCACGTAATCCACGTAATGAAGGTTAGGACGGATGCAAGTGCAGATAAGAGTTTATTTAGAGAGAGAGAGGAAGACAAATCCACAACAGGAGACAATGGCGAGGTCAAGAAACAGGCAATGGGTCAGGCAATTGGCAGACAGGCATAAACTGGGCAAGGCTAGAATCACGAACGAGAAACAAGGTCAAAGAACATGAAACTAAACCAGGAACAGGGTATTAACACTTGTTACGGTGATAACATTCAATACTATGCCAAGTGCAAAGAGACACGAGGGGTTTAAATGACAAACGTAATCAGGGGTGAAACACAAGACAGCTGATAACACACATACGGGAAACAACCAATGACAATACAGGGGCGGAGACAGGACATAAACCAAAACAAAAGCATTTATCCATAGTAAACAAAGTCAATGTCACTGAAGACCCAAAAGCATCCGTTCACTAAGAGCTCGCACTTCGGGTTTACGTGCACGCTGCAATACTGCAGCACTGGCTCGAGGGGAAATCATGACAACACCCCACTATTGAGTATTATCCTAGAAATGCAAAGCAGGTTATCAGCATTTTTAGGGACACGGTTTTTCAACAATGCTGTTTTTAGACCTATGCAAGCAAAAAAAATCAATAAATAAAAATCATGAGACCCAGGTACCTTCTTGTGCACATACTCTTGCATGACAAAACCTTTCAATCAACACTTATTAAGACATAGGCTGTAGTATTTTCAGTAAATATTGCTGTCGAAGGCTACGTGCTGTATGTTTGCTTTTTTTTCCTCACCTTTTCCACATGTTGGACAACATGTACTCTACACCACATGGGGGTTTAGCTGCTTAGCAGCTTGTAACTATGCTGTCTTCCAAAGCTGATAGATTTCCTTTCATCTTTTCTGTTATGGTGATTGTATTTTTACACAGTAGTGTAAAAATGCTTAGTGAAATGCTATGAATGCTGTTTGCTAGTTACGGTGGGGGAAATAAGTATAGAATGCATTTTTTTCGGCATATATATTTCCAATGAGGATATTCACATGCAATTTTCACCAGGCACCAGTATTAACTCAAGAAATCCACAAATAGAAAGAATTCACAAGATTAAAGTTCATAAATGAAGTTCTGTATACTAAAGTGGAATGACACAGGAAAAGTATTGAACACGCATAGAAAAAGCAGTTCTCCAAGGCAAGGTAAGGCAAGGAACCAGCTGAAATCCGTAAGTAATTAGAACATAATTATACCTCCTATCTGTGCAAATTAATATCAGCTGGGTTAGTAAATTGATGGACCTTCGGAACTTTATTGTTGCAAAACATGTCAATGGAATCGGATACAGACGTATTTCAAAACTTCTGAATCTTCCAGTAAGCACCATTGGGGCCATTATCCGCAAGTGG
>JANDJT010000199.1:20043791-20058285 GCA_024331685.1 Stegophilus panzeri | reverse complement strand
GATGTCTGGTGAAAATTTCATGTGAATAGCCTCATTGGAAATATATTTACTGAAAAAAATGTTGACGTGTTCAATACCCCCGCCCCACCCCACTGTATCTCTGTAAACATGTTATCCAGTAATTGCTTTTCCCTTTTACTATCTGTGTATCAGAGTGTGGAGGAGTGTGGATGTTATGTTTGAGTTATATTTATTATTAAACTTTATGTTCATGCTCAGCAGGTTCCCACCTCCTCCTTGTCCATCTGTGAAGTTTGTTACAGTGGTGCTGAAACCCGGGAAGGAGGAGGGACCCGCTGTCGGGGGGTGTTGGAGGAACACGGCACCGAGGAGGCAGTGGTGCTGGAGTGCTGGAGCGGTCGCCGGGGAGGACTGAGGAGTCGCTGCTGTTCGCCTGAAAACGGGATGAGCCATAGCCGTCCACCAGGAAGTCCAGTGCCATCGGCCGATGTTGTGGGGGTTAGCTTCTCAGCTGGCTGAGGACCAGATGACGGTCCGCTAACGGTCCTATAACTCACGTAACATAAAACACAAACGTAAAACGAAACACAAAGCACACGCCCCCGCCTCTACACAGAGTATTCCACTTCTCTAACTCCCCATTAAACTGTGGTTATGTCCCACTTGCATGGTTGAGTGGTTTGCCATAGCCATACCACATGATGTTCTTGGTTTAGGCTGCTGAGTTAGCTGGATTTCTGCTAAATGTCAGTTCAGGGGTTGGTGTTGATTTTCCCTCCACATAATGGATCCCTCATTTTTTTTCACACTACACAAAGTGGTTCACTGAGCCATGCTGCTAAATCCCTTGGAAGCCAAAGGCAGGCACTATAACATCATTGGTGATCTTACTAGACGAAGCAGTGCATTCCTAGTGCTGAATACAAACACACTGCTGACTTTGTAGTCAGGAATTTAATATTGCATCACATGTGACATGTACTGGTAATACTGTACGTTAGCCACTTTACTGTTGATGTTGCAGAAGTTGACCCCTCTGTGTGGGAGCTGATCTACCCTTGCTCCTTGTGGTGGGATGCATACAGTAGTCCTGAATATGGCACGTCTCTATGCCATATCTACAAACTGAATGGATAATAAAGATTCACTCTGAGAACCAAGTCATATTTAATCAAAAAGCACTTACATATTAAAACATGACCTAAACCCAAATACTTCCTGTTAAATCAATGATAAATAACCTGTCATGAGTTACTGGACCTAGTTAGTGGTCATTTCCTTCCAGACGTAAGCAGTGTGTGGTCTGCTGTTCAGTGTAATTAATGCACCCAGCCAGTGCAGGGCTTACAGAGGATGAAAACAATGTGGTTGATGCTGAATCTGTATCATGGTGACCCTTCCTACATAGCAGACAGTCTCACAGAAATGACAGAGCCTCACACCGCACACTGTCGGTGTGTGTGTGTGTGTGTGTGTATTTGTTCAGCACAAGGTACTGTTAAGTAGGTAAACCTGGATATGGATTGTTAGGTCTATTTGAGAAATCAAACTGATGCTAGGCTGGACATATTTGCTTAGTGAAATGGAATTCTTGTACCTAACGCTAAAGAGACCGAGAATGAGAGGAGATCAACTGAGATCGGATCAGCCAACTGATCATACACGCACTCATCACTTCCTATGAGGAGAATTGATTCACCATGGCTGCTGCTCTTGTTAAGCTGTCTGATGAGGAGGAAATACTTCATAATTGAGTGCAATGGATGGTTTATTAATGGTCAAGTGGCAAAGATAGCAGAACATTAGCTGCATATGTACCACTGATCACAGATAACCTTGTTTTTGGTGGACAAATCCAGGAGACTATGCTAGAGAAAGAGACAGAAAAGGATGTCAGATTGCCAGAAAGGGATTGCAGAGATAACAGGAAGAGACAAGGAAGCAAGTGAACAAATTGTTCACATGTTACAGGAAAAGTGTCTGTCTTTGGGCTACTAAACTATTACAGACTAATACAAATATTGTTGTTTAGGAATACCCCTTTTTGCCTAAGGCAATGGCAGTGCATTGTGGGCTGTATGTAGGCAGCCACATTTGCCATCATTTGTAGTCTGGATCAAAATAGCCTAAAGACAACAAATCTACATCTAGTGCTAGAGCCAGAAGTGGCCCTCCTACAAGTTCTGGTCTGTATGTTCCTGACCATAATGTCCCATCATGGTTGAGTTGAGATTAGTTTATTGCTATTATTCCACAATGTCTTGCTGGATTAAAAGTGGTAAGTAATGTGGTGTAGTGGTGGTAGCTCAGTAGTTAAGACATTGGACTTGGATAAGGCCGTCTACCAAATGCAAAATTTATAAATGTAAAAAGTAATGGGCCGTATTCATGTAGAGATCACCGCATTCCTTATTCCACTAACATGTTCATGATAAATGCTAGCTGACCCAAGAACCCTTGGCTCTGCAGGCATCCTGTGTTTCTGTGATGTTAAGGGGTTTGACTCCCAGTGGCTAGCAAAGACGCTAATCAATAGGTGCTTGGTATATATAAACAAAGAATTTGCAGGATGCAACCACATGATCTGCCACGAGAAACACCAGGGGAGAGATTGATTTCTAACTGTGTGGGTGATTTAAGGGGTTTGTGTGTGTGTGTAAGCAGAGGAATGGCCTTGCATGTATTAGTCTCTCTGAGTAGTGTTATTGACCCCTTCAAAGATAAACCTTGTACACAATATTAAGCAGAATTTTAAGGCTGCTGTAAGAACACCACACGTGTCAACGCTCAGAAGTTACATTGTCTTCTCTCTTCAGTACTGTATTGATTTTTTTTCCCTCAGACTCTAATCAGGCATGGTCTTTGATATCCTCCTTTCTGACATCACAAGGTGCCGGCGTTGCCTGAAGGAGCTCATGTGCAAAGCAAAGTGCCTGACTCCTTTCTACACCGGGGGGTTAACCTCATCGCTGCTCTTTAATAATACACCTACTAGGCTTGTGTTTGGCGGGGTGGGCGGGTGTTGACGCTGGGGGGTGGTGGGGGGTGTTAAGAGAGAAAGGAAGATTGTGAGGGGTTTGGAATCAATAACATACTCTTGTTTAAACCAGATTAAGGCAGCTGGTGGCAATTTCCCATCACGGGAGGTGTGTGTGTGTGTGCATGTGCATGTGTTCTGTACTTTGTTATTCTGGTGTGTATCCAGGACTGTTTTGAGCATGGATTAAAACTAGACTTATTATCATTTTTACGCTACAACTAATGAGTATGATGAGATTTACACATGTAATTGAGGCAGTGGTAGCTTAGTGGTTAAGATGTTGGACTACTGATCGGAAGGTTGTGAGTAGTGCCACTGCTGGGCCCTTGAGCAAGGCCCTTAACCCTCAACTGCTCAATTGTATAAATGAGATAAATGTACAGTAAGTTTCTCTGGATAATGGCGTCTGCCAAATGCCGTGTGTAAAATGTAAGTCAGGAATTAATTACCAGCAATGGCACAGGAAGCAGGGAATTAACATCACTGGTGTATTTTCATGTGTTAAAAGCTCAAACATGACAAGCACATATGTTGGTTTTAATGTCAGACAACCTACATGTCCCATGTGATCTTGGGACAATTGGGATTTCCATGACCTTGGAATGTGCAATTTGGTTCCCTGCTCATCTTACAATGAGGACAGATGGGAGGGTTGACCCTAAGAATAATGACTTCCATGTAAATTGTATGGTCAAGTGTTGCTTCTTTTGCACAACTCTATGCATGGAAGTGCATGAAAAGATATGAAGGTTAAGGTTGCATTCTATTTTTGCTTTTGCATAGTTAGGGTTAATAGCTTCCTCTTTGACACACTATATGTCCTAAAGTTTGTGGCACCTGACCATGACACCCATATATGTTTTTTGAACACCCCATTTCACACTTAGTCTACCCTTTGCTCTTATAATAACCTCCATTACTTTTTGAATGTAGCTCCGGGGTTAGAGGGGTTGTGCAATGAGGTCTGGAGTGCATGAGGTCTAGTTCATCCCAAAAGTATTTATTGGGGTTGAGGTCATTTTTTTGTGCAGGACACTCAAGTTCTTCCACTCCAGCCTTAGCACACCATGTCTTTATGGAGCTTACTTTGTGCACAGGAGCATCGTCATACTGGAACAGGTTTGGACCTCTTAGTTCCAGTGAATGGAACCTGTAAAGCTACAGCATACAAAGGCATCCTATACAATAGTGTTTCCAACTTTGTGGTAACAGGCTGGGGAAAACCCACATACTGTACATACTCACATACAAACCCACATACCCACATACTGTACATACTCACATACAAACCCACATACTGTACTTTTTGCCACGTAGTGTACGTAAATGTTAAAGGACCTGGAACATAAAGCATTTTTTAAGAGTCTAGGTTCAGGAGTGGTGTTAGTAATCATTTGTATAAACTTGAATGAAAATCCAACACTTGTTTGTTCAAACCTGTACTCATAAAATCATTTTGGAAAAATTGAAACCATCAGAAAGTTTAGAAATGTTAGAATACTTAAGAAAATTTGGCATCTGCAGACAAAATATTCAATGAACGTGATCAGCAGTTCAAGTGGTTTTTGGAATATCATTCCTTAATCATGATACTATATAGCCATAGATGGATATGCAGTTCTACACATAGTACTGGCATTCATTCATTTAAAAAAATATAATTTGATGACATAGGTCATTTGATGGCGAAGAGATTATTTCCCATACCCTTTACTTTTCTCCCAACCTAGGGATGTAACCAAATACAAATACATTATTCGGCTTGAACAGATAATGTGTCCTAAACAGATACAAATACTGATATGGATAGGAGGCATACTACTGAGCTTGTTGATGGCTGTGGCAGAGCTCCAGACCCAAGCTTGAGCGGCAGATTTCCTCTGGCCTTGATCTCCCATGCATGATGTGTGTCCACTGGCCGTGGATTAACTCAAACTTTGACTCTATGCTCTGCTCTGTTCTTTTTAATGTGCTGTTTGGTGCCATCGTTCTGAGCAGTCCAGGGCCCTTTCGGACCCTTTGTGCCTCTGCTCGCTTTGTGTGGCATTTGTGCAAATACAATTTCAGTTTAACATTTCCCCCATATAGTGCATGCAGACCATGAGCTGTGCCTAGGTTTCCAAAAAAGAAAAAACTAAGACGAAAATAAATTGTATGTTGTTCTTGATTGTTATTAAATAAAACACTTACAGTGAAATAATGTGTTAATGAATTATGACTTCTTTTTCCAGCAGCCTGGTGTTTTCCTTCTAGTGCTTACACCAACTTCTGGTCCAACTTCAGATACAGGTATGAATATAGATACATAGACATAGATACAAATAGTGGCATAGTAGTGTTACACCCTTATCCCAGTACATTTTCACATAGTAGATGTTCTTGACACTCATCTCTTTGTACAGTGCCTCATGTGATGTAGCAGTGGTTGCTGTTAAGCCCTTAAAAACAGCTCATTTACCCTAGTTCAGGATACAGTAATCCAGTTTTCAGCACAACATTTGCCATCACATGGAAATTCACGCTTAACATCTCACCCACTGGTGCTGCCTCTGCCCTTGCACGCTCCTGGGACTAATCTCAGGGTTCACTTCCTCTCAGCCACCCTTTCACGTTTCATTTATGCCTCTCATTATATTCAGGTTAAGTTATCCAGGCCTGCTCTGAAATGGGGACCTGGTTGTGGTCACATTGTCTCAAGTGCCTGGACCAATAACCCACAAACCTGAAAGTAACTATAATAGCTCTGTCATAACTAGTTGATATATATGGATAGGTCTGTGATGAGGGTTATTATACAAACCTTCTATCATCTGAGCTATTTGTAGGACAAGTGTGTACTGCATAAAGTTTAGATCAAGGGATTAAGATGGCCAAATTTCTAGTTCTCGCCCACTTTGGTCATCGCGCTGAGGGTTCTGTTTAGGGCGGGTTTGATTGGAGGTTGATGGCCACCCAGAATTAGAGCAGACAGAAAGAGTGGTCACTTCCTGTGACTATACACTTATGATCACATTATTGCAGACACACAACCGCGCACACACACACACACACACACACACACACACACTGGCATGGGCATGCATGAAGGTAAGCAGCATCAATTCCATAATTTTCACGTCACGCTACAAATATATTACAGTATGGCACAAAAACAAGATGTTATTATGCAAAACAATTCCAATAACTTTGAGTAACACCCATGGTGTTCAAATGTCTGCTTGAAACCTATATAAAACCTTTCTGAATACTGACATAAACCATAAATATTTTTTTTATTGGTGTCGGCTTTTGTCAATTCCTATGTCAAGTTGATATAACACCTGGGTCAGGTAACATATATATATATATATATATTATTGACATAGCTTTATTATATTTCTGAGCTATACGAGAAGGTCATAGAGCCCTCAGCTAGTCCCTTTGTCTGTATACATAACTCTGTTATGAAAGTGTCATGGGTATGGGTATTTATTAATAATATTTAAAATAATAATATTATTATTTACAAGGATATCCATGGCCAAGAGCCAAAGGAGCTAAATTAGTCATGCTATTTTGGTGTCAGGAATGGCATAATCTCTCTTCTTTGTCGATCACAGCAACACTAGCTAATCGTGGGCATTTGTGAGATCATATATGCAGAAAAAGGGTAGATATCACTTTCTCCATGTGTGTGTCATGCTGCCCTTTGATGTACCATGAATAACAGTTCAAAAAGATGCAGTTGGCTGGCTTTATGCATCTCGCAGGAATCACATTTTCACCTTGAATCTCCTGAGTTGGTAGCTACCGCATAATAGTAGAGAGCTGGCTGATGGGTGGGAATTGGCAGGTGACCAAATTGGGGAGAAAATGGGAGGGAAAAAAATTGCACAAGCCATCGTTAACCAAGCTGATGCCTGTTGGAATACTTAGTTGTACATTCTTATGTAGGGTTTATATAAGGTTATGACTAGCTTATGTAAAAGTGTTATCCTATATAGCTATCATTATTTTAACCCACATGCAATATGACAAGACTCTTTGAATGACATTTTACAATGATGATAACATCTTGACTGGTTAAGCAGGTTTTGTGTTTAAGCTCTCTTCTCTCCTTACCAGGCTTTATATTTAACTCTTTTGACCCCTGACCCCTAGAATTGAAAGAGTGAAACCTGGCCTCTAAATTCCTCTTGACATTCCAAATGCTTCTTGTAATCTAATCTCTCCTAAGGACTTTTAAAAAGTGTGCCTTCCTATTCACTGTGCTGTGTCTTGCTTAGTCTTTACCTACATGCTGTTTTACAGATGGTAGCATATAAAGTGTTTGGGTAAAGTTTTGGGCCACCGCTAGACCTTGGTACCGATGCTACAGTCTTTGGAACTGCTCTGGATTGATGAGCACCATTATTTTAAAAGATGTTCCCTCAGTTGGTGTTTTGATGATGGTGGCGGAGAGCGCTGTCTAACATGTCGGTCCAACATCTCCCATAAGTGTTCAATTAGGATGCGTGTGAAGGCCATGGTACAACCCCAATTCCAAAAAAGTTGGGATGCTGTGTAAAATGTAAATAAAAACAGAATGCAATGATTTGCAAATCTCATAAACCCATGAGCTATTCACGACAGAACATATAAAACACATCAAATGTTTAAACTGAGTAAATGTACTATTTAAAATAAAGGTGATTTTGAATTTGCTGCTCTAAAAATTTGGGACGGGGGCAACAAAAGGCTGGCAAAGTAAGTGTTACTAAAAAGAAACGGCTGGAGGTTAATTGGCAACAGGTCAGTAACATGATTGGGTATATAAAGAGTATCTTAGAGAGGCAGAGTCTTTCAGAAGTATAGATGGGCAGAGGTTCACCAATCTGTGAAAAACTACATCTACAATTTGTGGAACAATTCCAGAATAATGTTCCTCAACGTAAAAAAGACTATGAATATCTCATCATCTACGGTACATAATATCATCAAAAGATTCAGAGAATCTGGAGATATCTGTGCACAAGGGACAAGGGTGAAAATTAATATTGCATGCCCATGATCTTCGGGCCCTCAGGCGGCACTGCATTAAAAACAGGCCTGATTCTGTAATAGAAATCACTGCATGGGCTCAGAAACACCTCCAGAACTCATTATCTGTGAACACAGTTCGCCGTGCCATCCACAAACGCTGGTTAAAGCTCTATCATGCAAAGAAGAAGCCATATTTGAACATGATCCAGAAACACTGCCATCTTCTCTGGGCCAAAGCTCATTTAAAATGGACTGAGGCAAAGTGGAAACTGTTCTGTGGTCAGACGAATAGAAATTTGAAATTCTTTTGGAAACCACGGATGCCGCGTCCTCTAAACTAAAGAGGACTAAAGAGGATAGGGACCATCCGGCTTTTTATCAGTGCTCAGTTCAAAAGCCTGCATCTCTGATGGTATTGGGTTGCATTAGTGCCTATGGAATGGGCAGCTTGCACATCTGGAAAAGGCATCATCAATGCTGAGAAGTATGTACAGGTTTTAAAGCAACATATGCTTCCATCCAGATTCTGGTTGCCAGTTAACCTAATTAGTTGTGAAATGTTCCTCCAGCTGTTTCTTTTTAGTAACTCTTACTTCTCCAGCCTTTTGTTGCCCCCGTCCCAACTTTTCTGAGACGAGTTGCGGCCATCAAATTAAAAATTGCCTTATTTTTTTCTTTAAAATGGTACATTTCCTCAGTTTAAACATTTGATATGTTTTCTGTGTTTTATTGTGAATAACATATGGGTTCATGAGATTTGCAAATCATTGTATTCTGTTTTTATTTACATTTTACACAGCGTCACACCTTTTTTGTTGGAATTGGGGTTGTATATGAGTTACACAGTTTCGGTCACATCAACCATTCAATGAGCCTGCGAGAACCCAAAACTTGAACAAATGTTGCTACTTGGGTTACTTTGGGTCCCCTGACTACCACAACCCTTGGAATCATTCTGACCTCCCCGCTGTTTAAGGCACGCCTGCAGAAAATTTGCCATTTAAGACTAACATATTACTTTACTTTTCCTACCTTTATTTTAGAAATATCTCTTTTCTTTGATATGATAGTCTCATTTCATTATCTACCAGTTCTCTCTCTCCCTCAGCTCTTCATTCAGAACTCAGGCAGTAGATATAAACCTATCCTGCTGTGCTGTAAAGAGGAAAGTTTGGGGGGGGAATCACCAAACACATCCATTGAAACTGTAAGTGTTGTGTTCCGTATGAAACGGAGGTTGCTGGCCTGCATTAGTGAATCCACAGAGAATTTCCCTGAAATGGAGCTCCTCCATCAGCTAATTACTCTGGTAAAGCAAATTATGATACCCTTCCTCAACCCCGGCATCACTGCCATGCATACCCAATGTTTGTGCTGTCTGTTTATCCATGCACAGATGAAAAACGTCAACATTAATTATTTAGCACGCTAGTTGTCATGATTTTTTCCCCCTTGTTGCGCGTCTATTGTTATCGGTGTTTATTTTGCCCTCTGCATAAAGGATTGCAGAAAGTACGCAAATGAAGACATGCTCGTCACTGATTAGAAGAAATGAGTTTTCTGTACAAGTGTTATTGCTTCTACATGAGAAAGCATTTGTTCAAAATCTGTATTATTCTCACACACACACACACACACACATTTTGTCATTTGCCCACACAAGTCTCCCAACTAAAGTTTAGATACTAATGATATCTATCAGGAAAGCCTAATGAGCTTTCAGGAGAGAGAGATGTACTGAAAGCTTCTGTTCATTAGACTTCATGATGGCCTCATCAGGCATTACCACAACAGCTCTTACAATTAGTTCCTTAACGTGCTTGACTCGACTAAAAGATTAAATTAATACTCTGTCTTAATAGCCGTGTGGTCTGGGGAGCATTTCATTGTGTTTTCTTGCAGCTGTATTGTTACAAACATTACAGAGTGATGCTGAATGTCACAACCTTTTTAAGTACAGGGAAGCCAGGAACCGTGGAAGGGGCGGGGCTACTCTTCAGCCAATTAGTAAGCTGAAGCAGGAAGCCACACCCACTTGACCATACAGGGAAGACGTACAGTGTTATGGGGAATTTTAATTTGTGCTTTAACCAGAATGGAAAATCTGGAAACCTTTATAAAAAAAAAATCTAGCCTTATATCATGATGAATTTGTATTCTCTGTCTCTCTTTTTTGCATGCAAATATAATGGGTCACATGCTAATTGTTCTTGGCACGTTCTTTGATTCAGCACTGCTGCTGAAGCTTCTGATGAGTCAGAACACATTGATTTACATTTCCGCCTGTTCTTCGTGACCATGTCGATTAATATCAGTGACCCACGGACCAAATAAGCATGGATTTGGAGCCCTTTTTGCGCTACCATCGCTAATGCTTTACTTGGAACGTCTCGCACACACCTCATGATTTATTCAGCACATTCTGTGGCCCATCTGACTTGCTAGCACAGATGGACACACACACACACACACAGGCATAGGCCTGCAGTAAAGATCACTTGGTCCTGATCATGCATTTATATCAAACCAGTTACACACAGTGACTGTGACATTCAGTTTGTAGCATCCAAGGGTGATGAGTCGTGAACCCAGACAAATAACCTATCTTGATCTGCACATACGGTGTAAAGATTCATCAGTTCAAAACGGTGCGTTCATCTCAATATGTGCCATGTCACTGCACCAATAAAGTTCAATACCACAAGCACATTTCTGTAGTATTGTTATGTACAGTGGAAATGTTATCACATCTCTCTCTCTCTCTCTCACTCTCACTGACTGTCTCTCACTCTGTCTCTCTCCTCCTTCAGTTCCATATGGTGAAAGATGTATGGCCTCATCAGTTTTAGCAAGGAAGCATGGTTTTTTTGCCTGTCAGAAAGAAGTAGGCATTGACTGTGTTCCTGATAGTCCCAGTCTGCATCCAAATATCCCTACTATACAGTAGATGAAAGGCAGTATGCCAAAGGAATAGTATGCCTGAGATCTCAGTATTCATAAAACAGTAGGCGAGAAATACCCGGATGGCCTATTGCTTCCTCCTTGATTCTGCAGTGTGGAAGCAATGGATACTGCGCTATCCCATAAGGCAACTTGTCGGCTCTTTTTAAGTAGTAAGTCACATGACAGTGCCACATGGCGGATGTAGTATGTCCAGATTGTATTTGTGCTGCACACATATACTGATCAGTACGTACTGTATCAACGGGCGAGCAGGAGGTACTGAATCGAATGCAGTAGGTACTGTCATAGTACGCAATTTCAAGCACAGGCCCAGTCTATGTACCTGTCAGTCCCATTAAAGGAGGAATGGCCTATGTGTCCATCAGCCTTAGTGAAGGAGATGTGGCTTGTGTGCCCATCAGCTTTAGTGAAGGAGGTGTGGCTTGTGTGCCCATCAGCCTTAGTGAAGGAGGTGTGGCCTGTAAGCCCATCAGCCATAGTGAAGGAGGCATGGCCTGTGTGTCCATCAGCCTTAGTGAAGGAGGTGTGCCTTGTGTGCCCATCAGCCGTAGTGAAGGAGGTGTAGCTTGTGTGCCCATCAGCCTTAGTGAAGGAGGTGTGCCTTGTGTACCCATCAGCCTTAGTGAAGGAGGTGTGCCTTGTGTACCCATCAGCCTTAGTGAAGGAGGTGTGGCTTGTGTGCCCATCAGCCTTAGTGAAGGAGGTGTGGCCTGTAAGCCCATCAGCCTTAGTGAAGGAGGCATGGCCTGTGTGTCCATCAGCCTTAGTGAAGAAGGTGTGCCCATCAGCCTTAGTGAAGGAGGTGTGGCCTGTGTGTCAATCAGCCTTAGTGAAGGAGGTGTGGCCTGTAAGCCCATCAGCCGTAGTGAAGGAGGTGTGGCCTGTATGCCAATCTGTCCAAGTGCTGGAGGTGTGGCCTGTGAGCTTGTCAGTCCATCTAGCAGAGTGTGTATGTGTTTGTGTCCATATTGTATAGTAGGTCTAAATGTCTGTCCATATTTTATGGTGTGTGTGTTCTTATTTTGTGGTGCGTGTGTGTGTCCATTTTGTATGGTATGGGTAGTGTGTGTGTGTGTGTGTGTGTGTGTGTGTGTGTGTGTGTGTGTGTTCATATTTTATGGTGTCTATATCCATATTTTATCATGTGTGTGTCTGTGTAAGTGTGTAACACTTCTCATCTCGGAACCACTTCAGTTTCTCCTTTCTCAAACCACACGCACATGTATGTCTGCTTGTTGCATTTTCTCCTCCATTATCTCTGGTTTGTGTGCCTGCTCCTACAGCTAATTAAAGCCTGTGTTGTTTTCCTGGTGTTGCCGTGGCAACAGCGCCAGGCCGTTACTACAGGACAGCTGAGGGCAAAGACAGGGAACCTTCATAAAAATTTTCATCATACAACTGCAGCAATGTAGTGGGGGGAAAAAGTGAAGTCTGTAGCTGGTCTTATGTCAGTGAAGCAATGTATAATTTTTGCATTATGGTTTGTTATTACATAATCTCTGTGCATCTACTGCTCAATTTGAACCACAAATGTGTATTATATTTTACAAGACTGTTCTGCTATTTATTTGGCACTAGCTTACCATAAAATAGCTACATTAGCTTAAAGTAGCATATAATCATAACCACCGGGTGCAGGAACACCTGGTTATACTCCTGGGCATGTGCACATGCCTGCCGATCATTTCAGTGAAGTCACAAATTGACAGTGACGTATAAATACCTTCACACCACATCACTCTGTATCCTGTGTTATCCTGTGCAGCTTGTCACAATGGTCAGAGACAATAGCTCCTGTTTTCATCTACTTCTCTCCACTGCACATAATGTGTCCAGTTCATTCTCTGTCAGAGTGTTGGGCTGTGTCTTGCTAGTTTAGAGTGCTCTCTAATTGCAAACTTAGATTGCTAGCTAACACTCTGCAGTTTCTAACATAGCTAGAGTGTTGTTATTTAGGGGGGTCACTCCAGGTTACGGAACAGGAGTGTGTCTGCCCCTACTATACACCTCCAACCGAATTCCTACTTAGCTGCTCATTCCCGAATAAGGGATTAGGAGTGTTTGTGTTTCCCTATTTCCATCATACTTACCAGAGCTATTTGTGCTAACAGGGCCTGTATGTGCATGTCGCTACATTGCCTCTACACCACCAACCACATGTCCTGATGACTTGTTGATTAGAGCTTATGACAGTAATGCACATCTGACGTGCATGGGCAATTCTCTGGTGATTTTCCAGCTACCATTGGAGCAGCTGCTCCATATAGTAGAGGTCAGTTTATTTGCTACAGGGTTGATTGAAATCTTGTTTCTGACAGCAAAGCTGTGGCTGGACACAAAACAACCCATGCAAAGCAACCCTGCAAAGTTTGCCCTGCGTACCTGGGCTGCTTTTTGGGCCTGCTGCCAAAGAGGCTCTAGAGGAGAGTTCAGGCTATATAAATCACAAAGTGAACAGCACAGACTGGCCACATGGCACCACTAGGTTACCTTTGACCAAATGAATGCAAATCTGACAACCTCCGAAGGGCCTCATCAAAAATATACAGAACCATACACCCAGGGCCTAGCATATGCAAGTCCCCCTGATCCACCCTGTGGGTCAGAACCTAAGTAGCACCCCCTACATTGAAAGAATCCCCCTTGGACTACGCTTGAAGGGCAGGGGCTGCCGGTAGGATTCTTCATAGCCGAAAATATCACCTATTGGGCAGCAACTACATCAGATCAGTATGTCCTGATAAGTTTGTTGCAACTGTAGAACCTCCAGTTTGTACCACGGATTTCAGGCCACTCTGACACAAGACATTTGGACAGAGGTGCAATAGAAAAATTAGACCACACCATTCAGAACAAGGGGTTCCTATTTTCTTGTTCAGAAATTGGACGGCAGTTTTCATCCTATTATAGATCCGAGAGGACTGAATTACTCCTCCCCTTTCGCATACTAAAGATTTCATACATTGTAAATGCCATGCAGCCCTGAGCCACAGATCACATCCGATTCCAGTACCTTTGGATGATGTTGGGATTGCTGAGTGCTGCAGCTGTGGCTCTCTTGGGCCTGTTTGACCTAAGGCACTGTCAGTAATGGATTATCAGCCTGTGGCTGAACCTCAGGCTTGGTCAACAGAGGCACTTTCTCATCCCAGCAGAAGGGCCACAGACCTTGACCTGCTGGACACATTAAGCCTTTCTCATGAAAGGCGTATACCTAGGAGCAGTTCTTCATTGGAGAGAGAGTCACTCACCACAGATCTTTTTTAAATGGCAGAGAGCACTGTGGAGTCACAGAGGCAGAAGGTGCATGTGGACCTGCCATGCGAGATCCTAGAATTGTGGGCGGTCTGGCTGGGACTCATCATGCCTGTTCTTTCTACCTGTTTTGAGACACCATCACATCCTGATACACTAAGACAACACACTGACAGTCAGGTACAGTGCCCTCCACTAATATTGGCACCCTTGGTAAATATGAGCAAAGAAGGTTGTGAAAATTTGTCTTTATTGTTTAACCTTTTGATCTTT
>JANDJT010000199.1:20031715-20043236 GCA_024331685.1 Stegophilus panzeri | reverse complement strand
CAATCCGAAGTCACCTACATCACCACAAGTTGTTTGGAAGGGTTTCAAGAAAAAAGCCTCTACTCTCATCCAAAAAAACCTCAAGCATCTTTAGTTTGCCAGACACTACTGGAACATCAATGAATCAAATAGATCCTTGTACATGAGTCACCAAGGCAGCACAAGGTTGAAGAATGCTTGATGCCTCAAAGGGAAATTCCTCAAGTGAGCTCACTGATGACGTCCCTCATCCAGACTAAAGGTCCTTTCACACTGAGTGCAACATGATAAAGCAAAGCAAATCGCCGGGGAACTGTTTTTTCACACCGAACGCGAAACGATTGATTGCCTTCGGCTAATTCACACCTGCACGATAGGTGGCGCTGACTGAGAATGCATTTTACGCCTGCACACTAGGTGGCACAACCCACCATTCAGCTGATCGGCCTATCATCTTTGACCACCGAGAAGAAGAATCACGCAAATGTTGGCGCATAGCACCACAACACGCACTGTTAAGAAGCACAGAAACTAACTTTATGAAGAGATGTGTCTCATACTCTGAATTGATTTGTTGTCTAGAGTATAATATGTATGATAATACAATAACTAATAATTATTTATATAGTACTGGTATACTTTATACGGTAATGATCAAGTCACTATACTATATCACCATACAGTGGCAACCAATAAGGGTATAGGTTCCCTTTTATTTTAGTCCTGTTTATTCCTCATGTGGTCTCATGGAGTTTTTCCTTGAATAAGACCTTGATCTCCGTAAAGCTGCTAGTTTAGACTCCAAGAGAATTACTATGAACGTTCTGCTTCTAAGTTTAAACAACCCAAACTGAAGTGTTCAGTGCTTGTTAAGACATTTATTAGCTGGATGATATGTAGCATGTGTTAGATTGTGTTAGCACATGTAAGGCCGGAACTAAACTCTGCAGGAATTGTAGGCCTGATCGTGACCACTTAAAGTGTGCAACTCATGAGACAGAGGCTGTGTGTGTGTATATAGTTCTTTCAGGTTGGCATAATAGATTCTGCGTGAGAGCCAAAAATAACAGGCAATTTATTCTAACTTCTCAGTTTCAACCAATCAGATGGTACCATGGACAAAAACCTTAAATATAAGCTGCTCAGTTACAGTATTAGAACAGAATTTGAAACCACAAACGCTTTTATTTGCAAAATCAAATGTCAGGACTAAACAGTGACATTTTGCTTCACAGTTCTCCCTTCCTTTCCCAGTATTCTGAGAAAAGTGTGTGTCTTTCTCAAGAAGATGGACGATGTGTCACTGCCACGCAGATTAAGCCTCTGCCACTCAGTCTTGACTGGTGCTGTTTAGACTCCAATTAAAACTGTCAGGCCCTTTGAGCCAAGCTTGAAGTGTGTGTATCTGTGAGATTGTGTGTGTGTGTGTGTTTGTATACAACTTTAACATATACTTCTGTTATCATTAAACTTAACTGGTCTGATTTTATTTCACTGTTTTTTACCACTCTATCACTTTCTCAATGGATGTCTGTGTGTGTGTGTGTATGTATTTGCACTATATGAACAGGCTTGCACTGTCTTAAACTGGCCTCGGGCAAGTTTGATGGACAGATGGACAGTCGGTTTGAGACAGAACCCCTTTTCAGCCAATAGGAGCAGAGGAACCCTGCTGTGGCCACAGTGACAGTTGCTGTGAGTGATTGCATCCGGACCTCCCCCATGATGCTCTGGAGCGGAGTTAGACTAGTTTAAAAAAAAAAAAAAAGTTTCTAAAGAAGGTGAGAGGTTGAGTGTGGGCCATGCTCAGCTCCAATTCACTCTGCAATCACGATTCCATCTGGGATTGTTTCTCCATTGTGTTTTCTGCATTTTTACATAAGGTATTTTTACATTTTTTAAATTGTTTTGTTTAGATAAACGAATACCATCTTACTGTCTTACTACATACAAGTTACATATTTAATCTGGCCACAACAGTGAACTTTTTCCCCACAATACAAATGAGTCACCTTTCTTTCTAAATCAAAAGATTCATTTTTAATTTTTTTTTTTTTCAGAGGAAATTGTCTGACTTCGCATCTGCAAGATAACATCAGTTATTATGTAGTTTTTGCAATGAAATATATATATATTTTTTTTTTTTACTTAAAATGTAAATATTTGCATGCAACACTTAAATCTGGTTTGATTTCAGAAAAACATGGCATGCATGCATTTTTGTTATATTTGTAATATTGTGAATGTTTGTTATGTCTGTAAATACGTGTTCAACCAACTATGCAACACTGAGCACCTTCATGCCATGTCCAGAATGATGTCATTCATCATCAGCAGCAGCATTAATCTAGGTTTTGATGAATGAGAGCAGTTCAGTTTGAGTGTGAAAGCAATCCAATCCAAATAAAGGACCATTATGGGTCTGTCTGTTCAGATTGTGTCAGCGAGGATAATTGTAGCATGCTCATGCTAAGCAGCATGAGTCGTGAGATGATGTTGGTGATGAGGTGGTGATATGGTTCGCTGCTTGTTGGATCTTTGGGCTGTTGAGTACACGTCCCAGGTTTTTGACTCAACACAGGTTCTAGAAAGTAGCACATCATCTTCTAATCATCCAAATCATGATCTTTTTAATTACAGGAATCTTATAGTGAGTCAAGAAGTGCTTGCAGAAAATCATCTCTTCCAGTGCTGCACTATATTTTAGTAAAGAATAAAATGATGTGCCTTTCATTTTATGTACCTCAACTTTGACCTTGAAGCAAAGAAATCTTGCTATTTCTCCCGATACCTTTGAAAATCCAATTTGTTTTGGTAGTGTGAAGCCTATTTGTACCTTACATACACACCATACAAAAAAGGATGATTTGAACCTAAACACAAACCAGGTCTGAAAATTCACTCTGGCAGAGGTGCCAACATCAACAGATTAGCTGTAACATGTATGGTTTTTGACTCAATACAAAAGGGATAAAGCCACAGTCAGAGCAAACATGAATAAAATTTGCCAGCAGAAAAGCCAGGCACAACATGAAAGATGCATATTTGCTCCTGGTAGCAGTTACTTCCATTTTGTGCTGACTTTACAAGGCATTGACCTGATAATTTGTGAACCTCAGTTTTTTGAACCAGCAGAAAAGATGGGGCTGTTAGCAATGTTTTTCACTTTCAAACATAAATCACTGTGTCACCAAGACAAATTTCAAACTGGTAAGAATTAACATGAATTGTAAGTAGTTACACAGATGAGGTGGAATTATGGCTTATGACCTTCATCTTCATCTTGCTTATAAAAATTTCTACATGTTTTGTGTGATGTTGAATGAGTTAGACCCACGGGGATGTTAATTGATTGCTGTTTTCATATCGTTAGCTATGAAGAGTCCAGCATAAATTTAAATATATTTTTAAAAATCGTATTAAATTTTGAAGTGAAAAGAAGTATAGCTTATGCAGCAAACTATTTTTTTTTTTTTTAAATACCATTTTTCTGCTTTAGCACAATTACTGTATATTTGATGTAGTTAAAAAAAATATTGAAAAAGAATTAAAATAGTAATTGTATCATATAAAAAAGTTTGGACACCCTTCCAGTTGTGAAGTCTCAGAACATGATTGACTTGTTAGGTCTTAACTCTCAATGACTCATTAAGCAGGTTAAGGATTGTCAATAAATTCTCAGACTCTTTAAATCTTGTGCTAACATTCAACAACCAAGGGCTCCTGTAATCAGTGAAACTGAAGATAATTCATGCCAACAAAGCAGAGGAATCCATTAAAGCTTCATAAATGTAATTAAAACATGGCAGTTAAGGGGAAATGTGGAAGTCAAGGCAAGATCAGGAAGACCTCAGATAGAACTGATCATATGCTGGCCAGAAAGGCAAAGCAAAATCCCCAAATAACAGGAAGGTTCTGCATGTCAGTCTGCATGGGTGAGTCATCAGAAGTAAACCTTACCTGTGACCACAAAGGTCAATCTCTGATCTACAGTATATAAGCCAGAGGTATTTTTGAAAGAGGAACTCTTTGGCCTCAACTACTAAAGTGATGTTTGAGGGAAAAGGTGGATGGATCACTTTTGCACATGCCACCACTATAGTTCAAGAATGTCAGGTACTGGTCACATCAAACAACAGAATGAAGAACAAGTGTGATCTCTGTGACTTTACCCATGGCATGGATGTTGGAACCAGATGGTCTGGATTGAGCATTTCAGAAACTGTTGATCTCCTCGGATTTTCACACACACAAGACTCTTTAGAGTTTGCACGAATGCTGTGAAAAACTAAAAAAAAAAAAAAAAAAACACTCAGTGAGAATCAGTTCTGTGGGTGGAAACGCTTTGTTGATAAGAGAGCTTAGAGGAAAATGGCTAGATTGGTTCGAGCTACCATCAAAGCTATGGTAACTCAAATAATCACTCTTTACAACCATGGTGAGGAGAAAAGCATCTCAGCAGGCACAAAACATCAAACATTACATTACATTTACATTTATTCATTTAGCAGATGCTTTTATTCAAAGCGACTTACAAATGAGGAAATACAAGCAAAGTGATATATCAAGCGAAGAACAATACAAGTAGTGCTACCATGCTAGATTTTATAATTGCGTTCTAGAAAAGCAAAGTGAGCAGAGTAGAGGTGTAAGAGCCAGAGTAAGAATTTTTTTTTTTTTTTAAAGGATACCGTGGGGTTGGCATTTTAGGGGTTAGTTATATGCTCACGGAAGAGGCGGGTCTTTAGCTGTTTTTTGAAGCTAGTGACAGATTCTTCTGTCTGGACTGAGGTTGGAAGTTCATTGCAGTACTGAGGGACAGTGGTGAGAAACCTTGAGGTGGATGGTCTACAACAGCAGATGACGACATTGGGTTCCAATCCTGTTAGCCAGACTCGCAGAAACTGGAACGTCTTCCAGTCTTCTACTGTCCAGTTTCAGTGAGCCTGTGCCCATGATAGCCTCAGATTGTTGTTCTTGGCTGGGAGGAGTGGAACTTGATGTGGTGTTCTGCTGTTGTAGCCCATCCAGGGGTCCAATCCCAAGAGATACTCAAACTAGCCCATTAGTACCAACATCCATACCATGGGTAAAGTCACAGAGATGACACTTTTTCCCCATTCTGATGTTTAATGTGAATATTAACTGAAGCTCTTGACCTGTATCTGCATGACTTTATGCATTGTGCTGAACAGCAGCTAAACAGGTGTTCCGATTAACACGGACAGTGAGTGTATATTCTATCCATGAGTATACTCTGGGTTAATTTATTGTCCAGAAATTATCTTGTGTATTTGACATACTACATGTCTGAACATTACAGTAGCTAAGGGAAACACCACTTTTGATGACGTTACAGATTTTCCTCACCATTTCTGGAATAAAACATTTTACATGTATACAATCTAAACAGCAGTTGTGGGTGAAAAACCGTCTTGCACTATACTGCATATTTACATCATATGGAATCTATGCGTCATTGTATGAATCAATGAATGTCTGTGAAGATCTCCAGTGAGCCCATCTGTGCTTGCTAATGTTGAACACATTTCCCATTTCTGCTCCGCAGTCTTCTGTCAATCCATTAATCACACACATCTGCTGCCTTCATCTACCATCCTTCGAGAGATCTATGTGTGTGAGTGCTTCTGTACCTAATTTTATCACAATAAATCATTAGTTCTACTTCAATGCTGTCTCTGGATATCCATAGTACAGTAGCATCAACGGCATCAGCGCGATTTTGGAACCGAGAGCCGTCATCAATAAACGAGACCAAACGTGTGTGTGAGGTTCTCCGCTTACATCTGTCTTCTTAGTTCTTCCAAGTTTGACATGTGGTTGCTCACATCGCTTCTACTTCTCCTTAAAAATAACTTTATCTGCTTTGATAAATGCTTTTGGTGCTTGCTGGAAATTCTATTCAGACATGAGGCAGATGTGTTGAGGAGTGAGGAAGGGGCGGCTCTCTTTTTCTTTGCTCATTTTGTCCTTTATTTGCTGTTTAAAGCCCCCATTTTTCTTGCAGTACCTCACTCCTGAGAAGTTTAATTTCACTAGCATTAGAAGTGCAAAAAAAAACTGATTTATCTGGAGTGTACGAAGTCAGAAGCAGCACCTTTTCAGACTTTCTAGCACACACAATTGATGAGAGGATCAGTCAGAAAGCCTAGCATAAGGCTAATATCCATAGAGCGTCTATGAGAGCTAATGGCCATGTTGGGTTATTTCTTGCTAACATCTCAGAAATGTCTACCAGAGCTTCCAGGCATACTCACATGCTAATATTAGAGGAGCTTCTATGAGAACCGTTAGCCATATTGCTTAAATTCCTGCTAATATTTCAGAAACTTCTCAAGTGGTGAGGATTTGATGCTAATATTTATAAAGCTTCCACAAAAGCTGGTGACTATACGGACTAGCACTTATTCATTTATTTTGTTTACATATAATGCGTTTGATTTATCTAGCACTTTTCTAACACCTGAGGTTGTTGCAACACAAAGTAAAAATACCCGTAAGGACCCTGCTAAGAAAAAAACCCCAATAAAAACCCTCATAGAATTTGTAATGGTTTTAATGATTATAATGGGAATTGTATTGGTTTTAATGGAAACAGTAACAGTCCCTGTGGGTCTCTACTGGTAATTTGTTGCCTTCAATTGGTAGCATGTTATGTCTAGTGGATACCATTGAGGTCCAGTAATGGTTTTAATGGTTAGCTGATGGTTTGTAATGGTATTTGTAGTGGAAACCATTAGAATTTCTGTGATGGTTTCTATTGTTTCTTTCAGCAGGGGAGTAGAAAAGCTAGAAATGTTTTCTGCAGACATTTGAATAGCTACTCCTAATTGGCTCATTTCTTTTTTTCTCTCTCTTTGTCTTTTCTATTGTTTCTGATTAAGCCTCAAGGTGGAATGATGTTTAATTATTTTGTTAAATATTTAATTTTATTGTTTAAATGTAATTGTATTGTTTCTGTTGCCATATCTGTACAATTGTGAAAGAGTTCGATCCTGGACATAAAAGGTACAATGCTGTGCATGTACATATTCTGCTTTGGTTTTATGTAGTTGCAGTCTAAACTATTTTCTTTATTTTCTTACATATTTATTTATTTATGTGTTACTTCAGTCAATTACTAAATACAGCTATCTGCTTTATTTTTATTAGGTACGAGTAAAATGTAAAGGCAGTTCATTTAAGAGTGAAGTGTGATCGACTCAGAAACCTGGTTAATCTCCATTTATTGTCGATGATGGTACTGTAAGTATTTTCCCCAGAAATGACTAAAAATGAAAACGCTGTTTCTCAGACATTCCTTCAACCTCCTTCAGCAGTTAGAGATTTGGGAGAAACTCTGGATGCACATATTATTCTGGATTTACGATGTTGTAGCCAGACTCTGTCTCTATGTCTGACTAGAACACCGAAACTGTTAGAAAACATCCATTAGTACATACTGTTGGCCAAAACATGTTGAAAAGAGCTTCAAAAATCAGTTAAGGCTTATTAAGGAAATCGGTTTCCATAGTGGGTTTTGTTCAATATCGACATCAATTACTTTAATGCAATGTAAATTTTGCATAATTTTATGAAGAGCGTAATTCATCCAACATCATGATGATCAACACCAGTGGGACCTGATGTACAATGGCAATGTTGCATGTGTGTGTCCTGTGATGAACACTGTAATTAACCCCATATGAGACTCAGTGGGATGCTCCTGCCTGAATGCGTGCGTGCGTGCGTGCGCGTGTGTGTGTGTGTGTGTGTGTGTGTGTGTGTGTGTGTGTGGGTGACGGTGATTGATGATATTTTGAAAAAGTGAAAACGGAGGTTAGCTGTCTGAGATGCATACCAGAGAGGATGAAGGAGGCCATTGTAAAGCTTAATGCACACTCCAGGGCTTTGACCCTCCCTGCTGTCTCTCTCTTTCTATGAGGTTATGGATGGCTGTATGTCAGAGTATATTCAGACTTTCTATACAAGTTATCTTAATGTGTGTTGTAATGTGTATATGGGTGTAGGATGCCGTGAGTATGCCAACTTTGGTTGAAATGGTGTGTGTGTGTGTGGGTATATAGAGTTTATGGCAGGCTGGCTTCTTGCTTAGCGTGTAATACTATACGAATTTTGTACGTATGTAATGGTGTGTGTATGAAAGCGTGTCAAAATGCTGTATGTGGAGTGTGTCTTGTGAATTGTAATCATGAGCAGGTGTTCGCGTGTGCATGTTTGGCATTTGTACAAAATATCCATTGTCATTCTGTCATACCCAGGGTTGGTGCGGGCTTGATTTTGAAGGTCATGGGTCGGTGTTCGGGACTCATTGCGTCTCCATTTGACAATCGAAAAAGCGAAATATTACAATAATACCAGTAAATATAATTTTAGAAGAATAGATGATTTAGATGATCTAAAAATTAGCACTTCTACAAGACTTTGTTGTTGATTTTTCCACAGATGTATTGATGCAATTGTCAAGTTTCTCAAACGTACTGTACAAAGCAGCTGATTCCTACATATTTAACTGCACCAGATGTCAAACGAACATGTGCCTTAATTTGTTTTTTCTGCCAGCTACTATGGTAACAAACAGGATTAACTGATCGGGTAATGCATTTTTCCAGTTTACTGATTGAAAACTACTAATGGGCTAGATACACTAGTGATGAAGGTTCAGACACGTCAATTGAAGAAAATCAGTCTCATAATTTGTTTCTGAGAATGAAATCTGCAATAGAGGATACTGTGTGCTGTGAGGAACCGCAAACTACAGCTGGACGAAGAAAGATGGCGGGCATGAATACCGATCGAGAGGAGAAGACCACAGAAACGTTATTGTCTGTGTATATGTTTTAGAAAAACACAGGAAAAGACTTTCAAATGAAGACCGACACCATATTTACAGACCTGACTGGATGCCTTTAGCTGGATATCTTTTCCCTGTAAGTGAAAGTTTTCAGCAGCACTGGTTAAGCCAGTATGCTTGGCTACCTTACCTGCATACAGTAATAATTAAAGGAATTTTTTTTTTTTTTTTTTTTTAATACCACTGCTGCTCCTACCCAATATCCATGAGCGTGTTGTACTTATCAATTTAATTTTACAGATCACGCAGTGATTTTATTTAGCATTTTTCCTAATCCCTCCTGTAATTAATTCCTGCCGATGGTGTGTCGGTGTGTGTGTGTGTGTGTGTGTGTGTGTGTGTGTGTGTGTGTATGTGTGTGTGTTTTTGTACATATAGAGGATATGCTAGACTTTCTTTGGTGTGTGTGTGTGTGGGGGGGGTGTGCACTAAAAGCTGCTAAAAGCCTCCATACTCCCTGTGGTAAAGGCCTGTATTGTGTCAGTCAAACGCCAGTCAGTGAGGAGGGACACTCCAGCAGAGCCGCTGACTGATGAGGAAGAACTGTCTCTCTCTCTGTCTCTCTCTCTCTCTCTCTCTCTCTCTCTCTCTCTCTCTGTCCCTCAATCCATCCTGAAAGCAGTAATGTGAGGAGGTGAGAGTGACACTCTAACCTGATGCCTCGTGTGTGGGAACGCCATTGTGCCCCAAATGCAGACGGCGAGCGAGATGAGGCGAAAGAAGAACGAGGAAAAAGGGGGAGAAAAATAAGAGCGAGGGAGCTAAGGTGACTCGCCCGGCCTGGCATGCTCGATAAAGCAAGTCAGCTCGTCTTACTGGGACTGAATGGAGCGGATGTGTGCGAGTGTGTTTGAGAGAGAGCGAGGAACCAGTAAACAGAGTCGAGACTAAGAGATGAACACAAAAGCTAAGAGCTAATGGAGAGGTCGAGTATTAAAGGACGGGTCAACCTGAGACACACCACCACTAGACTGTCGTGAATATGTTCTATGCACTACTTAGCAATGAATGTCCTATTGACCAAGGCCACCTATTTAGATTTTTTTTTTAAGGATACTAAATGATTGTAATTCTATATTGTAACGTGTACCATGGTTTGGGATCCTCCTAATAGCAGAAAAAAACGTCCGAATGTCCAAAAGTCGACATTTTAAACACTTGTAATTACAGTAATCTGGAATATTTTAAGGGTCTGTTCTAATTTTTTTAAGGATTTCTTTTAGTTTATCAAATTCCACAGTAAAAACATTTTAGTCGTAAATCACGCCGACTCTTGTGAATCCGGCCCCTGGTGAGACAGATGTTTGAAGACTGCTGCCAGAAGTCATTGTCTCATTAGGTTTTTTTTGTTTGTTTGTTTGTTTGTTTGTTTTTAACCGTCCTGCAATCCACTCCTTATTAATTTGATTAATATGACAGGACACCATTAATTCCAAGGCCTGCTGATAGAAATTTGTTTAAATCTTGGAAAGCACTGTGAGGAATGAGCTCTTATTTATAATTGAGTTACAGATCAAAATAGAGGAGAAATAGAAAAATGAAACTCTGTAAAATAGACAATTACATAAGTCACACATAAACATTTTCAAGTTGTGGCCTTTTTTTTATATATAAAAAAGCTAAGTTATGCACAATTAACTGCATTTGTTTTGTTTTTATGGCCATTTTTGATTGACCTCTGAGTATAACAAAGGTAAACCTTTACCTTTGTAAAGAGGCATATAGTAAAATGGGCTTATACTGTAAATAAACAGATAGTAATGGAGATATTGAGTGACAGATGGCTGTAAGGCAGTAAAACCTAGTAGCAGAACACACTCTATGATACAGGACTAGACATATCAGATACATGTCAGTATCTGACGACTTTGTTTTAAAGCAGTCCGATATAGGTAATACATTTATCACTCTCGTTCTTTTAATGTAATCTACTGAATTTATCTAAATGAGTAAACAGTTAGAGGACTTGATGGCGTAGGGGTTAGGATGGTTGTCTCTAACCAGGAGAGTCTCCCATGTAGAAAAGCTTACTGACCGTTACAAATCGCTGACACTGGAGACTCCTTCCTCGAATGCTAAATAAACAGAAAGCTTCGCTGACTCAACAATAACAACACATTTTCATAATCTATTTAGTATTAGCCTTATGTGGAGCATCACCCTTATAAGACCCTGAGTACTGTAAGTTGTTACTATGGAAACAATGGCATTTTAGAATGAGTACATATATATAATCCTGTGAAAGCTGACACTGTTGTCAGAAGGCATGGGGCTAGGGACAGATCTGTGAGGTTTGTCAAATAGATGTTTATGTTAATTAAAGAGTTAATAGTTACAGATGATCTGTTAAGGCATTAAGATCAAGCTCACATACTTCTGTTACTACTACTATTACTACTATTACTACTACTACTACTACTACTACTATTACTACTACTACTACTATTACTACTACTACTATTACTACTACTACAACTACTACTACTATTACTACTATTACTACTACTACTACTACTACTATTACTACTACTACTACTATTACTACTACTACTATTACTACTACTACTACTACTACTATTACTACTACTACTACTACTACTATTACTACTACTACTACTATTACTACTACTATTACTACTACTAATACTACTATTACTACTACTACTA
>JANDJT010000199.1:20004709-20023496 GCA_024331685.1 Stegophilus panzeri | reverse complement strand
GCCCAGTCAGCTTCCACATTCTGGCTGTCCAGAGAGGTGGATTCCAGACGATCGTCCAGAGCATCCATAAAAGACTGCCACTGTCCAAATACATTAATATAATTAGATTAATTTTTTTTATTTAGATTAATATCATTAGCGTTAGTCAAGTTTTGAAACAGTACTGAACAGTATAAAACAGTTGTTCTCAGTGCAGGTTCTGTGATTCTTTCTTTCTTTCTTTCTTTCTTTCTTAATTTATTTACTGGCCACTTGAATTGAATGGGTTTAATCCAAACCTCAATTTAATAAATGGGTTTGAGTGGGTTTAATCCAAACCACAGATTAATATCATTAGCTTTAGTCAAGTTTTGAAACAGTACTGAACATTAGTATAAAATAGTTGTTCTCGGTGCAGGTTCTGTGATTCTTTCTTTCTTAATTTATTTACTGGCCACTTGAATTGAATGGGTTTAATCCAAACCTCAATCATATAAAAATAATTTGGCCTATAACTATTCTCTTGATGGAAGTTCAGTTTATTAAAAAGTGCTATGTCTCCAATAAATAGCCAGAATATTGTTATACACATTTAAATAATGAGACTAATATTTGAATGATTGAGTTCAGTTTATAAAATAAATGTATCTGGTATTTATTTTGCAGTTAAAGTGTCCCTGACTGTAAAAGGTTGAAGAACCACTTGTCTAGACAGTAAGGTTACCTAGCCAGCAGGCATAAAATCTATCATAAAACGAACACACACCTACTTTCACCTGTCAAAGCTTTCACTTGTAAGAAACAATGCCTTGTTCAAATTGGTTTGAGGTGCTGTAGATCCAAGCGCTACACACTGTGCCAGCATATTTTGGGAAAATCTTAGTCAGCACTCCAAAAGGTCAGTTCCTTTTAATGAATATAACTTGGGAATAAGTTGCCACCCCCATGATGACTGTATGTTCCAAGCTTGTTCCAACCTACCATCTTCTATCTACAGGTGCATCTCAAAAAATTATTATATCGTAGAATTCATTTTTGTAACTCAAAAAGTGGAACTTTCATATATTCTAGATTCATTACACATGAAGTGAAATATTTCAAGCCTTTTTTTGTTTAATCTTGATGATTACGGCTTACAGGTCATGGAAATAAAAACTCCAGTATCTAAAAATATTAGAATAAAGATTTTATTATACAGAAATTATGACCTGAAAAGTATGTTAATTTTACTTGGGCTCCTTTTGCACGAATTACTGCATCAATGCGACGTGGCATGGCGGCTGTCAGCCTGTGGCACTGCTGAGGTGTTCTGGAAGCCCAGGTTGCTTTGATAGCGGCCTTCAGCTCGTCTGTATTGTTGGGTCTGGTGTCTCTCACAGATTCTCTATGGGGTTCAGGTCAGGCGAGTTGGCTGACCAATCAAGCACAGTAATACCATGGTCAGTAAACCAGTTACTAGTAGTTTTGACACTGTGGGCAGGTGCCAAGTCCTGCTGGAAAAGGAAATCAGCATTTCCATAAAGCTTGTCAGCAGATGGAAGCATGAAATGCTCTAAAATCTCCTGGTAGACGCTGCATTGACTCTCGACTTGAGAAAACACAGTGGACCGACACCAGCAGATGACATGGCAACCCAAATCATCACTGACTGTGGAAACTTCACACTGGACTTCAAGCAACTTGGATTCTGTGTCTCTCCACTCTTCCTCCAGACTCTGGAACCTTGATTTCCAAATGAAATGCAACATTTACTTTCATCATCCCCATGATTGTGGTTGTGTACTGAACCAGACTGAGAGATTAAAGGCTTAGGAAACCTTTGCAGGTGTTTTGAGTTAATTCATTGATTAGCTTTTCTGAGGTCGACATTTCTGTATTATAAATTCTTTATTCTAATATTTTGATTTAAAATCTAATATTAGATTTTTGATTTCCATGCGCTGTAAGCTGTAATCATTAAGATTAAAACAAAAAACGGCTTGAAATATTTCACTTTATGTGTAATGAAGCTAGACCATATGAAAGTTCCACGTTTTTAATTAAATTACAAAAAAAATTAACTTTTCCACGAGTTTTTGAGATGCACCTGTATAGGCCTGCATAAATAGGCTGCTATGTATATGAATAGCATTACTATTAAATCACCAAATCTCAGCCCACTATGAATGGAGCGACAACTTTATGAGCTATGTGTAAACATTTCCGCATTTAAACCTCCTCCACTTGATTTCAGAGCCAAGTGTGAAAACTGTCGACTGTGAACGTGGTAATGAGAATGAAAGGAAGTTATATTTAAGCATCTGGGCGGTGTTATGGTATTCAACGTAAAGCTTAGTGTGTCATCTCGTCATTACTGTGCGTTCTTCTCAATCTGCTTCTAAGGGAGCCATTTTACACTCGTCCTCCCACTGTGTTCTTCGCCAGCGCATATAACGAGTTGCCCTTTTATCACCCGCCTGTGTGAAAGTTACGGGCTTCGACAAAAATAACATTGTCCATCTGTTCCTGTGATCTCTCTCTCTCTCTCTCTCTCTCTTCTGCTTTCTCACTGATTCAGTCAGCACGTCACAATTAAAAATGATTCTTCCATCCTCCAAAAGCCTCTTGAGAATTGTAGAGTACTGCACGTGTGCTGTTGGTGAATTGCGTTTATATGCCCCGGCAATAGGTTAACTCTATAAATGGCCTCAATTCCACAGGACTCTTCACTTATTTTGACTGCAGGGATTACGTGTTTTCCACCAGCCACCTGCACTTCTTTGGAGGGCTCACTTGAATGGAGTGTACACTCCAAACTAGTGGTGCTCAGCTCACAGATGTAGGTCATGGGTAAATTCACGCCCGTTTAATTTTGATCCAGGAATAGGGAGATAAACATTGTGCTCAGACAATGCTGCAACAATACGAAGACTGATCAAAACCTATGTCTGGCTCATGTCAGTTTGCAGGATTTAAAAAAAATAAAAAATTCAGATACTGGATTGTGATGATTATATGGTCCTTTAGAGTGTGAGGAACCATAAGGATGATTGTGATGTCTTTTTTTTTTTTTTTTTTCATGGCTCCAGTTGCGTAGCTCCATTTGCTTGGCTCCATTCAGAAACCCATAAAGAAGGCTGCACACAGACGTATTTGTCACCTCTCAACTTCATCATCAATGTATTTAACTTAAACATGAGCATTTCTCAAGGCTTGCAGGGATGACGCGAGAATACTGTTTATTCACGCTGAATGGCGTGCTAATTGAATGTGTGCCCACGTTGAAAGATTTGCATTTGTGAGCCGCTGCCATTTAGAGCACATGAAGAAGACACAAATTGGATTGACGGTCTTTTTTTTTACGGTGCCACAATTTAAACAACTAACTTTTTTTGTCCTCTTGTATTCTCGTCTGATTTATTAGCAGTGGCGTTAGACACGGTGGTGTTACTTGCAACTGAAAAGACAGTTGACGTCTGCACAGTTGTTTTTTTTTTCCCCTCACAGTTGCATCTGTTGTGTACACATTGTTTCAGTTATGTTGTGTAAGATTTTTTTTTAGGGATTTGCATTGGATTTTTAAGGTGCTGTAAAAATAAGGCTCAATGTTAGTCAGCAGTAGAGGTTAAAGTTATAAAAATAAAAGGACTAAAGCCATAAATAAATGCATCTGTCAGTGCGGTGCGGAAGAGAGCAAAACTGAAGGAAGATGCAGGAGCAAGCGTGTTATTTCTGTGACGAGCCAAGAGTGGGTGTCTGTGAGCGTCTTTCACCTTCTCTCTCTCTATCTTCTTCTTCTTCTTCTTTCCAAGTCTTTTTTTTGTCATCAGATGTTGGCTGCTGAGACAGTGATGCTGCCTTGCAAATTGTGACTTTTTTTTTCACTGATCATATGCAAATAAAAAAAAAGTTCTTTGAAGGAATACTGGAAATGACGAAATATGACAATATAAGTCAATATAAACTCGAATAGTGAGTGTTGTTGTTGGCTGAACCTGTTTATTCACGTTTAAGGTTGTGTGGTCTCGTCTGTGTCGTCTTGGGCTGAGTGCTGTGAAAAATCTGCAGGTCCCTGATATGAAATGGCAGCTCGAGATTCATCACACGTACATTCTAGCATCCGGCACTAACTCAATCAGCTACGCTGTGCAATCTGTGTGCGAACATGTGCTCTACCTCAAGCAGTTTACGACTGGATTGAGTTTTGGATATACGCACTCCTGTTCACAAACGTACACACGTCGTGCTCAAGCCTGGAGAAAAGTTCGATTTGGTGTCACGGTTTTGATTATGCTTTCCATTAGAGTTCACTTTGCATTAGCACCGTTACAGCAAAAATTGAGGTTCAACCATCATGACTTTTGAGTCGTGTTTTTGGTCCATTTAGCCTAATAAATGTATTCTATTTATAAATATCTCTGGAATAATGCACGTTTACTGCAAAGCAAAATTTGGTATGTAAAAAAAAAAAAAAAAAGCCTGAAAATGTTGAATATTATAATTGGGCCTTATTCAGGGTGTGTAGTCGTTTGCCTCACACCTCCAGGGGCTTGCATTTTCTCCCCGTGTTCCGGGGGTAACTTTCGGGTATTCCAGTTTCCTCCCCAGTCCAAAGACATGCGCTGTAGGCTGATTGGCATTTCTAAATTGTCCGTAGTGTGTGATTGTGCCCTGTGATGGATTGGCACCCCGTCCAGGGTGTCCCCTGCCTTGTGCCCCGGGTTCCGTGGGATAGGCTCCAGGCTCCCCACGACCCTGTTTAGGATAAACAGTACAGAAAATGGATGGATAGCTGTAACTTTAGACAGACAGTAAATACAATTCAGACAGTTGCATGAGGCAGAGGCATGTCTCAATTTCAAGTGATTTTGACCTTGGACATTTTTTGAGAAAGACACAAGGCAGTTTTATTCCCCCATTTTCTCCCCAATTTGGTTATCTACCAATTCCCACCCATCAAACAGGGAGAGTGAAGACTAAAATGTGCTTCAAGATATCTGAAGCCAGCAAACAGCATCTAGCTCATACAGCGTAACACAGTTTATGGAAAGTGCTATCCACCTTCTTCCACATACCTACACTCACAGACATCTGCAATTGCTTAGTATCCCTCTGATTGACAGAAGAGACAGTAATGCTAACCCTCCCACTCAAAGAGCATGGCTAGTTTTGCTCTCTAAGACCAATTTTTCAGTTCTCTAGGACTCCTGGCCATGAATGGACAGTGGACTAGTTCAACAAACAGACTTCATATAAAAACCATAATAATAATAATTCCTTTTACTTTCACACTATCTGTTGTTACCCAGATGAGGACGGGTTCCCTTCTGAGTCTGGTTCCTCTCAAGGTTTCTTCCTCATATCATCTTAGGGAGATTTTCCTCACCACCGTCACCACCGGCTTGCTCAATAGGGATAAATTCACACACTTAAAATCTGTATCCCGTGTTTATATGTTTCTGTAAAGCTGCGTTGAGACAATGTCCATTTTTAAACGCGCTATACAAATAAAATTGAATTGAATTGAATTGAATGGCTGTGCCATCATCAGGATCTCCCAACAATAAAGTGAATACAATTTGACAGTTTCATTTCTGTCATCTCAGTTTCATGTTCAATTGTGTCTCACTTTTGGGGGGGGGGAGGAATGCCATTTGGGAATAATATCAAGTATTCATTAACTAATAGTATTTTCAAAAAAAGCAGTAACTTTCCCAGGGTAAATATTGATGAAATTTTGGACTCTGAATACGGCCCATAGGGCATTCATTCTTTTTGAAATAAACGACGTTTGTGCTAAAGTAAACACTGACAAGACTATGTAAGCATCCCTCGACTCTCAATAACGTAAATGAGCCTGAATGAAATATTAGTGCCATCTCTTCATTGCCTCGAGACGTTTTCCATCATCTTATTCCCAGACAGACGGCCAGCTGCTGATCCACTGTATTAAACTCGATCAGCTAACTTAATTCCAGGATAACATGATGCGCAATTACACCCAATGGACATACACAAACCTTAATAAACAGCCACGTTATTTTATAATCGTCTGAAGGAGACGCGTGAAATGAGTTTAGACTAGGATGTATGGAAAAATGTGGAAGGACTATGACCCGAGACTGTTATTCTGAATTTTAAATATGGATTGTGTATCACATTTTTTTTTTCAAGGATTTATTAACAACCTGTGAACATCCTGTGGAAAAAAAAAAATTGTAATAGCTGCTTTGTCTTCACCATCTGCTCATGGTGAAAACACAGATAGTAACAGTGGCGATGATGATCATGACAGTGATGATAATTACACTGATTACACTACATTACACTATGTATGATAAGTGCAATAAGAGCTAGCTTGTCAGTCCAAAACTTTCTGAAACTCTACTCTTGCTTCTTGCCACAAATTAGCAGCTTTTTTTCTCCCTTGCAAATGATTTTAAGTGTTAATGAGACTGTCTGTCTAAAATTCCCTATTTGGCTTGACATTGGCACCTGACTTTGAGTGTGAGCGTGTGTGTGAAGTGTATCAACATTTTTAGCATGTCAGTTTTTGTGTGTGTGAAGAAAGTTTCATAAACTTTTTTTTTTTTTTTATACTCTTAATGCATGTTTCATCTTTCAATGGATTTTTATAAGAAGTTACAGTCAAACCTTCCATTTATTTAACAGCCTTTTCCTGCTTAAAAAAACAAAAACAAATTAGAAGTGATTAACGTTAGCCAATTAGACATGAGGTCTTTGAATATATGAATTGTTAAATAACTTATAAACATTAATGATCTGTGCCATTCCTCTGAAGGTAGAATTGGACCACACTTGTGGAATTATCGCCTCGTCTGAATGCTGATTCCTGAATGCTGACTACATTTTACTGATTAAAACATTTAATATATTAGCATAAATTTCTAAAGTGGTTAGTGAGGATAAAATCATTAATTTATTCATTTTTGGGGGGGCACCGTATAACTTAACAGTTAGCACGTTTGCCTTGCACCTCAAGGTTTTAGGGGTTCTATTCCCGCCTCCACCCTGTGTGTGTGGAGCTTGCATGTTCTCCACATGCCTTGGGGGTTTCCTCAGGGTACTCCGGTTTCCTCCCCCAGTCCAAAGACCTGTGCTGTAGGCTGATTGGCATTTCCAAATTGTCTGTAGTGTGTGAAGGTGTGTGCTTGGAACCTCGTCCAGGTTGTGCCCTGAGTTCCCACGAGGATAAGCAGTACAGAAAATGGATGGATGGATTTCTTCATCTTCAGTAAGCACTTTATCCTGGTCTGGGTCACAGTGGATCTGGAGTCTATCCCGGAAACAGTGGGTGCGAGGCGAATTTACCGTATTTAGCGTAACAGGTCACCTACTGCCATGTTTTTAGAGGTTGGAGGACAACTGAAGAACCCAGAGGAAACCAACACGGACATGTAGAGAACATGCAAAACTCCAAACAGGATCAAACCAGGCATCCTGAAGCTCTGAGGCAGCAACACTACCAGCTACACACTGTACCTCACGTAATTACATTAGCATGTTCTAAATGTTTTAAGCCGTCTCTGTTTCATTTCATTATCCCCAGACTAAAAGTGCTCCGCTTTGATCAAGAAAATGTCGAAATGTATCTCTAGGAAACACATGCTATGCTGTTTAATCTATATTTAATTCATTTATGCTATTTAATTGATCGAATCTATGAAGAAATTCCCCTTTTCTCTTAGTCTGTACTTTCAGGTCGTCGCCAGCAGCTGTCAAAGTTATTCTTTACTCCGTCCTCCCTGCATCGATTTCACTTCTCTTTTCATTTGTCCTCAGTGAAGCCATTATTACTTTTATGGGTGTTTTTATGGCCCTCCCAAGACTGCTGACCGATTATAGCGAGGCAGCCATTAGAGTCTTTCTCTCCTCTCTCTCTCTCTCTCTCTCTCTCACATACACCTTTTGTTTTTCTCCGACCAAGGAAATGTACCGAGCATGAGCAATGTCTTTTCTCATCAAGTGTGTTGTGAGAGATTGAAACCATTCTTGAAAACACAAACCAGACACGCACATTCTCAGCGCGTGGGCCATTTCTTACTCTAAGCGGCCCTCGTCATTGTTTTTGCTTTAACACCTTAAAGAAGCTGATAAAGATCTATCCGACAGCCAAAGAACATCTTTCACCATTAACTCTTCATACAGCCACAGTGAAGCATCTGTGTCTCCGTCAACCCGCCCAGCTCGTGCTCTGAAACATTAATAAGCATGCTGCAGTGGAGAATAGCTGTGTGCAAAGTGATGACACACTACAGCGAGGAGTGATGACATGCTACACGCGCCTGCTCGCATTAGCCATTCAGCCATCAACTAATAGCGTTGGCTTTCCAGAGATGCCCGATTTCCATTTCTACCATTTTAATGGCTAGTAATGACTGTCAGGTTGCTGTGTGAGTGCTCAGAGAATAGACCCATGTTCTATACTGTTCATAACATGCCAGGGGGATTGAATCCAGTCTGATATAAACAAGCAAAATGTGGTTGGATTTCATTCAATTTCATACTAAAACACACACACACACACACACACACACACACACACACACACACTACTACCTCTACCCCTGACTCTAACTTCAACCTTTGTAACTTTTCTTACACATTGAAAGGAAGATAATGTCGATCATGCCAGTTTAACTCCTCACTTGATAAGCAGTGGATTTTTGAGTGGTGTTGCTGTTGTTACAATTGGGCCACTCTCCTAGTACAATTAAATAAAAGAAGCAAACGTATACACTGAATCAGCCAAAACATTAAAACCATTGACAGGTGAAGTGAATAACATTGATTATCTCGTTACGATGCCACCTGTCAAGGGGTGGGACATATTAGGCAGTGAACAGTCAGTTGTCAAAGTTGATGTGTTAGAAGCTAAGTGAGACTAGTTTTTAATGAATATACAGTAGGAGCAATAACATGAGCGAGAGAGCAGGCGCAATTGTAACTCCTTTGTTTTATTGAATGCACGCAAGCAGCAGTGACCTCATTACATCCGTATACAATTTTGTCACTTCACCATTTTTGAGGGGGGGCTGGGGGGGTAGGCGGATGGTGTGGCTGGAAGCAGGCTTCATCCATTCACACTGGAGCTATTTATGATTAACACATTTTTGTGTTAGATAACTAAATATGAACCAGAAGTACAGTATGATAGCATATTTTTCAGTTTGTTGTCTGTTGTTAAGAGCTCTCCATCATCAGTCAATTACAATTACATCTTTATTTTTGTAAAGGAGTACATGAACTGTGTTTTCTGCCACTTTTCCACTTTTCACACTACAGTATCTGCTACGTGACAGCCCTTATTACCTTTCTATTGCTTATTACACCAGCATATACTGTAAATGGTGATTGTTCTGCATGTGTTTGTCTGCATAATGGACGCCCAGTGATCTACTGTAATCTACTGCTTAATATTTACCACACTAGGGAAGTAGTAGCTTAGATGTTGGACTACTACTCGGAAGGTAGTGAGTTCAAATCCCAGCGCTGCCACTGTTGGGCCCTTGAGCAAGGCCTTAACCCTCAACTGCTCAGTCACTCTGGATAAGGGCATCTGCCAAATGCTGTAATGTAATGTAATGTATATCACATGGAATAATGAATGTATGACAGTTTAACTTTCGTTTCGTTTCTGATGTACATTGGAATTAGGGGGCTTTCACTCTGGCATTTTAGTCCAAAACAAAGCATGGCTTGCATGAAAATTGGTAATGTGAATGCTGTCAGGAAGCACACCATAGTACCACACCCGAGACTACATGTAGGAGGTGGTCTGAGTTGGCTTGCCCTGGAACTGTGCTGCGATTTCTGTGAATCAGAACATAACTCATACTCGGGTCCACACTTGTTCAGGATGTAAAGTAACCCGCGAGTGTGTTTTATCTGATGATAAAACATCATTAGTTTCCACAGCACACGACGTGTACCATGAGCAGCAGATGCTGTGCATAATATCTGCTGCGCATAATAGCACCAAAATAATAATAATAATGAAAAAATATGTTCGCATTGTATCAAATTGTGAGGGGATCTCCTGTGCACAGCCCTCTTATAATCATTCCACAGAGTTTTAATGGATTTTAGATTTGGGCTTTGACAGGACCATTCCAAAACATTGACCCCCTTCTTCCTTTCATTATCGTGCTGGAAGGTACAATTTTTCATCATCTTCACTGGTCTGACAGAGGACTGCAGGTATTGTGATGGATTGGTATTTGGATCGATCCATGATTCCCCTCTATCTTGACTAGATCCCCAGTCCCATCAGATGAGAAGCAGCCTCATAGCAGCCTCATAGATGCTGCCACCATTATGCTTCATAGTGGAATAGGTGTTGTTTGTTTGATACGCTGTCTTGTTTTTGCATCAAACATATCTTATAGAATTATGCCCCAAAAGCAATAAGACATTTCACCACATGATTTGGGGTGATTTAGGGTTTGGAGAAGGCTTGAGTTTGAATGTGATTGGATTTTGAATTTCAGAGCACAGTCTCATGACCCAAGCAACTGTTTTTTTTTCTTTCTTTTTTTCCTCTAAATTGTTTTTATTTGTTTTACCACTTGAATTTTGGTGGTTGCTGTATCACATTAAAGGAGGAACAAGATCTGACATGATTTATCTTGGTTGAATTTTTTATATCACAAAACCGTTGTTAATATTGGCTCACTTTGCTAGTACAACTAAGTAAAAGAAGCAAATACTGTATATTCCTAGTGTTATATGGGAAGTATGAAGCTGTAATTGAAATCAATTGTAATTGAACTCAAACCAAAAATGCTATTATTGTCCCAGTGCTCCCTAACACATTCAAAATGATAGACTTTGATTTGACTTGCTCTTTATGTAGTCAGCTATTAAATTTATACTAGATAGATGGTGTAACTTTGTTTACACTGGTCAGCAAACCAGCTAGTTAACAAGCCATTGTGACTTTAAATAATTGCACCGTACAACATAATTTTCTCCACTTATGGGAATGTTAAAATGTGATACACAGTATATTCTCCTCCACTTGTGCTGTTAATGAATACTTATGTACCATAGTAGATGCGTGGTCAAGCGCAGAAGATCCTGTGTTTAAGACTGTATTAAAACTCAGTATAGGATTTCCTTAAACTAGACCATTAGTTGTTTAGCTGCATGCATAGATTGGATCCTGCCTCACTCAAGTGGACAAAAAGAATTACGAAATGACTACATGTACATATATTCTCCATACATTTACAATTCGGTGTTGGACGATGTCACTTCTCTATTTGCTTTTGTTCCAGAGTTTCAGCAGAACAGCTCTCGTGAAGCCGCCGTTAATTAAGTCTGGGATTTGTGTACCTGATTGAGATGTCTGGAAATCACACACATGAATACACACACAAACTCCTGTCTAGCGTCTAGGGAAGTGGAAACTCCGAAGGTTGCCGTGCTGAGCGTTTGACTCTGATTCCGGTGGACGTGGACAGTGTTTTGGTTGTCATAGGAACACTTGGTAAAATTCGCTTGAGTAAGACTGAACTCGCACATCAGAGAGACAGAGAAAAAGAAAATAGGAAATAGTGGACAGAAAAAAAAGAGCTTTGAATCTTTAAAACTCCACTGTGAATTATCTTTTTTCTTTTCTCCTATTTACCAAAGCCATCTCGACACAGACACACACACACACACACACACACACACACACACACACACAGAATACTAATTCCAGAACTCTTTTGTAGTCACTTCTAATCTAGCTTAGATGTAATTTTCATCCATTTTTTTTCTTCTTCACTGATTACATCACGCCACTGGTGTAAACGAGAATAATTCATGAAGCATTATTTCTTCATAAATAAAGAAAACTCTTCTCTGATATTAAATAACTGCCTTAATGAGGCAGTTTTGACTCAGTTTTTTATGCTTGTGTAATTCGATTATAAAAGCATGTAAATTTTCATTAGCCATGCTGTGAGAATCCTGGCTTGATTAGGCGTGCCCACTGCGCCACCCGGGAATCATGGGAAAAGAACGCAGAGTGCTCCTGGGCCTCAGTACTGATCATATCAGGGCACAGGAAATGGCATTCTGGGTAAGGAGCCAGAGCCAGAGGGACAGAAGGGACTGTGTGTGTATGTGTGTGTGTGTGTGTGTATGCGTGTGTGTGTCAGTGTTGTTTTGGTGCAAATACTGTAAAGAGGACAAGGGGTGAAGAGGGGAGGGAAGTTAATGGATAGCAGAATGACACATTATTGACCACTCTGTGTGTGTGTGTGTGTGTGTGTGTGTGTGTGTGTGTGTCATTCCTTAGAGTTATACTTGTTCCTATCAAAACAGACTTGATTTAAAAATAAAATAAAAACAACATGGGTTGTTATTATTTTATTTTATTTTTTATAGGATACAGTCGAGTGCAAAAGTCTGTACACATTGCTTGCAAAAAAAAAAAAGTAATTTAATCTTATATCAAAGTCAGTAATTATCTTTATTAGCAAGCTCAAAGGTTTCATTTCTGTTGACATGCTCTAATTAATTGATTTGAATGTCCATCATTAAGGTATGTAATCACTTAAAACATCCAGCGAGGCATGAACATTTCAAACAGACTTGAACTCAAACACTTTTTCTGTACTGTAAGTAGTCAAGTTGTTGAATCAAAAACAGCTATTAGAGGCTTGAAATAGAAAATTTTGACCTTTCACAGACTTGGAAAAGGGGATAAAAAGATATCAGTGTTTAGGGAGACATCTACCAGCAGTAAAAGAAAAAAAAACAACACAGAAATCATAAATGGAAGAAGCGAAGATACAAACAAAAAGAAAAGTCCTCTTGGGGTTTAACCAAAGTATGTCTGTCTGTCTGTCTATCTATCAAATTAATATCATAACACATATTTTGACCTTTGTTTTTTGTCTTCATGAAGGAATGTATATAAAGCCTGTAAATGCACATTGAATGCCTTTTGGGTTTTTATCATCTCAAAGTGAGGGGGTGCAAACTTTTGCACTAAACATATATTTGCATATGAGAGCAGAGTGGATTAGTTATTCAACAGGACTGCCTATCTCTGTGTGTGTGTGTGTGTGTGTGTGTGTGTGTGTAGTGGTGCTGAGAGCAGGGTGTTTCATTTACACAGTTCTAGCACAGCTACCCATTTAACTACTTTAATTATCACCTCATCACAAGGAGAGAGAGAGAGCAAGAGAGAGAATGACAGAGAACCGAGGCGTGCCAAAGAAGCAATGATGCCATTGCTGAACCTTTTTGAGGGTTCTTATTTCTCGGTATTTGCTGTTCAATTTTCCAGGTGGTACACATGCACTTTGTTTAAGTGGCACACTTCTATACACTCTATACACTTAAGCAGCGTATTTAGGTGGCACTAATGCAGATCATTAATTATAAGCCTTTAAGAAATGCCTCAAAAGCAACATAATCTATTATTGGCAGTCTCTTTTAGCTTCCATGTAATGAGATAAAAAAAAAAAAATATATTAAAGAATTAAAAAAAAAAAAAAAAAAAGTATGTGTGATAACCAAGTTCATTTGTTCTCTTCTCTCCGGTGCAGATTGTTAATTATGAACCTTTCAGAAGTGAATTAAAAGAAACATAATCTATTATAAGATTTTTCTTTGCAATTTACGGCTATGAACTGCAGTTCCTCCCCAGCTACTCATTGCATTAATGATTAAAGTAAAGTTTATTATTCTATTGTTCTCCCATGAGCAGTTTTTAGAGTGATTCTATGAACGTATGAAATGCCAAATTGGACGATCTATGATGTGCTGTAGGGTGCCATCTTTTTTGAGCATTAGTGATGAGGTGTCCGTTCAATCGATTATGTATGTAGTCACTCGGATAATAAAATATCATATCAGGATAATTGACAATTTCACAATACAGAGGATAAATCATGATGTGTGTGGTGGCATGGGAAACCTCTTCACATGTTCAAATTGTCAAACTATATGAAGTTCTGACATACACTGGCCGTTTTATTAGAAACACCATTCTAATGGTGTTTAGGACCCCCGGTTTGCTGTCAAGACTGCCTCAATTCTCTGGAGTCCACAGGGTTTTCTGGTCTATGATTGCTTCACATTAATAAATTTGCATGTGTAACATCTAGATCAGTTGCATTGCACAAGTGCCACAGATTCTGTTAAGCTGATAATTAAATTAACTTCTTTGATATTTTTGCCCTGTCTATAGGTGTGTGGAAGTTCCTTAAAAAGGAAAGCACTCTCCAGATCATTCTTCAAGCTTTTGAAGTTTTAAGTATAATTTCAGCCAGTGATTTATTAGTAGGACGATGAGTGAGTACCAGAGGAATTTGCTCTGTCTGTGGACTGTGGATTGTGCAGAGGTCAGTGCATCCGTATTCTCCATAGTGGTAATACAGGCCATATCATGATCTATGATTTTCTCCTGGGTTGAGGGTTCGGTTCCTGCCTCCGCCCTGTGTGTGCAAAGCTTGCATGTTCTCCCCGTGCTTTAGGGGTTTCCTCCAGGTACTCCAGTTTCCTCCCTGCTTTCTAAGACATGTGCTATAGGCTGACTGGCATCTCCAAATTGTCTGTAGTGTGTGAATGAGTGTGCGATTGTGCCCTGTGATGGGTTGGCATCCCGTCCAGGGTGTTCCCCTGCCTTGTGCCCCGAGTTCCTTGGGGAAGGCTCCAGGCTACATTATTAGACCTTACCAGTATTTTTTACAGTAACTTACTGGCAAAACCTACTTACAGTAAGCTTCTGCAATGTCTGTTTGCAGTTACAGTACGTACTAATTACCACCTTACTTACTAAGTAATTGGTGGCTGGAGTATATTACTGTACAAATAAAGTAACAAGCTATAATTGTCCTATGTATAATAAAAATGGATTACTGTAATATATGACCATAGAGATCAGAAAGAATCTGTGTTAATACTGTGACATCAGGTCCACTGCACAGAGATGAGACGTTTCACAGCATTTTTTTTTTTTTTTTTTACAATTACTGTAACATACTCCAATTATTTACAGTTAGTTACTGTAATCAATTTGATAAAAAGTTACTGTAATTAATAAGTGATTTCACCCATGATGCAATGCATATTACAGTTGAATACAGTATGATTATATTACAGTAATTTACTGGCCATTTTTACAGTTTACTGTTTATAAACCTTATAACCCAGTTTATCCTATAAACTACAGTAAAAGGGTTAACAGTGTATCAGAATAAAAACCATGAAGTTTCGACCTTCAGTAAAATCAAAGCAGATGCAACTTTCTATTTTTTATAATAGTATTTTGATAAAACATCGTGTATACATTCAGTGGCACGTTTACATTTTGTAACATTAACCAGATTCAAAGTTCTTTAGCATGTACACACAGAAAATAGACAATTATTACATGTTAGACAGATGCATATTTAACTAGCTATTGATCTCCCAATGATTCACAATGTTATTACTTCATTGCTGTTTATTACAGTCTATAAAGGATCAACAGAAGCTCAGTGGTTAAACTTCTGAGATGGAGAGCATGAGGTTATAAATTCAGATCCCAGGATTTACAGACTGTTTGTGTAACTGACCAACCCTGATTGTCCCTGAGTTCTAAGTCAATTAATAAACGTCAGTGTAGGTATTGATTTGATTCAGTATTTCCCAGTTGTAGATGAAATGACCCCACTTCTGCAGTTTTGCAGTTCAGGTACGGAAATGACTTTTGCGGCCAGGAATCGGCCCTCGCACTGAAACAGCAGCAGCACTGCAGCAATGGAAAAGTGCTTAGCAAGATTGAGTGTGAAACATAGAGCAGTGTGTCCCGCATGTCCTAATCCTACTGTGACATTTGTGTCTATGATTCCCATCTCCTAATGCTGGCATTTTCTCCAACGCACAAATCGATCACAGACATTCACAGGGCATGACTTGTAGATCAGAGAATCTCCACCGAGAGACAAAGAGTGACTGAAGAAGAATGCAGAGAGTGAAGAAATATGATGAGAGCTGCTCCAGAGAGAAAGAAAGAGCAAAATATGACCGATGAGTTCGAGAGGAATTGAAATCGTCAGGAAAGGAGAAAGACACGAGGAAATAGAGTAAAAGATGGAAAAGATGAACGAGGATGATAGAACGAGATTGGAGCACAAATCTGAACCGAAAGCTGAAGGTCATGTGAATCTGCTGTATTAATCTGTGAAAAGATGGAAAAGATGGAATGGAGGCACAGCATGCGAGGAGCAACTGACATTTGATGCATCACATTTGCAGTGTGTAATGACCTTCCTGCCAGTGCTGCACTTTTATATTGATCAAATGGCCATACATGCAACAAGCACAATAGCTCATGGCATGATTGGCCAAATTTAATTACAACATAGTTTACTCAATGGAACAGTGAGCAAACAATATATTTGTGTTTATTCCAGTTCCTGATGTTCCCCAAAGATCACTTTACTCTACACCTACAGGCCACACAGGCATAGCTTTATACTGTATGTGACACCCTGGTATGGAAGAATTGAGGATTTTTTTCCCCCCACATGGGACTTTCAAACTCACAACATATAAATGGAGCATTGTTAATCACGCACAGGTGTACACACATTAATGAAATCACCTAGTCCTTCTCGAAGACACTGCCCTCTGTTTCCCAAGTGGCACTTAACCACACCCTCACCACCACAGCATATAACTGTGCATGTTCTATTATAATGGATCTCTATATACGGTGACGTTTTGATGGATGTGAGTTGCACATCTTGAGGGTATTGTGGATTAGAGGTTTGTATCTGGAATGGGATCAAAAAAAATTGTGGCAGTAGGTATTTTAGATTTTCTTGTCAGTGGGATCAGGCAGTGCATTAACAATAGAATATACTGTATATGGCACTTGTTTACTGCTTTTATTCATTCTTCCTCAGTAACTGTTTTATATTGTTCAAGGTCACAGTGCTTTAAATGACTATTGTGTCATGACTATAAATGAATATTGTTTTATTTTGAGAAATAGAGTTGAATTTATTCATCAGAAAATATTGCAGGCATGTACAAATGATGATAAGTCTGGAAGTGGGTGTGATTGGTCAAACTTTCTGCAGGAGCAGTTGGGATTGGTCAGATTTTTTTAGCATGAGCAAGTGGGATTGGTTAATATTACTTCAAGAGAGAGTGGGATTGGTCAGGCTTTCAGTAAGTGCAGGTGGGAATGGTCATGGGATTGGTCAAGCTTTCTGCAGGAGCACATGGGTCTGGTCAAATGGGATTGGTTAAACTTTCTTCAGGAGCAGGCGGGATTGGTCAAACTTTCTGTAGGAGGAAGTGGGATTGGTTATGGTATTGGTCAGACTTTCTGCATGAGCAAATGGGACTGGTCAAACTTTCTGCAGAAGCATATGGGATTGGCCAAACTGGTTAAACTTTCTTCAGGAGTACATAGGACTGGTCCAACTTTCTGCAAGAGAAGAGGGATTGTTCAGGCTTTCTGCATGAGCAGGTAGGATATTTGTCATGATATTGGTCAAACTTTATGCAGGAGCATATGGGATTGGTTAAACTTTCTTCAGGAGCACATGGAACTGGTCAAACTTTCTGCAGCAGCAGGTGGGATTGGTTAGAGTTTATTCAAGAGCAGGTGGGATTGGTCAAAATTTCTGTAGGCGCAGGAGGGATTGGTTAAACTTTCTTCAGGAGTACATGGGACTGGTCAAACATTCTGCAAGAGCAGAGGGATTGGTTAAAGTTTATTCAAGAGCAGGTGGGATTAGTCAAACTTTCTGTAGGTGCAGGTGGGATTGGTTAAACTTTCTTCAGGAGTACATGGGATTGGTCAAACTTTCAGCAGGTGGGACTGATCAAATGTCCTGCAAGTGTGAGTGTGTTTGGTCAGGCTTTCTGCGTGAGCAGGTGGGATTGGTTATGTTATTGGTCAGACTTTCTGCATGAGCAGGTGGGATTGGTAAAACTTCCTGCAAGAGTGAGTGGGATTGGTCAAACCTTCTGACTGAGCAGGTGGGATTGGTCATGCAATTGGTCAAACTTTTTGCTCGAGCAGGTGGGATTTTTTCATAGGATAGTTCAAGCTTTATGCTGGAGTAGGTGGGATTGTTTTAAACTTTCTGTACGAGCAGGTGGGATTGGTTAGGAGGTCTGAGGGAGCATGTGATTGGTCAGAATTCCTGCAGCAGTGGGTGGGAATGAAATAAAATAAAAACAAATCTGCACAGACCTCTAATGGATTGAAATTAAAATAAAAGTGCATCTGCCCTGTGAGACACTGCTTTCAGTGTGAATGGGTCTTAAGAGGGAGGAGGGCAGGAATGGAGACATCAGGGACTGCAGTGTTATCCTCCAGGAGGTCAGAGGTCAAATGTAATCCTTGCTTTGGCAGTATGAGTCGACAGCATCCATGCACACACATTCACAGCATTCTTGCTGCAGGGAGTGGCAATGGACGTGAGCTCTGCCATCTGTAGTTTATACCACCACAGCTACACACACACACACACACACACACACACACACACACACACACACATATGCACACGGATGAGATTTCCTCTTGGTCATTCCTGTACAATAATTTGCCAGAGGTGTGTGTCAGGCTGCTGTTCATAATCTCACATTTTCTCCCTCCAACCAAAGCAGTTTGAATTGGACATGTTGAGAAAAATGTTAATAGTCTACACTGTCTTCTGAAGGTGTAGGTGTGTGTCTGTGTGTGTGTGTGTGTGAGAGAGAGAGAGAGAGAGAGAGAGAGAGAGAGAGGGAGGGAGGGAGGGAGGACATGTGTGTATGTGTAACAGGAAGAGAGAGAGAATGAAATTATGTCCTAAAT
>JANDJT010000199.1:19984250-19995038 GCA_024331685.1 Stegophilus panzeri | reverse complement strand
GATTTCATTTTCCATGTACAATAATTTTTTTTGAGACATTAACTAAAACTAACTAAGGCTATTGTTAGCAGTTTGCTAGTAATCCTATATATTGTGGTGCATATGCATCCATCCACCTATTTTCCATCCCCCTTATCATACACAGGGTCATAGGGAACCTGAAGTCTATCCCGGGGAACTTGGGGCACTAGGTGGGATCACCCTGGATGAGGTGCTAACCCATCGTAGGACACAATCCCACACATTCACACACTACAGACAATTTAAAAATGCCAATCAGCCTACAACGGATGTCTTTGGACTGGGGGAGGAAACCCCCGAAGCACAGGGAGAACATGCAAACTCCACACACACAGGGCGGAGGCGGGATTCAAACCCCCAACCCCATGCCCCCTGTGATGCATATTGTGTGTCATACCAATGTCTAAAATATTTGTTGCCATGTTGCTAGGGCTGAAGTCAACACTGTCATTGTCAAGTCCAATACCAGGATGAACCAAGATCATGTCAAAACTGAGTCTTAAGTAGGTCACGGCCAAGTCAAGCCAATTGAGTCTAAATGAAAGCAAGATCGAGTCAAGATCGAGACCATTAAAGCCATTAAATCCCAAGCTCAAGCCTTTACTTCAACTAGTTGGCTTCATTTGTGCATTGTGTAAAATATTCGACTGTTTCTTAGAACAACGAAATACTTCTTGTCAAACTTTGCGGCAAGTAAAAACACCCTGAGACAACATGATGAAGAAACCTTAAGAGGACCCAGACTCAAAATTGGCCTCATGGTCTTCTGAGTGGTATCAGATAACACATTTTATAAAGTATAGGCTGAAATGTTAAGTTACAATGTACTGTAGCTTATGCAATGTTTCACAATTTTGTGAAGGTTGGATGATGTTTGCCCAACAAGAACACACATAAATTGGTTGTTTTGGAAAGTTAGTTGTCCTCTTTCACAGCTTGTTAGGAGTAACGAGAAACATTGTTGCGCCTGTGGGTTTTGGCATATTTATATGTTTGTGCAACTTTTCCATGAAATTACTGTATCATACTTCTATAGGATATAATATGTGGTGTAGTTCTTCATACAATTCTGAACATTGCTGTTTTTTCCTTTGCTTTGTACAGCCACCAGCTCGGCATCTATGTGTATTCAAATCTCAGCCATATTTAATATCGTATTGACAGGCAGACGAATAGGAGCACATCAATCATCACCCTGCTATGCATTATAGAAGTGAAGCCACTCCGCCTTGGACCACGTCTTTTTTTTTTTTTTTTTTTTGACAACTTCCCTCACCATCCTTCCGCCTCTCTTTTACTGTCACTCTGTCTTATTTTTCTCTCCATATTGAGAAGTTCTTAACCGTCAGCAGACCTTTATCACATATCTAATGCCAGGATGAAGTGTTTTTCCTCGATGTCCCCTGTGGCCTGTGCCATAGTGCTGCTGCAAAACAAGGACAGCTAAGGACAAATAAGAGCGTGTTTGTGGTGGAGAGTGACGGAGTGCCATTTAACTAAGCCCACTGTAAAGTTTAAATAAGGCTGCATCGGTGTTTCAGAAATCCTTCAGCATTAGAACTGTCAAGTTTCTCACAAATGAACCTGTCAAAATGTGTGTATTTGTGGTTGTGTGTGGTGTGTTTATTGCTTAGTGGACCTCATTAGATCCTCTATAAGAGATTGTGTGTTTGGATGTAAGACAATGTGCAAAGCTGGGTTTATTGCTTTATTGCTTAGGAAAGCTTTGGAGAGCCTATTATATCCTGTGTGTGTGTGTGTGTGTGTGTGTGTGTGTGTGTGTGTGTGTGTGTGTTCGCAGAGCAAGGTGTATTGTATGTCAGCCCTGAGGCAAATAGAGACCCTCTAATGTAACACCTAATTAGGTAGCCCAGAACATCCACTATAGTGTGTGTGTGTGTGTGTGTGTGTGTATGAGAGAGAGAGAGAGAGAGAGAGAGAGAAAGAGAAAGAAAGAAAGAAAGAAAGAAAGAAAGAAAGAAACAAGTGCACCAAGGTTCCCCTTCTCAAAGACTTCAACTTTCTTTTACTGCACCCTACAGCCCTAAACTAACCTTTAAAAGAAGAGAATCACAACTCTTTTGTGTGTCTTCTCTTTCCTTTTCTTAGCACCAATAAAACTCATAGAACCTTCCAGGAATTGAGCAAACAGATCAACTAAAGGTTTCTCCAGCTGTGGCCTGCCTACTACAGGAATCAGAGCCTCTATCCTGAAGTTTTTCTTTGCCCATGTGTCCTTGGTCTCTTCACTCTTAAAGGTGAAACTCCATATAAATTGCTTTTCTTTAACTTAAGGCTTGTGTTCTGTTTCCTTAGCAGTGGATATATTTTCTTTGAGTCATATTGGGTTATATTTGCACAGCTAAGAGAGATATGATAATGAAATGAAATGACCAACTTTCTATAAATCTACACTATATGGTTAAATGTATGTGGACACCTGACCGTCACAGCCACATGTGTTTGTTGAACATCCCGTTCCAAAACCATGAGCATTAATATGGAGTCGGTCTATCCTTTGCAGCTAGAACAGCCTCCACTCTTCTGGGAAGGCTTTCCACTAGAGTTTGGATTGTTGCTGTGGGGATTTGTGCTCATTCAGCAACAAGAGCATTAGTAAGATCAGGCATTGATGTCGGACGAGGAGTTCTGGAGTGCAATCTGTGTTCCAGTTCATCCCAAAGGTGTTCAATGGGGTTGAGGCCATGGCTCTGTGCAGAACATTCGAGTTTTTCCACTCTAACCATTGGCCAAGCATGTCTTCATGGACCTTACTTTGTGGTGCAGTGCCATCATCATGCTGGAAAAGGTTTGGGCCTCTTAGTTCCAGTGAAGGGAAATTGTAATGATACCACATACAAAGACATTCTATACAATTATGTGCTTCCAACATTGTGGCAACAATTTGGTGAAGACCTACATATGGGTTTGATAGTCAGGTGTCCACGTACTTTTGGCCATGTAATGAATGTTTCTGGGGAATAGTGAAGAGCACACAAAAGTACTTCTTAAACCTGAGAATGTGTAATCATGTATGAGTGTAAGTAAGACATTGCCGTAATGTAATACAGAAGGATTTCACCTGTTTGTTTTAGATTTATAAAAAGCTGTTGATAGTTGCCACTTCAATCCTTTTTGTAATCTGTTTAATATAGTACGTGAATATTTTCACATTTTTACTTAATATATTACAGTGCCAAATGTGTAGTATATCAATTGCTAATTTCTGATCTCTGTTATATTCTCCTATCATGCTTCCCTAAACTGTCCTGACTCCAGTTCAGTTTATTGCGATACATATTTTGGTTTAAAACCTAAGTTACCTTTTTATATCTGAATTCTTGTATGTTACATCATACTATGCCATCGATATGATAGTTTAAAAAAAAAACAACAACATTTTATCATTCTTGCAGTTATTTATGAGTAACCTTACACAATATAATAACCTAAAAATTGAACTACATGTTTATAGGAAGGTGTGTTGCATATCTCTAAACACAAAGTTAAGGTTGTGTCGCTTAGTATTTTGTGAGAATACAGTGTGTGTGAGAGAGAGATAGATAAAGAAGTGTACCAAGGTTCTCCTTCAACTCTCCTTTTCCACACACTGTGACTGTAAAGTAGCTTTTACAAGAAGATAGTAATAACTTTTTTGTGTCTTTTTTCTTTCTTTCTTTGTAATGGTTTTTTTACATCTATGGGCAAATCTAAACAGAATGTAGGTCACAAAAAAAAAGTTCTGGACCTTTGTGTCCTCATAGCCAGTTATGCCCATATTCAATGTAAAAATAAGCCAGGAACATCAAGTTAGTATGTTTTTAGTTAAAAACTTAAAACAAGTTAAACCTATGACAATTCTTCCATCCATTTTCTTTTCTTTGATTTTCTCTTTTTGTGCATCAGACATGAAAAAGAAAGATGTCACTGATTAGCTAAAGACAAATGAGCAAAGACTGCAACAATCTTTGAGAGTCAGCCATGTCCCATCATGATGACTCCATTAGCAAACGCTTGTTTGTTTGGGGGTTTTTTGTCACGGCCATGTTTACAAGCCCTGAACCCACTTTAGGATAATTATGCCGAGTTTATTAGCCACTGTGACAAGTGCTAGGAGGGAACGAGACTTTTAAGACAGCGTCCCGAAAACTTTTAACAGGGCCTGAGCTTGCTGGGGCGCCTAATAGCTTTGGCAAGCTTTCAGTCTGGTTTCCATTTCTCTCTTTACATGGTGTAGTCAAAGGGCACTCAGCAAAATGAGCTTCCACTAGGCAGAGGTTGTTGTTTTTTTTTTTTTTTTTACTGTTTTCCTTTATATTCGCATAGTCTAGCATTTTCTTTTGCTTCCCCTTGTTGTCAGTTGCATTGTTGTTGGGTTTTTTTTTTTGTTGTTTTTTTTTTCTTCTCTCCACCGAAATGCTGCTTTTTCATAATTTAGAGTGGAATGAGGTTTTGAAATGGAAGGGGGGCTGAAATACGGGCCAGGCTTGGGAGTGGAGATTGACAGGTGATTTTGGAGTGATGGAAAAGGCTGTCAGTTGAGGTGTGTGCACGGCTCATGCTCAAAGCGATGGGTAATATGGCCAGGCTTTGTTGAGCTCTCTCCTCTATTTCCTCCTCTGCTCTTTTAGCGCTTCTCATTCGTTGTTAGCAAAGCTGGAGACTGATAAAGATTGATCGATGACTATGAAAGATGAACGAGGTGTTATTGTGTGAGTAAGCTCTGCCAAGACCTCCGCTTTAGCATGTGTGGATATGTTGATGTTTTCTTTGTCACATACATGGAATCAGTGTTTAAAACATAGAAACATAAAGGAAAACTTTTGTTGGTTGGTATTCCTACTCTGAAAGTTTGGAACGTATCCTCAACAACCTTGTCAATATGGCCGCTCACACTAACAGCAAATAAAACATCACTGCACTACATCAAATGAGTTTCATGTACCTACGATCAATCAACGTGGACACATTAGATGGTTAAATCTGTAACACTGACTATACAGTTCACTGTTTTGAGAAAAAAAAATATTATTCATAAAATCATGATCACTAATGTTAATTAACTAGCTTATTGCTAACAAAACACACAGTTTCATCCATGTTTTCCTGCAATTTGCCGCTCAAGACTTACAGTTGAGGTCATAAGTTTGCATATGCCTTGCAAACTTTTGAACAGGATGATCTGTGTAATTTATTATTTTGTTTAAGGATATTATTATTATTATTTTCATTTAGTACTGCCCTTCAGAACCTACATACTGTAAGAAGACCCAGAAGACAAAATAATAACAATTTACACCGATTATCCTGTCCAAAAGTTTACACCCCCGCTGGTAATCTATTGTGTTGCATCAGTGAATTGTTTGCACCTTTTGTAATAGTTGTGTACGAGTCCCTCCATTGTTCTCAGTGTGAAAAGATGGATCTCAACATCATATAGACGCTGTTGGAAAGTGGTCAAATATGTAGAAGATGCTGGAAAAGCAAAGAATGTGCAGGACCTGGAGGATTTTTCTGAAGAACAGTGGGCAGTTTAATTGCTCAGGACGAACAAGGGACTCATGAACAACTATCACAAAACATAAACACAGTCGTTGATCATCCAGGTAACAACACACAGTATTAAGAATCAAGGGTATGTAAACTTTTGAACTGGTTCGATTGTGTAAATTCAGTTATTATTGTGTCTTCTGGACTATATGTAAACATCTGTTTTATGATTTCTCTTATTATTCTTATTCTTATTCCTCTGCTTATTATTATTATTATTATTATTATTATTATTATTATAAACATTTTGCATATTCTGCAAGGCGTATGTAAATTTGTGACCTCAAATGTACATAAATCAGAGTTTAGACTTACCACTATCGAATGCAGCGAAAATTCCACTGCACCACTATCAGCTGATCATCGAAAGGCATTAGGAAACCATTAACCAAAGTGAAAACAGACCAACTGTCAGTAAAGGAAATGTAAAAAAAAAAATTAAGTACAAAATAAATTCTAGATTCTATTGAAATCCACATGTTAATCATACCGATTAATCTGCAGGTATGTCAGGTTTGAATTTTTCCTTCAAATCTAGTCCAGCTTGAGCCAGGTTTATTTGTTCACAAAGGGTCCTAAAACTTGTGACCTCTTTATTTCTTCTCTTTTATGGGCATTAGTTGATCAGCACCAAAGATTCTTTGCTAGACACTAGAAGCTTGCGAGTGTAAATCCCAGGTCTGTCAGAGATGACATAAGGCCCTTAACCCTCAGATGCTCAGCTCTATGGCCAAGTTGGATTCTGCCTCACTTTGATAAAAAGTGACGTAAATGAACAGTAAAAACTTAGTGACCAGTTTTTGTTTCACAAATGCTAGCTTATTTTTCTGATTAAAAGCATGAATTTGGTCTTTGTAGTGACTGATACTGAAGAATCCAATACAATATGACCAATAATACAACATAAAGTATGTATTTATCACAAAATATATTGAATATAGTCACATTTAGTTAGTATTTCTGATTATATGGTCACAGTAAAACGAATACATGATTAATATCATATTGCATTTCACTAATGTCTAGATCAGTTTACTCATTTCACGCTTGAAATAGTCTTATTCTATTAGCAGATAATTTTTTTCATTTTAAGCGTTTATTTCTAGAAATAAAAGCAGTTATATCTGCCAATAAAATAAGAAAATGTGAAGCTTGAAATGAGTAAAAGTATTTAAAAACAGACTGAATCATATTGTATTTGTCTTATTACTAATCACAATTAGAAATAATATAAATTTCAAAATTAAAATAATTTGAAATTTTGAATGAGATACAATAATAATACTGGGATATAATTTCAGTGTACTCAAATTATTTTGAATTCAAAAGTATGTTAGAGCAGCATATCACATTTAACACAATTAGTACTAATATTCAGTACATACTAAGTAACAGATAACAGTACTGGATTTTGCAGAGATTTTTTGTGATTGTTGCCCGGCAAAAATGCTTGAGTATATTAGTATATTAGCAACTTGCAGAGTTCTTTGTGCTTTTTTTTTTTTTTTTGGAAAACTACTTGAATTGGTGAAATTGCAATTGCGCCAAATTGTTTTGCACGATCTTTCACAGTTATGTTTGTTGGCAAATGAGACCTTTTAGCTGTACCCATGTTCAACACACGTGGATCGTAGAGGGCTTTGGCTGAATGTGCGTTGTGATGACGTCACATGACGCATCTTGGCCAAAATCTGTGGAAAAATCTGTGGTAATTTTAAAAAATTGCATGCACCTCTGAATATTGCGGCGTCTGCTTGATTTTGTGTTCATTTCTGCAATTGCAAAATCGCAAAATCCTGGAGGGACTGGATAAAACACAAAAAGCTTTTGAAGGAAAATAACTAAATATGAAGTGGTGTGATGGAGCTTAGCATGAAGCAAAGTTACTGTTACAACCTCACATTTGATTATTTTCCAAATAACAGCATATTCTGAAGTGTTTTATTCTTCTTATACCACAGCAATGTCAATGAATATAATTAATAATCTATAAAGGAATGACACAAAACTGCACGTAGAGTTAGATTTAGCGTTGTGGAATGTCTTCCAGACAAGTTTATCACTTTTGTTATAACAGCTACAAAGTGTTGTTCGCTCCACCATCAATTTTTTCTTGTAGGTAATAAAATAAAAAAACAAACAAACAAAAAAAACAAACATATAACAGTTATAGTAAAACTTTGACTGTTATAATTTCTGATACTGGAGACTCCTTCTATAAATGTTAAATAAAGTTCTCCTTACAGAAAACCTCCATAACTACTATATCAATGGTTAGATATTCTATGTTGTTAAACAACATTTATTTAAAAAAAATGTTTACTGAAAAGGTTAGATTACATGGCAGAAACTACTATCCAGGTTCTTCAATCCTTTGAATTTGAGATGTTGTCACCGACTATTCTGGGTATTGTGACCACAAGGGCAGGTGTGTTTGAAAGTCAACCTTAGATACCATCGAAATGAAGAATGGATAGATACGGAGACATAAAAAGACAAGAGAGTTGTATCATGGTCTGTATGTGAGTGGCAAGGGAGATTGTTTTTACCCCTACAGCACTTAAAGCAGAGGACAAAAGGACATGGATGTGGTGGTGGGTGGAGGGGAGGGGAGGTGTTGGGGGGTAGGAAGGTATCATCAGTCCTGGTTATCATCCTCTGTCTCTCTGCAGGGAATACTCTCTCTCTCACAAACACACACACACACACACACACACAGAGCAGGAAGATAGAGAAAGAAGAGGAATGTCCAGTGCGAGTATGTGGGGTTTTTTCCCCATAGACACTTACTTGACAGTTGTGGAAAAACTCTGTACCATATGGACTGCATCAAACACACGCGCATACACATAGAAAAAACAGTTGCTGCAACATTAACCTCCAGGCCTCACTAGTGCCTCTACATGTTCTATTTGATATAAACAAATATTGAGTTTGTCATTTAAGAGGCACTGTCTAACAAAAGGCGAACACAATTTACTCATTCGCTGCAAAGTGATAATGTTTACATGCCGGGTGAAGAGAATCAATCTTAACTATGTGTGTGCACTGAATCACCGCTGAACAATAAGTCAAAACATACACAGTAGGAACGTACACAGTAGGAACCTCTATTTAGCATTCATACACACAGAGGAGAGAGCAAAGAGCACATGATTGCTCTGAATTACAGTGAACAGAGACAGAAAGATCTGCAAAACAAGGTAGGATGGGACACACTGATGTGTCAGTGATGAATCCTGATGCCATTACCACTGATCTCATACAGCGTTGGCACGCACGATAACACAAATTGATAAAGGCTTCAAGGCCAAGCCGTCTATTGTCAGCTTTTATAAATCCACACACTGGATACGGACGACATGTGTCTGAGCTGTGATCGAGTAACGTGCTTCCCACTCAGCGAAACGCCCTTACGATATCCGACAGCACGTACACAAGTCCAGTGTCACAGACGTCCTCCTTCTGGTAAACATGATTTTCTTGAGCAGAATATATCCCTGGATGAATATCCCTTTGCTGTTCCTGAAACAACATTTACTTTCCTCAGAAATCTCGTACTCTTCCCACTCCCGAGTCACTTATAAATTCTTCCAGACACCACATGCAGCTTACAGACACAAAATCTAATAGTCAGAAAATGATACAAATTGAATGGAAATAGTGAAATCTGGCAGTGTGACAGTCTGAGGAAAAAAAATGGAAATCAGCCAAATGAAATAAATTCCAGGTTTTGACTGGGATTTGGACTGGGATTTTCTACCAATATACTTTGACATTGTTACTTTAGGAAAACATAAATATATTTTACCAAAATGACGGAATAATGCTTTTATTTAGTCTGTTGTCTAAGTTCATCGTGGCTTTCTGACTGCAAATATTATGTCTAGTAAAATATGCGCCAAAAGTATTGACCGTAAATTTTCAAGAAACGAAAAAAAATATACAATGAGAAAGAAGGAAGACACTCTGAAACTGAAAACAGTGAACTAGTGACACAAATGTAACATGGTCTTCAAACAGCGTTCTTTGTTAACAGTTGTCTAAGCTTCCTTTTCGTTAATCGTGGTTTATGAATACGCTGCCAGAGTTTTCGTTTACGAAAACTTTCAAAGTATCCATTTACGCTCTGCAAGTTTACGTTGGCCATTCTGGCACAAACCTTGTGTGTGGGCGGGGCTTAACAGCGATTTACTCTCATTGGCTAGTGAGATTTGGACCGACAGCTCGAGTGTCTAGCTGAGGAGGAGGAGGAGGAGGATGATGACGACGACAACACTTCGTGCCACTCCTGTGAGCTTATCTCTAAAAAAAATAGTCGTACGAGACTACCCAAACCTCAGATATTAATTACGGACTAATATACTGAATAAGTACGGAAGTAATTTCCACTACAAAGTACAAACACTGTTACTATACAGAGAACGCTCTAAAAAATTTTAAGTCTTTACTTCCAGGTAAACTCAAACTTACGGAGTGTAAAGGAAAAGTTTGAAAGTGTAAATGAAAACAAGAAAAAAGGAAGAAAAAAGGAAGCTTAGAAATCTGTTAACAAAGAACACTGTTCATTTGAAGACCATTTAAATTTTTGCCACCGAGTTCACTGTTTTCAGTTTCAGTGTTTTTCTTCTTTCTCACTGTAGGTTTTTTGCTCGTTTCTTGAAAAGTTACGTTCAATACTTTTTGCACAAATTTTAATTCCATAGTGAGTAAGCTAGTTTAACAAAGGCAGAGGTAGATAAAGTCCGCCTGACTAAATATGTCTAAAACCTTGCTAGCAAACTGTGCTTTTTCTCACGATTTGGTCACGTTTTTGTATAGTTACATAACAATGAATGTGAAACAATTCAGTTTGAAATCAGATTCTAGCTGTTACATCATCAGACATCATGAAGCTATATGCTTCCAATATTCATTAGCAAAATTAGTATTGGAGCTCCAGCTCAAAACTAAAGAAGCAAACTTCAAACACCTCCTGGCTTAACAAGTACTTTTGAGGTAAGTGTGTTAAGTGTGTGTGTGTGTGTGTGTGTGTGTGTGTGTGTTTCATTTTTTGGTTGAACTTTCTTCTTCAGTGTTCTCATTCAGGTTTTTGAGGACAGTTTAAGGACACACACACACACACACACACACAATTCCTCGGCTGGGTCTGGCTTTCTCCCTCTAGAAAGAACTTTTCTATAAAAGAAAAAGTTATATCAACAAACAAGTCAGACT
>JANDJT010000199.1:19973893-19984201 GCA_024331685.1 Stegophilus panzeri | reverse complement strand
TATTATATATTTTTTTTTATACCTTTTGGGGTTGTATAATTCATTTTATCACTTTCCATGTTGACCTGTAGCCGTTTTCCCCTCACCCTCTTAGAGGCGAATAACTATAAAATGGCAATGGCTGTGTGAAGTAGCTTGTATCTCGAGAGTGAGTTTCCACTATGAATGGCTTTATGGAGGAGAGCACTTTGTAACAGGGAACATATGCAGGCCAAGTAGTAAAGTGTGAAAAGCATGTGCTGTGGTTGGACAGGGGGTGGAGGACGTGTGGAACTGTGATATGTGAGAGAATTTAAGATTAATGAAGGAATGAAACTGACTGTAATGCGGTTCTGAAGTCTTCTATGTACAGCATAGATTTTGGAAGAAACAGACGGATACAAGAATTGCTTCCTTTTTTGGTTCTGGGTGGGGAAAATAAGAGAAATATGCTTCTAGTTTTCATTTTAGGATGCAGTTTTATATAATGAGTCAATTTAAGAGATTATTGCATGAGAAAAACCTTTGATAGTACAGTAGTAGTATAGTATCAGTACTAGTACAGTACCTTTACGGTATTCTATAATGTTCTTCTTTCCTTTCAACAGTTTCCTTTCTCTCATTCTCTCCCTCTTTGTCTATCTATATATTCTCTTCTTTTCTCTTATCATATTCTCTTGTTTTGTTTTTGTGCACTTCTTTTTCTCCTTGTCTTTTACTCTTGTCCCCTGTATTTTCTCCATTATTTCTCCACCTCTTCTTTCTCTCCTTTCAGATTTTACTCTTCTCACACTCTCACACTGTTTTTCCCCCGGATCTCTTATCTTCTCATCTCTTCTCGTCTCTTCATCTTGCCTCGTCTCTTCTCACCTCATCTCTACTCGCCTCATCCCTTCTTGTCTCTTCACAGATCTTCTTGCCTCGTCTCATCTGTTCTCGTCATGTCTCATCTCTTTTTGTCTCTTCTCATCTCTTCTTGCAGCGTCTTTTCTTGTCTCGTCTCATCTCTTCTTGTCTCTTCTCGCCTCATCTCTTCTTGCCTCATCTCTTCTCGTCTCATCTCTTCTTGTCTCATCTCTTCTCATCTCTTCTTGTCTCTTCTCGCCTCATCTCTTCTTGTCTCATCTCATCTCTTCCCATCATGTGTCATCTCTTCTCGTCTCTTCTTGTCTCGTCTCATCTGTCCGTGTCTTATATTTGCTTGTCTTGTCTTGTCTACAACAAGAACAACATTTATTTTCAGTCCTCATAAACAATTTTATGTGATAAATGACATAATTATACATATTAACCGAATATTCTCTTCTCCAGTTTTGCCATTCTTTCCCTGTTTGTTTTGGCTATCCTTTTATCCTTCAACTTTCTCCTTCCTGTCATCCCCTCCTGTCATTTTCCTGTCCTCCACTCGTCTCTCTCCCTTTCCTCATTTTCATTCTTCTATTCTATGTTCCTCTTCTCTTAGCCCCTCTTACTGCCCTGTATAATCCCTATAAACTCTTACCTCTACCAAAAATGTCTCTCTGTCCTTCTCGGTCTCTTCTCCTCACTCCTGTCCACTTTTGACTTCATTCGAAGTTGCTTATCAGTTGCTTAGCAGGGACTTAAACACACTTCTGATTCAAGTTCTGTGCCTTGAATTAGTCTTCCTCACTGGCTTTCACACTCTCTCTCAGTGTAATTCCCCATCTTCCTGGTCTGTGCGTCCAGGCCAAAGTGTAATCAAAGCTTGCACGTCACCACTAATGACTGCCTAATGACCACAGAACATGCACGCTCTCTCTCTCTGTCTCTCTCTCTGTCAGTATGCTTTTCATTAAGAGTGGAAATTGAAGTCATATCAAACTCCACTTTATAGAGCCCAGCTTTTGATTTAATGATTTGAAGCTCATCTGCTCTATAGACTTTTGTCAGACATCAAATCAACACACACACACACACACACACACAGATATTCTTTTGATAAATACTAAACTGTGAGAGTGTGTGTGTGTGAGCTGTGATCTGTGTTTTCTATGATTCAATCTTTGTTCTATAGATTGTTGTGTACACTAGGGGCTTTATTATTTACATTGGTAAGCCACGGTTTACTTGTGACCATCCATGTGTGTCATATGAAACTTATGCTTGTGTTTTCTTTCTTTCAGTAATGGAAAAGGCTAAATAAAGCATAGAAAGGGAAAGAGAGACAGACAAGGAACGGACCGTTGGGAATATATAACATAAATATTTCATTTTTGATCATAGATGAGATCAAGAATGCACTATTTTAGATTTATAACATATATAACTCCTAACTATCTTGAATGATATGCTACGGAAGCCCTAAGTAGCCATGCATTATTATTTCTTTTTCTTTTGTTTTTTGTTTTCTCATGATCACAACTTAAGTTACTTAAGTAAAAATATATTTCGTTATAATTATGAATTACTCCATAAAAAAATTCATCAGTAATGTGATCCAAGTATCACAATATGAAAGTAATGTAATCTGATTACTTTTGGATTACTTCAAGGCCACATATGTAAATATTGTCAAGAGAACAGCAATATATATCTACGGTTCCAAAAAAGTTTGGACACTGTTTAAAATGTAAATAAAAACGCAATGAGTAAATGTACCATTTTAAGAAAAAAATAAAGTCATTGTTGCCCCATCCCAACTTTTTTGAGACGTGTTGGGGCCATTCGATTCAAAATGACCTTATTTTTTCCTTAAAATGGTACATTTGCTCAGTTTAAAGATTTGCTATGTTTTCTAGGTTCTATTGTGAATAACATATGGGTTTATGAGATTTGCAAATCATTGCATTCTGTTTGTATTTACATATTACACAATGTCCCAACTTTTTTGGAATTGGGGTTGTAAAATTTAGAGCTTAAACATGTTCAGTGTTTGGATTTGTTTTAATAAAAATAAATGAATAAATAAATAATCACTGTCCCTGACATTACATCACAAAAGCTAAAACAGTGTTACTTTGAATGCAGTCTTTAATACACTGAAAAGGCACACAATTAGCATCACATAAATATATATATAAATAAAATTGTTTTCACTCTGCCCACGTTTTACATTTGCCACAAGCGTACCTTCTACCATCATTCACACATTCGAATGACCATGTAATACGAAGCAATGTGATACCTGAAATTAAAAATGACCTTATATGGCCATGGGCATTGTTTTGACTCAGGACTGCTATTGTCAAGCAACTGTTTGACGCCGTACACAACAGCACTTCACCTTCACACGTTCGCTGAGAGTAGGCTAATGGTTAAGAGGCAGGAATTTGACCAATTGTTGCTGCAAGCCTTTTAGAATCGACCAATTGGCGGCGAGAAGGCGGGAATTATACAACATGATGAGACCAAAGCCAAATCCCGGACATTGTCTCAAATTTAGATGCTTTTTTTAATGTCCAAAAAAGAGGACATGTCCGGGAAAACGAGGACTTATGGTCACCCTAACAAAAGCATTTCAGAGAACAATTTATGTTCATTTCTACCAAAATAACTTTGCTCAAAATTTATTTGCACATGCACCAGGAGGTTGCTCACATGAATCACAACTGGCAAGAGAGAACCAGAACTATAATCAAGCAGATTCTATATTCTGTCATGTCAAAAGATTAATTTCTTCGGTTTTTAAATGAAAAAAAAAATGTAATCCTGATATAGTGTTCAGATTCTTTTGTTTTTTTGACGTAACAGTAAATACAGTTACCAGTTTTTTGGATCCTGATTACATAACATTATTACATGTATTCCATTATTCCCCAAGCCTGCTTGATATACAGTAACAGCATGCTGTTCTTATTGTTCTGGAGCCAGCAAAAGCTTAGCGAGATCCTGCAGCATCATGGATAAACTAATTTGTTTTTACTTTGATCAGAGACACACTCAAGCTGAAATAGCTCTATGTGTGTCCTTGATTGACAACAAATTAGTGTCCGACACTTGAGAAGGGGACACCTCTCTCTCTTAATGTGGAGATAAAGTCCATCTCTACAGTGGTTAGTTATTAAATTTATGATTGCGATGGCGAAGATGCCAACATGCATGCAACACCAGTCCCATTCACAAGGAACAAGATTTTTTCATGATAAAATTACGTCATGACAAAACTTTTGTTTTGTTGCGATCACGAGAAAACAATTGTTTATGTCGAAATCACGAGAAAATTAAGTTGCGATCATGAGATAATAAATAAATAAATAATGCATGGCCTCTTAGGGCTTCCGTAGTAGTCACCTCTGATTGCTCCTGAATGTATCTCACTTGTAAGTAGAAACAGTTTACGATGGAAAATTCAACTGTTAATCTTCATACCTCTGCTGTTTGATTGCTGTTTTATTTTCCGGATGACTTATATGGTACTTGATAAGTTTTATGACCCCTCGTTTCACTATCAAAGAGTTATTCTGTGCCTTCAAGCCAAATAATGTGAAATATTGTCCATGTCAGCATTGTCTGCAGTGCTTTAAATGGAATTATCATCAGCGCAGCCGTGAACATGTGCGCTAGCCGACCCGAATGCACGAGGGTCTTACACACCCGGTGATGCAGTCATACACCTTCTCCACACTTTTCCTCCTCCACATGTTCTTTGCTCCTTTCCTTCCTCTCATATCCGTCTCTCCCGAGGGCTCAGGAATGGCCGGCAGTCTGGACCGGCTAATTCAGAACAGACCATTCCCATTGTGACTCATAAAAATGTGTGTGTGTGCTGTCAAGCTCATGGTGTGTGAATCAAAAGGCTGTAAATCGCCAAAGTGTAGTCAATGTGCATGTTTCCTAAACGGCCACTGGGAGCCCTGTTTGATTTGTGGAACGTAGAATGTTGACCATAAAACAGAGAGGCAAGGTGACATCTTGCCGCAGGCTGTGTAAAACATGTACACACACACACACACACACACACACACACAGGTATGGGGAGTACAGCATCTTCTGACGAATAAATAAAGGGAAATATTTTTCCTTTCTTTTACTCCTCTGTCTCTTGTACCCCTCTCTTCCTCTCTCTCTATCTTTCAATGGATCATAAACAGATGGAAATGGAAGCAGACACATTTTACGAGGTTCTCCAGATGACACATTTGCAAACAGAAACCTGCAGCCCTAGCCTAAAGGCCCACCCACATTAGCATTTTATCAGCAAAATTTCATTCAGCTTGGTGCAATTTCACACAGTTTATGATTTCTCATCACTGACACCGATTAAAAATACACATTGTGACCAAAACCAATGAACAAACAATGTTTTAGCCATGCTTGTATTGTGAGGCGTCAGAGCTATTTCATTTTAGTTCATACAGATAAAGTTGTGTAATCTTAACCAGTAGTAATTTTCATACCATTTGCCACTTGTCAATCTCCTTTGGCGATTCACCTTGTGAAAAGGCAGTAATGTGTAGCACTGAATATCTATATGCTTATTTACTTCCTGATCTGAATATAAATCACTCCATTAAAAAATTGTCAGGATATCTCATTTAGGAGGCTAGATTTGATATTGTCTCTATATATCTTTTTCCTTTTAATTTTTAAGCTAGCTGGCATGCAAACCAGGTAGCAAGCTGACATTGGGTCAGTGTTGGGTGTACATTGGGCCAACATCAGCCATTCCACTGGAATAACATTGGGTGCCAACTTTGGTTCAGTGTCTTTTTGTCTTTTGGGACAATGTTGGGCCAACAGCCTTTCAGCCACCTTTAAATCCACCTTGCAACTGTTGCCCTAACATCACCCATTCTGTCGGGTCAGCTCTGGGCAACATTTTGTCCACTGGGCACAGGCTTGTAATGAAATGTACTGCGTGTGTTGGGTTAACTTTAGCAAGGCTGTCATTAAAAGTGCTCGTTTGCCCAACATTGCCCAACAATTTTGTATAGGGATGGCCAACATAGCCACTCAAAATGTTTATTGGGCAATGTCAGTTTGAACCTGGGAACCAACATAGTCAGGTTGGTAAGCTTGGTAGACCAACAAGCTGCCAATATACAACATTTTGTGCATGTAAGCCTTGATTTAGTAATAGTCAGAAAGGTTTCACTGTGTTTACAAAGCTTGTGAAACCTAAATTAACTAATAATCCCAGCCAAATGCTTAAATTGCCAAATGAAGCAAAACAAAAGAAGAAGACTTATTTCATTGCTAGTCTTACATTCCTATCCTTGGTCAGTACTGTTATGTGGCTGATCTGTGAAAAGTGGAAAAATGTGAGGGTTAGGAAAGATATTTACAGCTAAAATAAAAGAACAGACATGAGAAGAGGATGGTGTGTTTGTGTGTGTGTGTATATGTATGAATGGCAAGCCTTAAACCTTCACACACACACACACACACACACACACACATTTAAGCATCACTGAACCACATTTCTGAGCTACACTACCTCTAATTGACCATAGCAACAAGCTTGATTTTCTTATGTTAAATCCTTCACAGCCTGAGGCCCGAAAGCGTGAAACAAGCTTCATCCCCTCTGTTTTTATTTCTTTCTTTTGTTTTCCATGACTTATGCAGGGAAACACCATCCACCCATCTTTGTTTCCTTTTTCCGAATAGGGAGACGGATGAGTGAGCTGGCTTGGAGGGAGTTAAAGGTGGAGATGTGGAGCAGATTGACAGGTCGAGGTGGAGCAGGAGAGTGAGACTGACAGGGAGGCTTTAAGTCATCTGGAAGCATTAAGTGTTTTGTCAAAGAGGCCCGAGGCTGAAGTGTGCTCAGTCAGGCAGGGGAGATTAAATGTTACGCAGACGGATGAGGCAAGCTGCGTGAAGGCAATGGACCATATGCCAGTGTGCAATGACTGATAGTGATAAACTTATATAGAACCTTTAATACATAGAACACAACTGAAGGTTTTTAATGGACAACATGGACACAGATGGTTTTTAATGGACAACATGGACACAGATGGTTTGCTTAGTTCCAAACAACCTGACTTCACACAGAATCAAACAAATGCAAAATAGTCAATCATGGGCATTTTATTAGCATTAGTGTTGCTTTTATATCTTCACATCGTAAAAGGAGACTTTTAGAGTGCATTCATTTTCACTGTCTATTTTTAATAGTAACAGCAATCCACTTCACTCATACAGGTTTGTTCATTTGTAGAAGAGGTGTCAATTAAAGTGGCATGGTGCTGACGTCAAGCTGCTTTAACTTTTTTTTTTTAATCACCACCACTTCTTTCCTTTCCATGCTTTTGCCGCGGCTTCCTCTTGTGATTCATTTTTTCGAGGGCTGTCTTAGTCATGTGCTCCTCAGAAAGCACTCTATAAAGGAGATAGGGGTAGAGGGATAAGGAGAGGAGGGATAAGAAGACAAAAAAAAATAAGCATTTGAGCTCAAATATGAATAGTGACAAAGAAAAGAAATATGAAGAAGAAGATGTTAAGGAGAAATTGGGACAAAATGGCTCTCCGTCACTTGGAGTCAGAAACAAAGTTGGTGTTTTATACGTTGCAGTAAAGAGGAAAGTCACAGCTTTCTGGTCACATGAGTATTGTGTATACTGAGACATGCTAAATTGTGACAGTGATATACAGTAGAGCCTGTTTAAATCAAACATAAGGCAACATTAAAAAAAATGTTCCTGTTCCCATCATCTGATGCAAAAAACTGCATTTCCAATACACACTGGTAGTTGGTGGAGCATTTTTACTTGTATATGGTGTATTTAAAATTGTTTTTTTGTTTTCATACTCATAATTTATGTGGCAGCTTTTATTAGCTTGTGTTTGGTTAAAATGTTCTAAATTTGACAGTGTACAGTATTTCATGTAGAAGATATACACTCACTGTCCACTTTAATAGTTTATTTATTAATTTATGCAAGTTATTCATTCAGCCAATCATGTTTCAGCTTCAGTTAACGTTAACATCAAACATCAGAATGAAGAAAAAGTCTGATTTCTGTGATTTTAACCATGGCATGGTTGTTAGTGCCAGATGAGTTGATTGAGTATTTCAGAAACTGCTGATCTCCTGGTAATTTCACACTCTACAGTTTATCAGAATAGTGTGAAAAATGAAAAAAAAAAACATTGAGGCCCTGTTTACACTAGTGTGTGTTTGTTTTAAAACAGCGTTTTAAAATGAAAACGATCCTCGTCCACACTGGTGTTTCCGCCGTGTTTCAGAAATGTCCTCGTCCACACTACACGACGGAATACGCATGTCACATGACCATTCATGCACACTGGGCATGCGTATACAAGTGTAAACAGGAAGTTGGTTGCTAGTCCAAACCGGCATTCCATGTAGTGCTTACGCCGCTTGAAATGAGATTTGTTGAGATTGCTCTAATCATAACTCGCCTCTTGCGCATGTAGGCAGCTGCAGTTTTATAAAATACAGAAATTAGCTGCACAATGGCTGCTAAGAATGACGACAAAGACAGCAAAGCTTGCGGTTCAGTCTCCGTGTTGTTGTGTCTACGATCAAGGTAGCGTAATGGTCATATGGTAGGGGCATATGGTATCCTTCAAGGAAGGATAAACAATGATCCAGAAGACCCAATCAGGGTGAATGTGGGAAGCCACGCCTTCGTTTTCAAAAGTAATCATTTGGGTCAGTTTACATTGAAACGCAACTCCAGAGTTTTCAAACTAAAACGGGGTCTTCTGCATTTCCAAAAGTCTCCGTTTTTGAGGGTCGACAACGCTGGAGTAGTGTACATGACAGGCGTAACCGTAGCAAAAGTTATGCTTTTTAAAACGAAAATGCACTAGTGTAAACAGGGCCTGAGTGGGCGACAGTTCTGTGGGTGGAAATGCCTTGTTGATAAGAAAGGTCAGGTAGGATGTACTAACTCAAATAAACATTCTTTACAACCATGGTGAGGAGAAAAACATCTCAGCATACACAAAACATCAAATCTTGAGGTGGTTGGGCTACAACAGCAGAAGACTACAATGGGTTCCAATACTGTCAGCCAAGAACAAGAATCTGAGGCTATCATGGGCACAGGCTCACAGAAACTGGGCAGTGGAAGACTAGAAAATGAAAATCACCTGGTCTTTTACCAGTCTTAAGCTGTTACTATAGACTTCCTGTCAGCTTAAACCAGTCTGGTCATTCTCCTCTGATCTCTTTCATTAAGTTGTTTCAGCCTGCAGACCCTCCCCTCACAAGATGTTTTTTGTTTTTCACACCATTCTGTGTAAACTCTAGAGACTGTTGTGTGTGGAAATCCCAGGAGATCAGCAGTTTCTGAAACACTCAAACCAGCCCATCTGGTACCAACAACCATGCCACATTTAAAAAGTCACAGAAATCAAACTTTTTTCCACTCATTCTGATGTTTAATGTGAATATTAATTGAAGCGCTTGATCTGTTTCTGCAGGATTTTATGCATTGTGCTGCTGCCACATGATCGGTTGATTGGATAAATGAGCAGGTGTACATAAATTTCATAAATGAGCAGGTGTACAGGTGTTCCTATTAATGTGAACAGTGAGTGTATACTATATATGGTCACTGGAAGACTGAACAATAGTTAGCCTACCATTTTGTAATAACCTTGCTAAAATTTACTAATTGAAAGTTTAATGACACATGTAAGTATCTGGCTACTTCATATAACCCATATGCAAAATCATCTATTGTACTACAAGTTGTATTGTACTACTCTTTATTTTGTTCTTCCTCATGCAGACACCAGACATCCACTCCCAGTCCTCTGCTGGAACAGGAAATAATAACCTATGAGCATAATATGAAAATCGTACCCAATTACCGCTTCATATCTATAACTCTTTCCTGTAAATGACATTAACTGGAATTTATTCTTACAGTCACAATGACTGACGTGAGCTAAATGACAAAATGATTAAGTCAGTATTTGCACGGGGTTATTGATATTCAGCAATAATGGGTAATTGTGATTATAAATCATAATACTGACAGCCTCCATCTTGAGCAGAACTGCTGGCTCTATTTCTTTGATTTTTCCATTTTTCTCTCATAGTGTATGGTGTAATGGGAAAGGAAAAAAAAAGAACTTAAATGGTTGTCAGACTGTGACTTTTTTTTTTTAATCTTAATTGTAGATGACATGATTGGATTGCTGAACTGGTTGATAGGAGGATTGTGAAGTAGCTTAGATCTTTTGAGATTTATTTTGCAGACTTTTGCTTACTTTGGAGAACATTCATGTTTCTTTGTCTTTCATTTCCTTTTCCTGGAGTTTTACATACTGTGTTCTTCCCTCATATCCTTCTCCATTTTAAATTTTTTATTATTTTAAAAATGTATTTCATTTAAAACAATGCTGGTAAACTCTTAAAACTGATTCATCAGAAGGTTTATATAT
>JANDJT010000199.1:19969803-19973750 GCA_024331685.1 Stegophilus panzeri | reverse complement strand
ATATTTTTTTTTTTTTTCACAACAATAAATAGTTCTGATAAATAGTGGTGGATGTAATTCAAATTACTGGTTAATATTAGTGCACTCGTTCTAATACATTATCTTCTCTAAAAAACAAGAATTCTTCCATAGAGACTTGTATGACAGACACTCTACATAACACAAGTCTATTATTAATAAATTGATTAAAGTGCTATTATTTAACACATGTTAAATAATTATTGGAATAGTGAAGTTTTCTGTAAAGATTGTTTAACGTTTATGGAGTCACTTTGTAAAACTCAATATATTTTCCAGGAGTAAATGTTTCAATGCTTAAATTTTTCTTGGTAGCATGACAACTTGCATTCTTGTCTTATTAATTTTGACAGAGAGAGAGAAAAAAAAAAACTAAGAGAAAGATCTGGACCTAAATTGTTTCGCAGGTGCTCCACAATATTTAATGTAATATTAAATGTAACTATGAACTGATAAAAAGAATGTGTCATTCATTAATAAATTAAACACTGTTTAATGAAAATGGGGTGATGGGGTTTTCATCCCTTTGTTTTTCATCCCTTGCTTCTCAAATACACACAAAATGCATTCACATTACTGAATTAAGTCTCATACAGTGGGGGAAATAAGTATTGGACGTGTCAACCTTTTTTTTTTAGTAAATATATTTCCAACGAAGTTATTAACACGACATTTTCACCAGACATCAGTATTAACTCAAGAAATCTGCAAATAAAAACAATTCACAGCATTAAAGTCCATAAATAAAGTTATGTGTAATAAAGTGGAATGACACAGGAAAAATTATTGAACACACTAAGAAAAAGCAGTTCTCCAAGGCAAGGTAAGGCAAGCAACCAGCTGAAATCCATAAGTAGTTAGAAAGTAATTATACCTCTTATCTGTGCAAATTAATATCAGCTGGGTTAGTGAATTGATGGTCTATAAAAAGGCTTTTCGTTTCCAAGGTATCACACAAGAAAGATCTCATGATGGGTAAAAGCAAAGACTTTGCAAAAACCTTTGCAACCTTATTGTTGCAAAACACATCGATCGAACGTATTTCAAAACTTCTGAATCTTCCAGTAAGCACCATCCATCCATCTTCTATACCGCTTATCCTTTTCATGGTCACGGGGAGCCTGGAGCCTATCCCAGGGAGCATCGGGCACAAGGCGGGGTACACCCTGGACAGGGTGCCAATCCATCACAGGGCACAATCACATACACACTCCCACACCCATTCATACACTACGGACACTTTAGACACGCCAATCAGCCTACCCTGCATGTCTTTAGACTGGGGAGGAAACTGGAGTACCCGGAGGAAACCCCCACAGCACAGGGAGAACATGCAGACACATTGCCATGGTGGGAATCGAACCCCCAACCTTAGAGGTGTGAGGCGAACATGCTAACCACTAAGCCACCGCGAGCCCTCAGTAAACACCATTGTGGCCATTATCTGCAAGTGAAAGCAACATCACTTCATTGTCAAACAGCCATGCACAGGAGCTCCTCACAAGATTTCTGACCAGGGAGTCAGAGGAATAATCAGAAGAGTAGCCCAAGAGCCAAGGACCACTCGGAAAGAGCACCAGAAACACTTGCAGGCAGCAGGTACCATCGTCACAGAGAAAACAATAGGCAATGCACTCCACTGCTCATGCTCACCTTGCAAGACTCCATTACTAAAGAAAAGGCATGTCGAAGCTCGTTTAAAGTTTGCTACAGCTCATTTGGACAAGCCTATGAAATACTGGGAGAGTGTAGTCTGGTCATGACTACACTCACAGAATGAAGCAAAACAGGTTGAGATTAAATCATTGGTGTTTATTATTAGCACGTCTTTCTACCTTCGATAAAGAGGATCAGTGTAAATTATGAAAGTAATCTAGCACCATCCGATGATGTGTGTGTACATACAGTAGCTGCATGTGGCAAATTATATAAACAATTTGAAATTATCCATGTTTAATTCATATTCTTTCTTATAGAGCATGTTAGAGAGTGTCAATTAGTACATTAACTAACAAAATACTAAGGTGGTCGTTATTCATGCATGAATTCATAAGACTCATGTTATAGTCGAGGTTAGCGCTTCATTAGTTCATGAATAGTACATGCCTTAAATCATCATTAGTTCATATTTAAGTAAGTATTAATTAATGTATTAGTACATGATTATTCACGTACTGTTATTGTAAAGTGTTAATGAAATCATTTAGAACTTCACTTAACCTCCTGACACTCAGGATGTTCTAACTATAGAAAGTCATCTGCGTGAATGGAAAACAGTTTGTGAAAATGTTCTCCCAGGTTCTCACACAGCAAGGTATGTGTGTGTGTGTGAATGTTTTTATATATTCCTTTTGGTTATTGAAGTTAAGGATAGGCTTATGTGTAGGCATACCATTAATTAGCAACATTATGTCAGTGGACAGTCCTCACAAAAAAAACAAACGTGCGCATGCTGTGTCAAAGTAGATGGCAAATCATGGCAAACTTTCTCACTGCTGATCAGTGTTTTTTTCTATCTTTTCCCCCTGTTTATTCATCTTTCCACAGCTGTTTTCCTTTGATTGGAGCTGATCAGCAGATTAAAGCGGCTTTCTCTATCCGCCTTTCCCTGACTATGTTTACATGCAAAGATTTCCATCAATTGGAACATATTCATTCCGATTGCAAATTTCGAATGAATTGTTTACACATGCCCTAAACTCGGGGTAAAGTGTCACCATCATCATAACAATGAGAAACTCGGTAAGTCCTGCCAGATCCTGACAAGTAGCTCACATTACTTCTGCTCAATCACTGTGTTTGTGTTTTATAACTAGCAGAACATACTTCAAATATGCTTATTAAACTGAAGGAGAGAAGACTATACATTATAAATATTCCTCTAACAAATTATTAAATAGATCATCCACAGATTGAGATATCATCCTGGTTGGCATACAGTATGAGGGATTTTTATTTAGATTATTGGGCTACATGTAAACAAAATGTATGATGGGGAAATCTGATTTTGTGATCATAAACCTTTTCATATTATGCTATTACACTCTTGATCTCTCTGTCTCTCTCTCTTTATCTCTCTCTCTCTCATACACACACCTGCAGAGCAACTCTTCATGCTGTTAATGCTTGATTTCCGGTGCTCTAAGGCAATTGGAGGCAGTAATGGGAGCCAACAGGAAGGGGAATCACACACACTGAGAGCAGCACTGATCGAGGAGAGTGTGCGTAATTTTCTTAACTCATCTTTTCATTATGGAAATGTGATTAGCATTGGTTACTCATTTCAATCAGGCCACAGGTGGAATGTGTGAAATGATTCCCTCAGCAACAAAACTATCTGCAGCATCTCTCTCTCTCTCTCTCTCTCTCTCTATGTCTGTCATTTAGAAGTACTATGTACTATGTCCCATACATTACATTTTAATGAGACTTTCTTTTGCTAGTCCATGAGATCATAAGTTAATAAAAGCAATAGTTGACATTTACAATGTGTGACATATTAAAGCAAAAATAAAAAACAGTGGCTTAGTTGTGCTGTGGAGGGCAATGGTATTGTCTCCTAAAGGGGGTGGTTCTTTCATGCTTATTGGTCTGCTATTTTCACCTTTATCCTAATTAACCATGTCTATCCTAATGGGAGTCCCTCTCAGAATGACCAGGATAACCCGTCCCCATCAACATGGTACGAGAGCTCACTGAATGGTCACCTGGTCTTTTTCCAATCTTTTCCAAGCTGCTGAGTTTCTGTGAGCCTGTATTCAGTGTAGCCACAGATTCCTGTTCTTGACTAACATGCGTGGAACCCAGTGTGGTCTTCTGCTGTTGTAGCTCATCCGCCTAAAGTTTGTGCATTCTGAGATGCTTTTCTACTCACCACGGTTGTAAAGAGTAGTTATTTGAGTTATTGTCACCTTCCTATCAGCTCAAAC